>VXBL01009333.1:243848-259008 GCA_013400195.1 Aramus guarauna
CCCACCCCCCCAGGCCCCCATCCCCCCCCCCCCGCTGTAAAAAAAAAAAAAAAAAAAAAAAAATCTGTGATGGTGATCCCAGTTTTGAATATAGCTGAGGGTATGGCATGTGTCTAGCCTTATCTCTTTCTGCAGCTGTTTTGCACACGTAAGTCTCAATGACTACTCAGTTTTACTGGAGTTTCTATGTGTAGGTCACTTATTCAACCGGGCCACGGCACAGACCGTAGAAGTACAATTCCTGATCCATTAACAGTCTGAGTTGCTGTGATTTCTTTATAGAAACACTACTTAAGTGCACATGAATCATCATAATGACAGAAGAATTATTTTGAAAAATACATAAAAACAATATTCAATAAAACAAAAAATAAAGATGCAAAGATTACTGAAGATGATAAAAAGTTTAACTTCTGAGGAGACTTCAAAATTACTCATTCTACACATGTTACTTCTTCAAAATTTAATGTGTTCATTTCCAATGATCCAAGCTTACAGCCATAAATCTTTTTATCCCCACAACATTCAAATGTTTAAAACTTTAAATATCAGAAAAGGTGTCTAAAACACATAGACTTACTCCTCATTCACAGGCACAAAGATATAATCTTTACTGAAGATGTTTATGTGACGAGTCCATGTTCTTACTCTTCTGTGTCTTCTCTGTGCTGCTCTGCAGAAACCAAATGACAATTGTTGTTCAGATTTGTTCTTTCTACATCAAGCAAGGTATAGGGATTAGTACTTCGACATCTTCCCAATCCCCCTCAATGTGTTTTTCATTTACTCTTGAAATTTCCCCGACAGAGAAAAAGTAAATCAGCACACCATTAAGCCCAAGCAACTAACAAGCCATTTCCAAACCATCTTAAACTCTTCTGGAAAAAAGTCATCCATAGATTTGAAAGGATTTCTTGCAGTTATTTATCTAGTAATTATTATTTACTACACTAAATGCAAAAGTCTCATCTAAACACCAGCCGGTGTAAAAACAGATCTACAGCAATTTACAAATGTCCATGAATTAAACTTCACAATACCACTTTTAAAGGACTATCTAAAAAACCTTATCTTTTGAAGGAAAAGGCTAAACACCTTGCATAGGGTCATGCAACACACTTGTAGCAAAGCCATAACTGAAACAGATTCCCTCCAGTCCTGAGCTTTAAATTCTGGAGCACATTTCATTTTTAGCCCCATAGACATAAAGCGTGATGACAGGATACTACGAGAATACGAAAATTTTGAGAAGAAACTTAAATTTAGATTTTTCAACTCTCTTAGTTTGCACAAGTTGAAATAGAAACCAACGGTTCACAGAACTTTGCTCCAATATGAGCTGAAAGCAAAATTCAGTCTGCTCAGGAGACATCCCTATTACCACTCTGGTTCCTTCCTGATTTGTGATCCAGAAATGTAATTTCAGTGTAGGAGGAATGGGAGAAAAGGAGTGAGGAATGGAAAAACAAGCTGCTGTGGGACTCTGCGTGGGCCAGCATTCAGTGAAGACTTGCTGCAGACCTCCTCTGCTACACGACTCTAGAAGCACTGGGAACTTAAGAGGAAGGCATGTTTGCAGCCTGGGAAAGCACCTATAGAAGGAGCTCTCTCAATATACTGCCTAAGCAGTGTGAAGAAAGGGAAGCAATGGGTCTTGAAGTTAAGTAGCTACATCAGTTGAGATTAATTTCATTTGCAACAGTACAGAGCCAAATTTTCTGCTATCCATTTATCAAAAAACCCCCCACAGAAACAAAACCCAAACTACCTGTAATTACCAGGTAAGTATCCAAGCCCAAACACAAAACTAGAATTTTTAAAGCTATCTCCTGATCTGGAGCAGCTACAGTCCTTGAAATATGGTGAATTAAGAGTGCTATTCTAGTTCCTCAAGAAGGTTATGGGCAGTCCAGCCTTGCAAAAGGAATCAGATCAAGGCAAAACAGCATTCTTAATGTGGATAATTTTGTCTCCATCTCAGAACATTCAGGGTCAGAAGACAGTAAAATGATGGAAGAAATTCTTTCAAGCACAGCTCCTTGACTTTTTGAGACATCTTTGAAAATATTACAGGAGTTGCTTTTTTCCCCCTTTAATATAGCTTTAACCCAGCAGTGACTGTAACACAAAAAAGATGGCACGCCTCTTTGCGCAGGTGGCCTTGTTTCCCAGAATGAAAAACCTAGGGACTTCATGGATAATAGAAGAAAAATCACTTCAGAGAAGCAGAAAAAAACCCTTTAAATAAGCTGAATGATGAAAACAGAATAAAAGTTGCTGGCAGATCATCACTAAGTGGCAGGGCAAGCTCCACTCTCAAACATCAGTGTTGAAAGGGAACAGAAAGTGTGCTAGAGAGGGATGGTCCTACCCTTTATACAGTCTTAGCTGGAAACACAAAGTGATACAGGGTTCTTGAGCTCTTAATGATACATTTTTCTGAAACTCTCCAATTCCAGAGTGCTTAAGTGTTAAAAACAAAATGTATAAACTTGGTGTGTAAGAAAATTTTCTTACTAAAAATTTGGACAATAATTTATTACCAATATGTAAAATGAAATATCTGGTAAATCTAAAAATATTTTGAGAAGTGAAATTTCTTAAAATGATGCATACCTTGCAAAAGTCTGAATTTATAATAAAAAGATCAATATACATAAATAAATGTCTGAAGTAAAGATTCAGATAAAGTTGGAGAAAGGTGGTAACATTTTCATTCATATCCAGTATGACCCACATGCAGATTTCAATGAAAAACAGCAGTATGCTTAAATTGTGAGTTACAACATTTAACCACTAACTAATTCTTTGGAGAACACCGTTTACTGTTATGTGCTAATTAGGAGATGATCTGCAGAACTTCTAAGTGGCATCAATATATAGCTTATTTCTGGTCACAATGGCATCTAAAACAAACTTACGAGACTTTGAGATCCCCTTCAGAGTTTTTTTCTGTCCTGGTCAGGCACTTATAGAAGAAACTGCTAAAAATATGCGTACGATCAGCAAGATGTTTTGGGACCTTCTCCAACAGCAGATATCTACCAAAGAAAAAAGGAAATTATTAAATTCTTTTTCTAGAAAGTACCATTACCACTAAAGAAGGACAACTATTTTAATGACTTATCATACTCAGGTTACACTTGCTATCAGTTGCCTTCACAGCTGCTTATCACACCAAACTTTTCTCTATTTTCAAGATGCACATGGGTTGACATCATAAGAGTATGTAACAGCATAAGAATGCAGGTTTTTTTAATCTCAGATTTGTGCTCCAGTATTAATGCTTCTGAATTTATTTTTAGAGTTAGGTTTCTAGCCCTTGCAATTAAGACAGGCTTGAAAACCTAGCCAAGTATAAGCCTGTGGAATGTTATACTCCTGCATATACAAAAAGCATAGAATAGTTCAGTACTACAAATTGTCCATTTTACTTCTACAGGCTATGCATGTGAAAGTTAAGACAAATATTCTACAGGTACCCATTCTGTATGATTTTACTGTTGATCATTTTACTATAAACATCAGTTTGAGTGTTTATTCTGTCATCTTAGAAGACCAAAGCTCTCATGATTGCAGTCATCCTACACAAGGTGCCTTCAACTTCACCCAATGACTTGGGCAACAGAGTCATACATGACACAGCTTGCAGCACAACGAAAACTGAAAATGTGGGAAGTCTAACAAATTTTAAAAGCAAAGGGGTTTCTGCAATGATTGCATTAAACTCCTTTATTCAAATCTTCCTCGTCTGGCGAGATGAAGCTACAGCTATTGAGAGGACTACACTGCATTATTTATTTCCAGTTTATAGCAAAATATAGGTGGCTTTGCTGAAAAACCACACTGAAACACACTGGTATACACTTCCTTTCCCACTCCTCTAGACAAGAAGTTTTAACTGGTTTCCTATTGCTCACAGTTACCACAGCCATGCTGGATGCCAAACAAAATGGAATTCTTGCAGATAACCTTCAAAAGAGCCAGAATTCTGCTTAGGTTTAAGTCAGCACAGGAAAAGTAAACCTCACCTTTAGGGAATGGTGGCCCACAATGCTGGTTCTGGAAAGCTTGCTTTCACAAGCAACTTTAGCAAGATGGTATGAAGCAGATAATACAAGCCCAACTTCCACAAGAAGTGTTAGCTGTGTTCCTTTGTGTAGGAGCTGCGCATCAGAAGAATTCCTAAACTCTTGCACTGAATAGCAGAGGATGCTCCACTTCATGCAAACTTAGTAAATAAACTACCTAGTACAGACTGTCTACTTTGTTCAACTGCCTGTTTAAAACTGCTCAGCACTTTCTGTTCTGTGAGGCTGCCAAGAGGCTTCTTCCCCCTGATTATTCTGTCTGGATTACATCACAGCCCTTTAGAGGGGCATTAAACTGCTGAGAACACATAAAAGCTTTAAAAAAAGCCCAACTTACATATTCATCATACTGTTACTTCTAAAATTGTTGTATTGTATTTAGTGACCAACATTTACAGTAGCATTCAAGTCCAGATCAGGTCCCAGAAAGAAGGGTACAATTAAGGCTGTGATTACTTACTTAAGATAGAAATCAATGATGACATCATTGAGAAACTCTCCATATTCTAAGCACTCTAGGTCTTCTCTAGTAACTCCCAGTCCTCCTTTTGCAGGTGGGGGTGGATAAACAATTAAACTAGAAAACACAAATCACATTGTAACAGTGACAAACTATGGTTTACGTGACATTGTTCTTAGTATGGCTGTTCCACATGTAGATTTTCTAGAAAACCTGTTAAAAGAGGTTGTTCTAAAAAACTATTGACTAATTCAAAAATCCTTTACCATTTCTTCCTCAACAGTTAAGTGTTACAAATGAAATATGCACCCCACTGTGCACTGAGATTTTGAGAAAACTTTTGAAAAGGAGATTATTTTTTACTTTCATCTTGATTTTCTATTTTTGATAAAAGTAATTGACAAAAAGCTATATAAAATGGGAATAAATACTAGAGGGTATATTCTCAAATGGTTTGAATGAACAGTGATTTCCTATTCATTAAAACTCCCACAAGGACTCCCACATTTTCAAGCAGGAAACTTGAATTTACGCACCATGTAGCATATGTACTCTAAGTGGTTTGAAACTGCCGAAGTTACTTCTAATGCTAGTATTTAAAAAATATTTTAAAAGCTGTAGATTAACAACCATATTACTTAACTGGAACCATGAACTGAGCATTTTTGCTGTTGCAGAAGCAAAACCAACTGCTATGCTGTCAGTAAAAACAGTGACCATAAAGGACAAGAGATCTTAAGAGCAATTTACTTCACTAATGTTTACTATACTAGAAGTATGAGGACTAACAGGCTAGCGCAGACAGAACTGAGGCATGTCAGTGCTCTCATAGTATCTTTCTGCATTACACATTCGTGTATTCTCATTTTCTAATGTCTTTTGCTAACCAAGCTCCTGTGTCAACTAGTAAATTGTATGACAAACTAGTTATAAATAGATTGTGACAGAACAGTGAAATAAAACATTGTTCAGATGAAAAAAAAAAAAAGGCTCAGCTTAGGTTAGCTATAGTTTTGCTGTGATAAGGACTTAGATGGACACTCACAAAGGTCATGAGGTCCCTACCCTCCTATTGATGCATCCATGATATGATCTTGTCATCACAATTCAGATATTCTCTAATTTCTGTGAGATTTTCTGTCATCCTGTAACACATTCATTTTGTCAGTTAACTATTGTGATGGAAACAGGAGTAGTAACTACATTCATACTTCGTGATATTTTAGATTTCTAGATGATCTTTCACATAACACTTCCAAATCAACTAGTGAATGCTTCTATTCCAGCAATTTGTTTATTCAGTTTGTTTTATTTTCACCTTCTCACTTAAATGAAATATACTTACTTCTTAACTGCTCCGGTTTCTCTTACTTCTTTCCATTCTTCATTCAGCGCAGAGGACAGAGAGATAGAATAGCAACCACTGTTCTGCTTATTCGCAAGGGCATAACTGGGCCTGGCCACTTTTGGGGTTGATTCCTACCAGAAAAAATCCAAACAATAATAATAGTAAAAGCATTACACAGCTTGATATGTAAAACAGAACACACAAAAACCAAGCCTGAAGCCTGCAAGAATACCCTGTATCACTGGAGAGGAATCTTGCTGGAAAGCAGAAGTGTAAACATCAGTATTTAGGCAAATGTGCCACTGCTCAGACAATAAAAAAGTTATGTCCCTTTTAAAATGATGACAGGTCTTCATCTGTTCATAACCTCTCTCTAAAACTGTTTTAGCATTATTCAGCCAACTGACACAGAATTGGTTTTGGAGAAGAAACAGGACCTGAAAGGATGGAGACAAGTATCAGACTAGGAGCTGTGTATGCTTGGAAGGTTTGAAAATCTAGTTCTTAACAATTTGCCTAAAAATGATACAGATTTTAACTGGTTGGCTCAATTATTAAGTTCCCAGTTTCATAGCCAGATTGATCTGTTGTCTCTGTGCTTCTTAGTGATGAGAACAAACATATGTAATTTCTGAAGTGACAATGAAGTGAGGTTGGGTTGGAACACATACTCCTCAGAGGGAGGTGTATTAACACATTAACTTGCACAGCCCCATCTCCCCAGGAGCCTTAGGAATCATTCAGCATTTCAAGGTGTGGAACCCCCACAAGAATGTCTAGAGGTGTCTGGAATGAGCAAGATACACAGCTACTCCTGTGCTGCACCCCTTCGCTTCCAAATGAGCTGAGAAATGGCTCCATCACTCATTACTTGATTAACTCCCAACTTGCTGCCCTGGAGACACCACAAGGGCAGGAAATCCCTGCAGTTTTAGGCATACGCAACCATGAATCAACCTAAAGCTTCAGTATTTGCCACCTACTGATGAGGTCTATATACTATCCCTCCACGGGCAGAATCTAGTTTACTGCAAATCTTGTCCCACTGTGAGAGAGAAATAACAAACATGACTGATTTTTTTTTTTTTTGAGCTATTGATTAAGAAAGAATTTATTTTCTGCAACTAGCTGATCTAAAATTTACTAGAATATGTGAATGCCAACAGGTGGTGATGAATCAAGCAACAGCTACTCACTAACCTGAACTGCTGGCTCATGAGCATCTGAGGTATTCTCTTTTGGCATATGTTGCTTTAGTAGATCCTTACTGTAACTCATGAAAGAGCTCTCTTCAGGAGAAAGATCCTTAAGCAAGGGTAATGCTTGCTTCAAAGACAAAAAGTCAGGGAGATCTGGTGCTCTGTTCTTCTTGCTCACATTGGTAATCAGTTCAGTCAGTCTGTCTTCTTCCCATTCCGTGAGTGCTTGGGACAGTTCAAGAAATACAAATTCAGTAGATTTGGCTGGAAAAAGGAGAGAATAGATAATATTAACTATTAGGTTATGCGATAAAAACTTGTCTGCACACCCACAAAGGAGCATAGAGAAACGATGGTGGGGGTGCCATGTTCATCATAGTGGCCATCAGCCCACCAAAGGCCCACCTCCACAAGCCCAGAAGAGCACAGGGGCCCAATGGCAGGCAGGAACCTGAATTAAGGACTGGGAGGAAGGGACACCTGGTCTGGGCCCTTCCCAAGGCTGTTCCAGGAGAGCCTCAGCCCCAGGGTCCAGACCTGAAACCCATCAAGATGAGTCAAGGCCAGAGCCCATTTAGGACTGCTGAGGTCTACGGCACACATGATGGGATGCAGGGGAAGAGCATTTTGGACTTGCACAAGACTATTTATGGGATGGTTAGGGGAAGAACCAAAGGCAGGAAAAGGGAGGTGTTTAGGTGATTTGGGGAGGAACAAGTGTGGGAAAATAGAGAGCTAATGGCATTAAAAGGACCAGTCACATCTAAATACTTTGCTGGTCAGTACACTTGTCTGGCCATGCCCTGTGCACTGATCTGTGTAGTCTGTCCTGTTGTCTTATTAAATTCCTTTCTAACTCTCTCCTGGGTGAGAGACTCTCTATTCAACGTGTGTGCATGGGGGTCTGAGCTTAGCAACTGGAGTGAGCGCACATGTGCAAGTGAGCATATGATTGCTAGTGAAGATCAAGACAAACTAGGTGAAAAGGTGAAGTGCCATGGGAGCCAGGGGGCTGAGCAGGTCCCTAAGGGACAACTCTGGCTGTTAGACTGCCTGTGTATTTCTAAGGATCAGAAAGGGGGGGTTAGCTATTGGGAGGTCAGCAGGGGGTCAGCTTGGGACCAGGGGAGTCCTGGCCAGCTGTGTGCCTGTGGGCACATGATGGTCTCCACCAGCAATTGGCAGTTGTATGTTCAGCAACTGAGTATTGGAGCCTAGCTGACAGAGGGAGCCACCTTGTACGTGTGTGTGTGCGTGTACAGATATGTATTTTCTTAGTAGTGGGCCTCCATCCTGCTCAGCCAGACAGGGGAGCAGGATGAGGCTGTCGGTGCTGTGTTCATGCAAGTGCTGTGTGTCCCTTATCTGTGCAGCCAGGTACGTACTTATGTAGTGTATGTGTGTGCTCTACCTATTGGGAATACATCTTCAGCCTTGCTACTGGTTGGACCTGGGGACGTGGAGCTGCAGCAGCCTCACCCCCCTCAGGCTCTCAGATCTGGCATGATACATTTTCCTCTAATATTAACACACTAAGAAGGCAGAGCAGAATCATAGCAACCATTTCCACAATCTGTAAAACCACCACTGATTTGTTTTAACAAGTCTCTACATACATTTCAAAATATTTACACGACTACATATTTACTCTTGTGTGATTGTCTCACTCTGAATATTTCCGCATAAGTTATATTCAGTTTTACAGAGCTTCATGCTAGAAAAACAAATAGACCCAGTCCATAAGACCCTACAGACTAAATAGTCTATTTGGCCTTTAGTGGAAATTTTCTCCAGTAATAATGCAATGGCCCAACACAGTCTTGTCAAAATCAACCTTTATCTGCCAAGTCTTTAGTCTAGCATATATATTACTCAAGAGTAAGGACAGTTAAGACATCCCATTTATTTTAGAGAGAGAGGTACTTTCTACACAAGCCTAGTTTTAGAAGGCCTCCCTCACACAGATTACAGTTGAACTGTTACAAGGTTCTTTTAATAAGTAGCAGTGGTTTTGAATCACATTTTGTTAGAATTTTCTTCCAAATACAGGTATAGTGAGGCATTTTAGAAAGCAAAACTGACCAACTTATCTTTAAAAAGCTATAGGCTTTCCTCTGTATTCCAGAAGCACAACTGTAAAATAACTGCTTTATTGACATGCCGTATATTAGACCTTTTCATTGCATTTAAGGGAAGACAATACTCACATGGCTTACTGATAACTAACTTTCCTAACTGGGTTTCAATTTTTTCTACATAATCCACAGACAACCAAAGGAAAATGATCATTGTTGAAGAAGAGCCACCATCACTTCTCCACAGGCCAAACCTTCTCAGATCCAGAGTGTCCACTGTCAGCTTAATTTTCTTATTAAGAGACACTGTAGAAATAGAATTTAAAAGTCATATCTTTCACAGCCATAGCTAATTATAAAGTCATACATGTTACAGTAATGACATACTGAGATGGAAGTATGATCAGAGTGTATTAAAACAGTACTTGTAGATTTTATTCCTGTCATTGCATAAAATGTGTTGAGAATTTAATACTTAAATCAGTTATAACAAACTATGTAAAACAAAGTTACCAAACTGTAAAACTAAAAGCTAAACCTCTGCATGCAGGATTCTTCAAGAAAAAGTTGTATTTTTGCTCAGAATAACCACAGTTACACACAAATATAGAAAAAATATTGCAAATATTTTTCCTCCTATTTGCTTTTAGCCTATCCAATTCAAAAGTGCTCACAAACCTTCTTCTATAAGATATAGAAACCACACATCATATTTGGAAAATGGAATGAATGCAAATCTACAGTTATATTCCTCTTAGCTTTAGTCAACTCATATATTTCTCTTTAATAAACCTAAGGGTCTAAAATCCTAATCTGAAAAGATTAATGTTTCACCTCAAAAACATGCATAGTCATGTTTACTATAGTTCAACACTTAATATGTGCAGGAATGCAGGAGGCAAGGCCATTAAAACTACAAGTTCAACTTAAAAGTCTAAGAAGCTGCTAAGTTATTAATGCTTACACTATAGACAGATACTTTTATTTATTGAAAAATGTAAATTTAAAAATTTAATGTCTTTGTGAAAGCAAATAAGATTATAAATTATTCAGAATATATACTGAGTATTTTAATGCAATACTTTAAAGATATAGTTAAAAGAAGGCTAAAGAAACAAAACTTCTTACCCTGAATTGGGATCGTAATATACTTGATTGTAAACTGAAATAAGATTAAAAAAAAATATAAATTAGTTTGCTTTTTACAAATTGATTACAACAAAGTAAGATTGCTTACAGCCAAATAAATTGAAAATAATATCATAGAATCATTTAGGTTGGTAAAGACCCTTATGATCACAGAGTCCAACCATTAACCTAACACTGCCAAGTCCAATATCCCTAATTTGAGACTTAATACTGCCTATTTCACCTAAAAAAACACTTCTAAATACATATTGCAGAATCTAAATGACAGCAAACTGACTTCCAGAGGTTCTCAGCACTGAGAAATAGGCAGAAAGTTGCAGAGCTGCCTACAGGGTCTTAAGAAGAAAAAAAATTATGAACACTTGGGACAAAAGGAGCTTCTTTGTAAGCATCCCATGATAGAGACTGTCAGCTGCACTATTTGAATTAAGGACACTATATAAATGGTCCAACACTGGGGTGTTACTTTGCTGTTTACATTAACCTTTGAATTAAAGTTTCCACTTACACTGCTGTTGTTAAAAAGACTCAGCTAACTAAAGAATGCTTTATTGTCCCTTTGACAGAAGGTTGTCATATACATTGAGTGAAGACGTTTCTCTTACGTTACCACAGTAAGAACAAAGTTGTGCTTTCCAAAGAAAAATTTCACTGTCCACTTAAAAGTATTGCTTCTAAAAATATTTCAACTCATCCCTCAAATGATTTTGGCCTGTTAATTCAGGAAATTTCCATGAAATGTTTTTATTACTGCATGAGACCTGCTGTTTTGTGAAAAGTCGAAATTATTACTACAGTACAAGATTTCAAAACATCTTACTGTCAGCAAAAAGAGATATGCATGTTCATTTATTTTTCAATTGCAATATATAGAATGAGCCTGGTCAAAGACCTCTTTAAACTCCTGCAGCTGGTATTACTCCATTTGAAGTACACCTTCACTTATATTTCTATACACTGTGAATAGCACATGCCTATGTGCTAATGCTTCTAGTCTTATTTTTATGCTCTTTAAAGCTATAAAACAAGCAATTCTCTGTTTAAAAGGAAAGATTAGCACATAGTATATATCTGAACTCTGATCACTATGGATTGCTTTTTTCTAACATCTGTACTATTTCTGAGAAAAGTGGTGTTTATTTCAAGTGACATTAACTCTAACATGGTTGTTATTTTCTGTTAGGATTCATGAAAAGCTTCCTTAGTATGACTTCTATTCCAGTACAGAATTTATACAGAACCTTTACCTCTCAAAACTGGGGCCACAGAAAATCCCAGTTAGCTTTTCTACTGACAATACAAACATACAAGGTAATGGACTACACACTCCATTGTTTAGCCAAAGCAATTTGATGAACAATAATCAAAACTCAGTGCTTCTACACTAAGTACCAGTAGCTTTGCTTAACCGGAATTTTAATTTTTAAATATTCTCAAAATATCATCATAGTAAATGAACTTACCCTAGCAGGACCTGTTGATAACCATTTAAATTTCCCAATGTATAGACAATGAAATTCAACGTCCAATGCTGGGTTCATCTGTTTTCTAGGTCTGTTTCCTGAAGGTAAGCTGATGGGACATTTATCTTCAACTGACTCTGTTAAAAACTGTGAGAAAAAGTATATTTACTACAGGGATTTAAATGAGATACTTCCCTCCTGTAACCTTAGGAATTTTCTCTTTATGTTTGTAAGACTTTGTTCTCAAAGCCAACTTCCATATAAGAACTCCGTATTAAAAAGCTGTAAATGTTATTACAATCATTACTGACAATGTCCTTAAGGACAGTATCTTACTCCACTTCTAAAGTTCCCATTGCCAAGACACAACCTGTGCTCTTTACTAATCTAGAGCCAAACAAAACCAAGAGAGCAACAAAAAAATACTCTTCTGATATCAAAGGTACAGAATCCAATTCAAGGCTTATGATCAAAATGATACATCTGTGAGAAGAGGCAGCAATGGCTCTTCTGACTTGTTTCAGGCTTACAGAGATAACCCAAATCCAGCCCAGAGCAAGCAGCACAAAGCTAATCAAGTCCAAAATGGGGGAACAACCTTTATGGCTAGTTTTAGATTCAAATTCCACTGCTAGCCACACAGGAAAGGGAACTTTACCCTGTCTGTCTCTGCTTTCAACAAAAATCCTGGATCTTCTCCATGCACTGAATTACAACAGAGGACTGGATGACAAGAAGAAACTACTGACTTGAACTATGATCAATATAAAACATTGTGTGAAAAAAAAAACTTTTCACAGATGTACCTTCATCATGTTTACCTCTGGCTCAGATAACTATTTGATCCTTCCTGTTTTGTAATATTAAACATTTCCGAATATTTATTTTCACAATGTGAAATACACTGTATGTTGCAAAAACACTCAAGATTCGGAGTCAGAGAACTTCTCTGAAGACTGTCCAGAATTCTATCTGTGAAATAAATTACTGCAGCCAGGGCTTGTTGCTGGGACTAATCATATCTGCTCTAAGCATTTCACTTTTGTTCTAACATGCAAGAAAAAATAAACATTGGAGAAATAAAGGGTTGGCATAACAATACATAGGCCAAAAACTGGACTACCTGCTCTGTGTGACTTTCCATCTTATCTTCCAATTGCTTTGCTGTGAAACCTAAGTCAGACTGTTGGTCTGTTTCTTTATTGTCAGTGATTTTATCCTGCAGCATCTCTGTGCATTTTGGTTCAGAAGATCCATCTTCATCGTCACTGGAAAGGACAACTAAAGAGGAAAAAAGAAATATAGATTTACTACAAGATGCAGACTTGAGAATATTTCATTCATGGTGGATTTCAGATGAGCAAAGAATTCTCTCTTGCAGTATGTAACATCAAAGTACATTGCCCAAACCAGTCAAGATCTACGTGCATGAAAGTCTATGCAACAAGTACTGCTCTGTATGTTTATTAATACTTTTTTACCCAAGATTCTCAAAATTATTTGACTATTAAAGGAAACAGGCCACAACATAGCTGCTTCAAAGAAGAGAGAATATTTTTTCTCAGTTTAAGCATCATTAAAAAGTACAAGCTTCATTTTCCATAGCCACAAAATCAGCTGCAAAACAAGGATTGGAATTTGAAAATCCTGCTGTCTATCCTGTTTCTCAAGTGGAAGACCCTCTATACTCCAGTAGAGGACACTGGCACTAGCCACTGTTCTCTAACCTGCACAATGCATTACAAACAGCATAATCTCTGTCTTCAATCTTTTGTTCCATATGTTTCAACTAGTCAGTCATGCACCAGTTCTCCTAGAACCTCAGCATACCAATAATGGTCAGCAGCACAGATACAGTACATACTTGGGTCAACTGAAACAAGTTGCCGATTACCCCTGCAGATTCTGTTCCGCAGCTTGCTCAGGTACTCTGATGTGTCCATCTTTAATTTCCTGATGGTACTAACTCGTGGTGAAATCACGTCCTCACTGGTGGCAGAAAGCTGCTTCTCTGACAAATTTCTGCGAGAAGACTCTGAGCCAGGTTCCTCTGTGCAGCTGTGAGCAGGCCTGAAGTGGTTGTGGGTGGAATTGTCTTTATAGTCTCTCCCTAATGGTTGTAGAATACAATCTGGCACCAGAATTGTGTTAGATCTGCGGCTTTGTCCACCCTCACAGGGTGTTCTGCGGCCAGGAGACTGAGTTGAACTCAATCTTTTCTCTTTCTAGAAAACAGGAGTCAGAGACAAGATATATGTTTATTTCTTGACATTTCTATAATGTTTCAGATCAGTGAGCACTGAGACTTAGCTATATCCTAGACAAAATAATTATAGCTTAATGCAGCTGCATTTAGAGCTCAATTTCTCCCTGCTCCTATTCCAAAGGTTATTACATAAAGGTATGAGGGGCAGCCTTTTAAAAGTCTAGTATGAACCCCATTCAAACTGAACAAGAAACCATTTCTGAATTTTAGCAGTTCTCTCCCTGACACTGAAGGACCAGTCATGTCTGTTACTTTGCAAATGTGTGGCTTAGTCAACTGAGTGAACAGGACTCAGTAACTACCTACTTCTGTGGGGTTTTAATCAGAAGATTACAGAGATGCCTTTATTATATTCAAATGCTTGAATATAATATCACAGTTTGTACTTGACTGACTGATTCCCTCAGTCTTTTTTCTTTTTCTTTTTTTTTTTCTCCAAATCTGAATGACAGGTAAGAATAAAACTTGAGGGAAGGGTACAGTAGACTGAGGAGGAGGGAGAAAGATGACATCTGCAAGATTTCAATAACCTCAGGTATACTTTGTAATTTTTGTATCAAAGTCCCTAATTAGTTCTATACCATTTGTGAAAGAAGCTTCACTTAAGTAGCTAGATGCCTTATTTCCAAAATTGTTTTACTCCAGGCTCCTGTCTGAAGGAAACACTTGTCATTCATCTCTCACACTCTTTCTGCTACAACAAGCATATTCTGATGTAGATAGAAATACATATACTCACTTTTTGTGATGTATCACTGAACTACTTTTCCTCAACAGGTGTAACAGTATCCCTAGATGTCTTCTTAGGATAAATCTTTTATTTTGGATGTTGCTACTGCTGCTACTGCAGTGTGTGTGCATGTGTGTACACAAACACATACATTAAAATTAAGTCCAACTTACAGACAGTAGAAGTGATTTTTCTGGAATGTGTGCATTACAATCATCAGAAATATGGCCACTAGATCTTCTTTTCCTTTTCTCAGAATCAATAGAGCCCGATTCTTTCTGACTAAGAGTGGTGCTATTCATGTTTCTGCTCCTCTTTTCCAGTTCAGTATAGTTCTTATTTTCTGTGTCAGGAAAAAAAAAAAAAAAAAAAAAAAAAA
>VXBL01009333.1:259037-284047 GCA_013400195.1 Aramus guarauna
AAAAAAGGATTATCCTTAAAAATGTGTGTATTTCTTCACATCTATTATGTCTTAAATAAAATGCATGGAAGCAGATAACTTCCACGATAGTTCTTTCCTTTTTTAATTGTGCGTGGCTGCCAGAATATATTCCATAAAATAATTAAGGAAAGGTTATTATTGCACAATTAGTTAAGATAAGGATATAACCAAATTCAGAGCTCCCTTCTAAGTAAGAATTAGCACTCCATATTCCACAGTCTTTCTTTTACGTTCTGCTGGATACAATATTCTCCACTTCCTGCTCTAATCTGCAAATATTACTAACCAGTATTAAAAAGATAGTACATTCTCCCTGGAGACTCAGAACAGAGCTTATCACTTTTCAGCAGTAAATACAAATATTGTCATATAATATAAACATTTTAGCAGGTTTCACAAACCATTTGAGCATTCTTAATGTATTACATTCTTGAGAATAAAAGACTTTTTATAAAATCAGTATTATTATTGTGCAGTGAGGCTTCTCTCAGTTTCCCTTTTTTTTTCCCCCACAGATTTGATTCACCATTCCTATTTAAATACAGCTATTTGATATATTTTACCATATCCGTAAAATAATGCATTTTGAGGAAACATATATACTGTGTGCAATGCCTATTTTATTTCTGTGCTCCCCTCATAATACTAGACTAAAAAAAATAAAATTTCCAAAATTCATATTTAAATGCCAGGTTATTGCTCACTACAAACCTTTCTTCTGCAGCTCCTGTCGTCTAAAAGTGAAGACATTTTTTTCTGGTTCCTTAGAAGCCTTGGTCAATTTACACAGATCATCATTTGTCTTTCTCAAGCAACGCTCAGACCTGTAAAGATTATTAACTATGACTTATCTTTAATTTTGAAAGAATACTGAATAAAAATCCCAACAGAAAAAAAGAGTTGGTTAGACCACAAACTTCTGCTTCTCTCGTGAGCATGTGGAGCTTGGCAAATGAAACACACACTAACTCAGTTCCCGTTATGGAAATACACAGATACTCTGACATTATTAATGAAATGGACGCTTTTAAAAGGTGCAAAGAATGAAAATCTGACATGCTTGACATCCAACACTGAAATATTATTTTGCTGTAAAACATGACTGTAACAAGAACACATAACAAGAAAAAAATCCAGAGAACAACAGTCAGTTCAGTGTATTCTTGCCTTCGTCATGAATGCGGTGGGAATGAGGCAAGGTAGTATATTTTTAATTTACATTTAGAACTCCTAATAGAATCCAACGCGAAAAGATTTGCAACAGAAATTCCTGCTCAAAAGGGCCTGAGACAGTAACTTTGAAGAAGGTGGTGGGGACAGGACATGTGAATGAGGGAGAAACAGAAAGGAAACAGAAAAGGATTACAGTAAGAGAAACTAGGCAACCTACAGGTATTCAAATGAGTTTGTAGTTTCATTCTAAAAAGGACATGCGAGAAATGGTTTCTTGACATGTCTAACTAGATAGTCAAAATTGTTGGACACTTTCTAAACAGACACCTGTTCTTCAGTGCCATAGCTGTAGACTGGAGTATCGCTGCTCTTTGGGAATACTGTAAAGACAACTAAAGATTTCCAGAGTGCTCTGATACTACAGTGATGAACATTATACAAGCACTATGAAGAAATTACTGATTATCTTTCCATTCACAAAGAATCATTAATTGAATCATATACAGAAACAGTGTTTCGAAAGTGCTATTATTCATTCTGTGTATTGAACAAGAAAGAGTCTTCCATAGGTCAGGCAGCTCTAGTTCTGGAATAACCTCACTACAGAAAACTTGATTTTGGAACCCACATCTGCCTCTCAAATATTTGTATGCATAACAGCTATATAGATTTGACTGCCTTAGAAGACAATACAAAACCATTAAGTGTTTTTTTAGCATTTGTTTTACACCATCACAATAGGAAACAATTTCAACAATAGGAAACATTTCAATAGGAATGTTTCAGCTAACAGACTTCCCTAAATACATGTGCTCTATAAACAAATTCCGTGCATTTTATTTTCACTTCCAATCTTCGCTGATAACTCAGTTTAAAATGCACCTCTTAACAGATATATAGATATATATATATAGCCTAAGAAGCTATGGCAGTATATATTTAAGTGTTCTCAAGAGCCATGAGAAACAAGTAGGAAACACACTTTTAAACCCTAAGTTTCTTTATATTTAAAACCTACCTCAAATTTGTTAGTTATACTGATAGGTCAGTGGTGACTTAAGGAAATGTATTTCACACTGGGTTGCAGTGAACAGGCAATGCAAAATACCCTAATTCTGTAATACCAAAACCAAGAAAGTTAACAGGGAACTCACAGCAAGTTCTAGTTGACAGAGAAAGGTTAACTTATTACTACCCTGTTCTGATCACACACAATTCTTTGACTTAATCTGAATTTTCCATAGTACAAAACTGGCTCAATTTTCAGTAAAACAGAGCATGCATGCTAGCTACTCCGACAATACAAAAGAATCTCTGTATGGCCATGCGCATATATGCACATAACCAGTATAAGGGGGGGAGCTTTTACTCTCCTCTGAAAGAAGAGACCCCGTAAGAATCAGTGCCAAGTGTATTTTATGCACAGGTCTTAGTTACAGAGAGGTGACCAGGTTCAAACCACGTCTTTGTTGAAATAATTCCTAAATTCTCCATTTCCTGTGTGATATCTATTACAACTTGCACTAATGTGCTAGTTACTGTGGAGGGTTGGAAAATCCTCCTAATGTTGGTTCCTGCTAACAACGAGTCTTTTACTTAATACATTAGAAAAGCATATCACAGGAATGGAAGATTAATCCTGCAAGCAATGAACCGCTCCAAATCTCAAGCAAGTTGCATACACCAACTACTAAAAAACTTGACTAGTTCAAACCATTCTTATGCTTAACACAAAACTAAACAGCCATCCTTCATATCTGAGCTTGAAAAAGTATGCAAGATGTTTCCTCAGATTTAGAGGTACATACAAAACTTCATGTTTTCCTCTCTAGGAACCCACTACCTCCCATCATCCAAAACAAGACCAAGTGGAAAAATTGGATACTAAAAATTATAGATCTTAAATAAAACAAAACAAAAATAACTCTAACAATTCAAACAAAGTCCCCATACTTTAGTCAGCATAAAGTTATAGAAAATTACTAGCAACAAATGTAGTATTTCTAAAATGAGAAAGTCTAATAAACTGTTCTAAATTTCTAATTTAAATTGCAGCTTTCACAGATTAATTTAAGCAGCAATGCGAATCTCAACACAAAAAGAGAAATGAATTACTAATTTAGATTCTCTAAGATGTTCATGTATCAGAATGAGGAATATAACTTACTTTTTTTCAAGAATTTTTAAGATTTCTTTAACCTGGGAACTGTTGATTATTCCTGCCCTCACAAATCATTCTCTTCCTTCCTCTTTCTATTTTCTTCCCCCAAATTTATTGCTATTTGTTCCTGTGGATACTTTGCTGTTGAGCAAATAGCTGGCCATACAAGACAAGATGAAACAGCGTACTAAGAACTCAACTGCCATTTTAGACTAAAACAAATGTTATATAATTCTAATATCTGATTTCTGCTAGTTTTATATGTCAAGGGTTAGTGTGATGCTCAGTCAACCTAAATGTGGGAAGAGGAAAAGTAGATGTTAAGCAATGAGAGGACACACATACAGTCCTTAAACAATGGCACTCTGTTAGAATTGAGACCACTGGTGGATTAATATGAAAAGAAATGAACTATCACAATAAGGAATTTGGAGAAATGTTGCAAAACAAGTTACTTGAAATCATGCTAGAACACATTAACACCAACAGGAAAGCAAGATTTTGGTTCTGGACACAAAGCCAACTTAAATGTGTTTGAATTAGCCTATTAACATCAGGTACAGCAAATCAGAATAAATGCAATATTAAAACAGCTCATTGGAGCAGCATGTTCGTTTGCACTCAGGAAATTGATCTCCTGTTTCAACACAAGAGTATAACAAAAATTGTTTCAGGGAAATTCTTTTCCATTGTGAAGTTATGTCATTTCAGGAAGACTGGCAAAATCAGCTGTAAGTAACGTACCTTTCAGACAGAAAAGAACTTTCATGAGGCGAATTTAATATTTGACATGTCTGTAGGCTGGCAACAGATGATGAGGGTAGTTGACCCGATTGTAATTTGTCAGCATCAGATAAATTTGCATCAATCATTATGTGGCTGTCTATGTATTTTCTTCCAATTTTCGTCCTCAGGACATTCGTCAAGATAACTTTGGGTTGCCTGCCATATATATAACAGTAAATCACAAATACTGCACTGAAATCTAGAGAAAGAAACTTTTTGTTAAATTCATGTATCTTGGAGGTTTGATAATCACCAAACGTTGTTACTTTCAGTCCCTTAGAGACAAAACAAAATGCTAAGGAACTTAAAAACCAAGGTAGGCAGATAAACACAAAAAAGCAACAAGAGACTAGGGTAAGAAATGCTAGCCATCTAATTTCACCTTAGCCAGATACAATTCACACCTCTAACATGTCATCTAAGTATTGGTTAAAACCTGGTAAATGCTTATCTCTAAATGGTTTTCAAGCAATATCTGTACACATTTCTCAGAACTATGGAGTGAACAATCTTGATTTTCCTGTGAACAAGAAGCCTCCAGTAAAATAGACTGAATTTTCTCAAGCACTTAATCAACAGGTAGAAAAGTAGCACATACACAAAGAGGCAGCATTAGATTTTGTTCCCCTCGTCAACTTCCAGGTGGCAGTCTATAGAACAGCAATAATAAGGTTCAGAAAAACATCTGCAAGCATTAGAAGAGACAAGCATCCAAAATAAGCTAACCAGAAATATGAAGATGCAACTGCCCACTGGAACACAGATGTGTAAGAGCAGCACAATTTATTTCATACAATGCCACTGCAGCCAGCTTGGTGTATAGCCCTTGTTTTACTCAGTTTCTCAAACAGGGATTTAAATTATACCGCTTTCCTTGCAATTTATTTTTAATTAGGATGTAATGTCATAGCCTTTTTTGAATCCATTATGAACAACATCATCTTTTGGGTATCGACTGCATAATTCTCCTGTTACTCACATTCACCCACAAACCACACTCCAGCACAGACTGCACAATGTCTAGGGAGCACTCAAATCTCTTCTTGCACTGAGATGTAAATTTGCTTTTAATCAGGAGACTACCTTACAGACAAGATGCTGCAGAGGCACACAGGTGATAAGCAATCAGAATATGATTTAGAGGAAAAGTCTGATACAGAAAAACACTGTAGTCTGGATGTAACCTCCAATAAAGCAAGTCCCTAAGCTGTTTATCATCAGAAGCTCTGAGAGAAAGCTCAGTGAAAAAACCGTTCACTCTAGTCATACTTTTCCTTGAGTATCTGCAACTGACCACTGCTTGGAGAGGGAGGAATATACTGGACTTAATATGCTTCTCTTCTGACCCTTTATAATTTTTCAACAGTCTTGGGAATCTGGAGAGGTCCCAGTTGACTGGAAGCTGGCAAATGTTCCAATCTTCAAGAAGGGCAAGAAAGACGACCCTGGTAATTACAGGCCTGTCAGTCTCACTTCAGTGCCTGGTAAAATTATGGAGAAAATTATGCTGGGAGTTATCGAAAAACATGTGATGGACAACGCAGTCATTGGTCACAGACAACATGGGTTCGTGAGAGGAAGGGCCTGTTTAATAAACTTAGTTTCCTTTTATGACAAGCTCACCCATCTAGTTGACCAAGGGAAGCCAGTGGATGTAATTTTTTTAGATTTCAGTAAAGCTTTCAATACTGTCTCTCACAGTATCCTTCTGGAAAAAATGTCCAGCATACAGTTTGACAAAAACATAGTACAATGGGTGAGCAACTGGCTGATGGGTTGGGCCCAAAGACTTACAGTAAATGGAGTTACATGAGGCTGGCGGCCAGTCACTAGTGGGGTTCCTCAGGGCTCCATTTTAGGGCCAGTTCTTTTTAGTGTTTTCATAAACGACTTGGACATAGGACTAGAAGGTGTTGTGAACGAGTTTGTGGATGACACCAAATCAGGAGGAGCTCGATTCCATCAAGGCTGGAGAGGTCTTGCAGAGATCTGGACAGATTGGAGAACTGGGCAATCACCAACTGCATGAGGTTTAACAAGGGCAAGTGCTAGATTCTGCACCTGGGAAGGGGCAACCCTGGCTATACATACAGACTGGGCGATGAGACGCTGGAGACCAGCCATACTGAAAGGGGCTTGGGGGGTTTGGTCAACAGCAAGTTGAATATGAGTCAACAGTGTGCCCAGGCTGCCAGGAATGCCAACCGTATCCTGAAGTGCATCAAGCACAGCATTGCTAGCTAGTCTAGGGAAGTGATTGTCCCACTCTACACTGTGCTGGTGTGGCCTCACCTCAAGTACTGCATGCAGTTTTGGGTGCCACAGTACAAAAAGGACATAAAACTATTGGAAAGTGTCCAAAGGAGAGTAACAAAGATGGTGAAGGGTCTAGAGGGGAAGACGTATGAAGAGAGGCTGAAGTCCCTTGGTTTGTTCAGCCTAGAGAAGAGGAGACTGAGGGAAGACCTCATTGTGGCCTACAGCTTCCTCACGAGGGGGAGCGAAGGGGCAGGGAAGGGGCAGGTGCTGATCTCCTGCCTCTGGTGACCTGTAATAGAACCCAAGGGAACGGAATGAAGCTGCAACAGGGGAGGTTTAAGTTGTATATCAGGAAAAGGTTCTTCACCAAGAGGGTGGTCAGGCACTGGAACAGGCTCCCCAAGGAAGCAGTCACAGCACTGAGCTTGACTAAGTTCAAGAAGCGTATGGACAACGCTCTCAGTCATATGCTCTGATTCAGCTGGTCCTGTGTGGAGCCAGGAGTCAGACTCAATGATCCCTATGGGTCCCTTCCAACTCAGGATATTCTCTGATTCTATGATTTATTCCAGTTCTCATTTTCATGAGTAGTCTGAAATGGTAGCAGCGAAAATACATCTTGATACCTCCTCTGAGAAAACAGGGCATTTAAATGCAAGTATACTCTTTACAAGAATAAAAAAACCCAAACATTTTGATTGTTCAGTGGCTGAATCAGAATTAATTGATCCTGTCACTACAGGACCATCTAGAAGCCATCTGATCAGAAAACATACCACAGCATGCCTGGCACCATTTCTCTATGATTATCAAAAGGAACCAGGTACAAAGGAATTCAATCACGTCAGATGACACCAGAATGAGAATATATTTCATGAACAAGACAGCTGTGGTACAACAAAGAATACTTTGTTATGAAAAAACAACTGAAAAGAAAATTATTTTGTTTAGTAACATGAGGCAAAGACAACCTACCTTTTAGATAGAAAAAGGCTTTGGAGAGTAGGGTTTAAAATTTGCCATATCTTTAGGCTGGCAGCAGATGATGAGGGTGGTTGATCTGACTGCAGCTTGCCAGCATCAGAAAAAATAACACCAGTTTCAGGTTGTGCCTGTGTGTATTTTCTTCCTATTTTCGTCCTCAGGACATTCGTCAAGATAACTTTGGGTTGCCTGCCATACATACAATAATAAATTAATAATAGGGTGCTGAGAACTTCTTAAATTACATGAATTCAACAAAGCTTTTCTATGAGCTTACTGTCTCTGCATTATACCTTGTATCTTCTGTAGAATTAAGTTCACTTCCCTGACCATTTACAAAGCAGTTCTCTCTGGAGAAGAGTAATCACAAACACATCTCTTGATTAGGACAGCCTTTCAAGGTTTATTCTTCTGGCATCAGGGACTAACACATCCATAGGTGATTCTGAAGAGGTAAACTTTCAGTGTCAAAGAATGGAAGTTTTGGTGCATCTTTTTATTGCAAAGTGTTGGGAGTGGTGTCACTGTGGCCTTACAAACTATTCTGAAAGTGTACACTTAAGCATTTGCAGGATATGAAAACAAGCACTTATGTTGTAGCATTTTATTTTAGAACCATTAATATTGTTGGTTCCCATATCACAAATTAGATTATGATTTTGCTAGAGAAAAAAATTAAGCTAGTACAATCTCTCAGTTTTAAAGCTCCAACTGATTTCTATTCAATTTCACTAAAGAAATGACATGCAATTATGAATTAAAGTTCATAAAAACTCCCTACTGAAGTGCTTTAAACAAGTATCTATACTTTGCTGATGCTGCTAGATTGGTATGGAACTCTTCATAAAGAATTCTGCAACACGGTCAGTAATTTGGACAGTTTCCTTATCAGCTTAGAAGTACTATATATCATAGATGATCTGTCAGGATTGACTTTATTTTCAAACAGATGAGAATCAGACTTGTTTTCCCAGGGCTGGTCCTAACAGGACACTGAAGTTCAGGCTCATTTGTTGGTTTTAAAGATTACAGAGACAAGAATTCCTTTTTCTATTGCATATATTGTGTAACAAACTGAATTGTCCACATTGTAGAGCAAGAATCCTTCTTTTTAGCTACAGAAAACCTTTTACTACTTGCATAGCAGTTACATACATGCTGCAGTGACATTTCTTAAGCAAATGGGTTCTGTTCCTCAGTGGGTTGACAACTGCACAAGCAACTTTTATGAAATTACACTTTTCCCACTGACATGCTGCATTCAGCAGGTTACATGGTACCTAGTGGTAAACAGATCTAGGCATAGCATGAAAACTACTGAAGAATAAGTATGCTTGAACCTAATAAAAAAAAGTTACTTGGAACTGCCATGCCAGGGAAACACATGAAACTTGGAGAAGCCATTTTATGTAATTCCTATATTTTGCTACTATTGCAACTATTTTCAGCAGTTGCTGCATGTAGAGATTTCTTTTCCCTGGTTACTTACCATGTTAACAAGACACATGACCCCTTATTGAACCTAAAAAGACAGTAAGGTTCCTATGCACAGCTTTGAGAACCTGCATATAAGCTAAGACCGGTCAATCTTATCAGATCTCTGCAACACTGAATGCCATAATGTGGATGCAATGAGCTGCTTTCTCTTACAAACTCTGCTATGCATTTCCTAGACCACTTGTCTCCAAAATATTTTTGATCATGCACCCCAATCAGAAGTATTTTCAGCATGCACCTTCAACATGTTTAATTATGATTTATATAGATGTACTAATGTATGTACATCATAAAACACAACTAGAAATTTAAAACAGGATGCAATAAAGAGGAAAAACTCCTATTGTATTTATTAACTGTACAAAAAATATTTCCTTCTTGCACCCCAATGGATTGTCTTGCACACACCACACCTTGGAGACCACTATCTCGACAGACAATAAACCTAAAGGGCTCCCATTCAAAGCTAAGTAACTAAGTTCAAGTGAAGGTACTTTCCTTCACTCTCAGGGCTTCTCTTAGAAGTTTCCCAAAGAAAAACTAAATGGTAAAGAGCTAAAGCTTTGTCTCAAAAACAAAATATGCTGAGGGATTAGAAAAAATCCCGAGTTAAAGCACTCTAATGCCAAGAATTTGGACAGAGGGGAAGAGCATTATGTAACAGATGAGTGCTAACTAGCTGTTGGAAAAACAATCCAGGGTTTCTGAAGTGAGAGATTGACTATGTGAAAGCAATGAGAAGTCATATGTACAAAGATGGCCTCATCAGAAGACTGACCTAAACCACAGGAGTGCTCCAGAACGTTTTGGGCAGAGGCAGGAAGAGGCAGGTACACATTTGTTCTTTTATCTAGACTTGTATACACTCTGACTACTAGTGCAAAGAAATGTTGTTTTTAAGAACCCTTTTCAGAGTCTGAGCATGTGTTTTGAATACTGCAGACAAAAAAGTTTGTTCTACACTCTGAGGATCCAGAGATTGGAGTTTCATTTAAAGATATGCTTTAACTACTGAAAAGCTTGGAAAATTAATACAGGCCATGAGGGACAGTTTACTAACACTGTCTTACATGGTGGAGCCCAACTGTAGCAACCTAGCAAGCATATATCAAGCCTGCAAAGTGTTCTTGATCTAGCATAGGAAGCAAGGGACTTTTTTTTCCCCTATGGAAGTCCCCGCTAAGTCAGAAGTTCTACCTTTTTCCTGGGCTTCTCAGATGTTCAGAGTTGATACATTAACCATAGTTTAATATGTCAGAAGAGCTTACAGTGACCTGATCAGACTTCATTTGTTGTTTGTCCAACTGTAAGATATATTAGAAATAAGGAATATATAAGCAACATCTAAGGAAATAAAGAATATACATTTAAGAAATGTGAGGAAGATTCAAAAATTCAGCTACACAAGAACCTATTAGACTGTTAAAACTTTAAAACTACTAAAGCTGTTAAAGGCAATTTCAAGGTAAAAGTCATCAAGCAATTCATGCAAATTCATCTTGCAGAACTAGACATTAATTCTCGTGCTTTAGTTTCCTCCTTAACAATAAAGGAGACTCATACCACTTTAGAGGTCCAGTTACTACAGAACTGTAACAGAAAGACATTTAATCTTTTGGGGTGCCAGAAGAAATGAAGCAATGAAAGACTAAGCCAGACACTTCCCCTCTTCCCTTAGCAGGACTTGAAATTACAAATCAAACCTTGAAGTATCTAAATGGCATTTTTCCTACAAATACAAAACAGTTGCAGAAGTGGGCCCTAGCAATATGAAGATGTGAATCAGAAAGTGTTTCTCCTTAAAAATAAGTAAAACACTGTAGAGCACCATGAGACATCATAAACACGTCATTCTCTTTAGAACACTTCAGTTCTCCTGACTAGAATCATGCCAAACTTAACAGTCTATTTCCCAGATCTAAATTCTTTGTTTTCATTGTTCTACCTTGTAGAAATGCCAGTTTGTTTGGGTTTTTTTCTTTCTATTTGTCAAGTGCAAGATACCATAATGAAATTTTACTAAATTTAGCCTGAACTTACAGGGTTAGTCCAGTTAGTCCATGGTCACAGAGTCTTTATTTTAATTGTATAATCAGGACTTGTAAAGATAATAGAAAAAGATTCCAACCTTTAGGGTCCTTAACAATACCACCATGACAGAGAAAGCCCACAGCAGGAAGTAAAGGATTCAGAAGGAGAATTTCCAGTGAAACTGGATTTCATATACCTAGTTTGTTGGCCACCTTGTAAACTGAGGTCGGACATCCTCTGCTCACATTCCTGTCAGGCTAAAACTTTACAGGCTCCAAGTCTCTCCGTGATTTGGTTTACTGCTTGCTATTAGGTACAGAATTTGCAATGTTTCCCACTCACTTGATTTTAATGATGTTTTTAAACTAAGTGAATATCTTTGCAAAAATGATCTTACAAGTTAAAGCACACATGCTCCTGTGCAACTAGCTTTGCACTAGAAGCCTGTGCAAAGGAGAATAACCTCCAAGCAAGAAGGAAGAAAACAGTATACATTTTGCTATTCTTAAAAATGTTAGGGCCAGGCTAATGCATCACTTCTTGTGTGGCACCAGTTTTTGACTGAAGACCTTGATAGGACAGCTGGTTCTGACCTGACCTTCAGAGCTGTACAGTGGCTTCCCTTTCTAAAGGAAAGAATGGCATCTGGCAGCATTTCTTAAAAAAAAAAAAAAAAAAAAAAAAAGAGAGACATTTCATACCTTTTTTTTGCTTGGGGGGGGGGGGGGAGANAAAAATGTTAACACTGAGCATAAAATAGAGTCAGGAGAAACATCTACACTTAAGCCAGCCTGTGTATCTGTAAACGATAGTTGGGACACAGATTCCTAAATTACCTGTTAAATTGTCCACAGAATAAAGTAAGCAAGTCATGCAAAAGACATTTCAAAAGATAAAAATCAATGTCAAGCAGGAAAAAAGTAAGCAAAGTATACATTAAAAGCAAGTCCCACCAGCAGACCTAGCAAGTAACCTGCACAACAGTAAGACTGGAGGCATCTTGGTGAAGGAAAACCAAAGGCAATTATTTCTGTTTCTAAAGCAAGCACCTACTGTACTCCCTCTCCTCTATCTCCACAAAAGAGAAAATATACATAAGCAAAGCTAACGAAAACATACTTACACATGTGAGGATGGAACTGACAAAATATGTATTATGAAAAATAATGTTAGCTACTCCTTACAAGTCTCAAAGCACTTTTCACAAGCAAAAAGGGATTATCCTACCTTACAAAGTGCAGGACCAAAGCTATTAATTGTTTGTACCCCTTTGGATAAAATGTTTGACCTCTAGTTCACTCAATTGTCAGAGCTGCTAGATCCAATTCCTTTATTAGTTATTATAATTTGTGTACGCACCAGCGTTGCAACCACTGGCTCCAATTTTTCCAAATTTGTATTACAGAGTGTGATCAAAATGAGACGCGGAGGCTACAAACTCCTTTTGGAGTAAATGTTTATTAACTGTCTACACCACCATCTTCATACCTACGTTATTCTTGGCCTTTTGGAGCCCAAAAGAATAACGTGATGTACTATCATTAATATGAAACTCCAATTGCCACTTTCACTGACTACACCCTGGTGAGAAGAAAGCCTCTATCTGTCCTTCTCCTTGGCCATAACCTTTCATCAACTGATTAGAAGTCAATGTTTTAACAGCAAACAGGAACATCCCTACTAACCTCCTTGCTTTGCTGGATCAGGAAGTTATTACTGCCAAAATGTGCTTGTTAGGGCAAGGGAAACCAGTATGTAAATGACTGCCACAAAAACCTGACTGCTATGGGGTCAGTACTTCATAGAGTACCAGGTTGGCAGAGACCTCAAGGAGCATCTGATTCAACCTTTTTTGGCAAAAGCTCCATCTAGACAAGATGGCCCAGCATCCTGTCCAGCTGAATCTTAACAGTGTCCAATGTTGGGGAACCCACCACTTCCCTGGGGAGATTATTGGAAAGAATGCCAGCTCCCATCGGGAAAAATTTTCCTCTAGAGTCCAATCAGAATCTCCCCAGGAATAACTTCCATCCGTTACCCCTTGTCTTTTCCATGTGACTCCTTGTAAAAGGGGAGTCTCCATCTTCTTTGTAGCCACCATTCAAGTACTGGAACATGGTGATGAGGTCTCCCCTAAGCCTTCTTTTCTCAAGGCTGAATAAACTCAATTCTCTCAGCCTTTCCTCATATGACAGGCTTCCCAGTCCTTTGATCATCCTGGTGGCCTTTCTACAGACCCTCTCCAGCCTGTCCACATCTTTCTTGTATAGTGAGGACCAAAACTGAACCCAGTATACCAGGTGTGGCCTAGCAAGCACTGAGTAGAGTGGGATGACGACTTCTGCATCTCTGCAGGTGATGCCCCTGTTGACGCAACCCAGTATCCTGTTGGCTTTCTTGCCACTGCAGCACACTGGTCACTCATATTGAGCTTGCTGTCCACCAGGATCCCCAGGTCCCCCTCCACAGATCTGCTCTCCAGCCAGGTGGATGCCAGTCTGTGTCACACTCCTGGATTATGTTTTCCCAGGTGCAAGACCTTACACTTGTCCTTGTTGAACTTCATCCCATCATCCAGATCACTTATGAAGTTATTAAGCAGTGTTGGCCCCACTTGTGACAAGTTGCCAGTTTGAAAAAGAGCTATTTACCACCACCCTCTGGGTGCAGCCTGGCAGCTGTACCCCCCACCCACTGCACAGACCACTTGTCTAGACCATAATGCATGCATTTCTGTAGGAGGGGGCTGTTGGGGACTGTATCAAAAGCCTTAGAGAAATCCAGGTAGACAGTGTCCACTGCTCACCCCACATCAACCAAGCAGGTTACTTTGTCATAGAAGGCAATCAGGTTTGTCAAGTGTGAATTTGTGCTGGCTTTTCCCAATCATGTGCTTCATTTGACTTGTGATAGCCCCCAGGAGGATTTAATTCCATAACTTTTCCAGGAATTGAAGAAAGACTGGTGGGTCTATAATTTCCTGGATCCTCCTTTAAGCCCTTCTTGTAAGGACTTGATTCAGCCATGATAAGTACTTCAAGTAACTTTTAAAATACTGAACTGAAATAATCACATATCTTATTGCTCCTCCCTCCTATAGAAAACTTGACAGACCAGGATGAAAAGCTTAAATTTCAAAACAGTGTTCTTTTTTGTTTCTATTTCCCTCTTGGGAGAATGCAGGAGTAATACAGCTGAAGTAAGTGGATGCCTCTAAGCTCTATTTCCAGGTGGTGGTAGCTACCTTTGAAATAGCATTATCCGCTTTGACAAAAAGGCTTCATAAGTGGGATACAAAACATTAATTGACCAGTTACATATAATACAATACCTAACTTTCTGCAATGACACTAATAATTGCACTATTCATATTTCATGACAGTGCTAATCTGTTTTGTGACACAGTCATAGGAAGATGTAAGAGACCTTCAGCGTATGAGGACTAGAGAAGTAACCTGCCCTGAGCACCCTGACTGGGATCACAAACAAGTTACCTGACAGTGACCTTTCACAAGGCTATGAGCAGAGGCCTTCAAGTGAGAGCAGCTGTGGTTGCTGCTTCGAGCCCCTGTGGTCTCACATCACAGCAGGACTGACAGAAGCAATCAACTACCACATTGTGTAATCCAGAACTTCAGTTAAAAACACAAGTGAAGGTAGGTTTTTGCTAAAACATCCACTTTCTGACTAAATTAAGTGGCAATAACAATGCTTAAGCAACACTTTACATGAAAGTGTTTTTAGATACAGCTCCCTAAATATTTGATTTTACCTCCTATCAATAAAGTGGTTTTAAAACATCAGGAGCTAACAGGAATTTGTCTTTAAGATTTATTTCCTGCTTCTCAATGCAAATGAAAAATTCATCATCGGGAAGAAGGAACAGAGAAACTTTTGCATTAGAAAGAATCTCAACATGCCACTTCACACTTTCTTTTTCCAAGTTTTATCAGTTCTTGGACGTCTCAACAAACACCAGCTCTTTAGAACCTGTTTGCTCTTTCTACTTACTATGCAATGAAGTCAGTGTGTTGATTTTGACTTACTGATAAATACTGGGTATCCACATGGAATACCTGGAACAAGCTTTATTGCAGTCAGTAGTTTAAGTTTATTTTACAGAGAGCCTCCAGCTAGTCTCTAGACACACATCTTTGAGGGAGTGAAAAATGCACAGGTTTAATATCTGACTATTTACTGTATCTTTATAATTTAAATCATGACTCACCGATGTACTGGTAAGAATTTTGGTTAAAATGCTGGAACACCTACAAATGCTACTTGAAAGTCTCTCACGTAAAATTAACATATGTAACAGATCCACAGATTGGTGGTGTTTTATTTTTTTAAAGCTACTCAACACTGAAAGGTCAGTTCAAAGTTTACTGAAAGACCTTTAGAGATTGGTATCAGATATAAGCCATTTCACAGCATAATTAAAACTAAGGAAATGCAATTAACATAGCTTTTAAATTCTGCTAGGTTCACCCTGTGAGCCACTCCCTCAGTTAAAGTTACTGAGGGAAGCATTTTGAAGTAACTACACGTAAACTGACAGCTATGCCTCTGAGGAGGTATGAAAAGTAAATTTAAAAATCTCTTGTAAGTTCAGCTCTTCCCTGCGACAGTTTGAAGCATTCTGAACATAAAGACCAGGCTAAATGATGACTATTTGTAGGTGACAAAAACCACTGGATTCAGTGTCAAAATCACCTGCTATCATTAAGCACTTTCATTACCTGTGCACTTTGTTTTTAAGAGCCTCTTCTGACAAGAAATCATTTATGGTCAAGTTAAGTTCCAGCTAGAAAATGGGGCAGAGAATGCATACTCTTATTTGTTTAGACTTGAATGATTTGTGGAATAACAATTGCTTCATTAAGATAAATATAATTAATTTCATCTTGGATTCATTATTCTTCCTAGCTGCTGTTAATGAATCTAATTCCACATTTTCATTTCCATTTGTCAACTATGGTTCTTACAGCTTCAAAATTTTCTTGGATAAACAATTATCTAGCTGACAGCTTCACAGAAGCTGATTTTAAATAATTTCCCATGACCTCAAAGAAACCAAGATTATGCTTTGTTGCCAAAAACAAGTAAGAAGTGGCACATTGGCAGTCTTATTTACTCACTTAGGTGTCTTGACTACAACATAACAAATATAATATAACTTAACTGTAACAAAAACCTCTAGGTTTTTTACTGCCTTCCCATACTAATCATCATATTGCTTGGGTTTTGAGGTTTTTTGTTGTTGTTTTTAAGAGCTGACAAAGCCAGCTTAATGATCACTGACTACAGAGCAAAAAGTGACAAGAAAAAATAGTCAGAGAAACTTCTCAAATATCTAAAATATCTAGAGCAAGAATGATAATTTACACTTAAATAATGAACACCTTTCAGTATTCCAAGCAGGTCAACAAGCAGTAATTCCTCTAGTAAGTGCTGATTCCCATTCTGATGTCGCAGTCTTGTGTTGTATTAAAACAAAGAAAGAGAGTTACAATTGCTTCATAATTCCCAAAGCCCCTAAATCACTGAAACATGATTCTCTAAAGGTAAGCTACTTCACAGCTTGAAAGTCATCTCTGCATGACACAAATAATTAGCTAGAGACCAGAGATACTCGTCCTCAAGGAAGATTATGAAACTCTGAATACACAAACAGAGAAGAAGTAATTTTGAGATGACTTCTTACCCAACTGATCCTTCATCATTAGAGCTGTGTCTGTCACAGACCTTTTGCCTTTTTTCTTTTGTGGAAGGCTCTCTGTTGTTGGCACTTAATTTCCACTGAAATAAAACAAATAACATTGGCAGATTCCAGTAGACATAACTATGCCATAATGGATATTACACTAAAAAAAAAGGAAAGAATGCCAGACATTGAAACAATGCAACTGATCAAAGCGGAGCCACAGAGTATGTACAACAATTTTGCAAAGAACGAATCTGCTTGATTTAAAGCACCCATGTACCACCTGATCTTGAATGGAATTTTTTTTTCCTCCTAAAGAAGTGTGACAATACAGGACAATTCAATTACTTCCCTATTTAATGGAGGACTATCCCAAACAGAGACTTAAATATCAGGCCTCTTTTACATAACCTCTACTTTATTTAATTCCATGCATTTAACCAAATTACATTCTACTCAAAGATATAAAATTCTGAGAAGCAAAAAGAATTTGATGGTTTAGTATTCAGGTAGCAAACCCCACAACAGCAAGACTTCATTTTTTTCCAGATTCTCTTACCTTACCAGAATGCACTTTTATTTTCAAATTAAATAAATGAAGCCCCACCAAAACATATAACTTCAGAAATCCATCTCCCCCTGCCATTACCTCCTCCTAATCTTTCCTCTTTTTTTTTTTTTTTTTAGTGTAAAAGATAATAAATCAAATAGATGTTTGATAATTATGCCAATCAGGCTGAAAGCAAACTTATTGTCATTTCTGTTTAAGCATGGAGTGAAAGGGCATCTGAAAAATTCATGCCCGTGCATATTTTGTGTACTTTAGTGAAGTCTGAATTTGCATCCCAAGTCAATCTTTTCCCTGCCATGGGGGTCAATTCTGTAATGGAAAATACCCTCATTTTTAAAAAAAGCTGGCAGCAAGAAGCTGCCTTGAAGGTGCTCTCCCCTCCTCAAACATCATCCAGTTCACCTCATAGCACTGGTCTTCAGGCATGTTAGATACCTATATGCCCACATCACTGAAAGCTGCACAAAATTTCCTCAAACAATATGGAGCAAACTCTGGCAACACTAAATACAACCCAGACGGACCTTTGTACAGATAAACCAGTAACATTCCTTTTAATTATGATACCTTATAAGCAATCTTTTCTTTTAAAGTAAAATATAAGGACTATTCCATGTTTAAAACATACAAAACCCTCTACCACATGGAAAAGTCTGAAATATATGGACACAGGTAAGAAAAATAAGAAATGGAAAATTAGACAATATACAGGAAATACCAAGGAATAAAAAAGGATTTTTCAATTCACCCAGTCTAATAATTGTTTTTATAGAGGCAGAGAGAAAGACAGGAAGAATTCCATACAAGCCCTGTCTGGCTTTGCCTAAAAGACTGCTGCTTGTAACCACAGGAGACATTACTTCTGATTTCAAAACCTGACTGTAACTGGATGCTCTGCTCACATTAACAGTATAGAACACAACCACACAGTGAGTTTGTATTGCAGCATGCTCAACCAACCAGGCCTACCAAGAGACCTGGGTCACATTATCACCACTACTGTAAGTAAAAAAAAAAATTTCTAACTTCCCTCACTAGGTTTTTAAAACTCCTCTGTGGGGGAGCCTCTTTGTCTAGTCCCACGATTCTGAAATCACTAAAACCAGCAACAAAACTCTCAATGCCGAGCTGAAGGAGTCAAGAGTAGCAAAATATGTTTCCAAAACTTGGCATTTTAAAAATGCTTACAGAATTTGGAACAGATTTATAGAAGCAAATAGTTGCTTCTATATGTGACTGAGATGATCAAGACAGTAATTTATGATAAATGCCATATGAGTACTCTTACAATCTTTTGGTCTTAATACTGAAATCAGTTATTTCCATATTAGCACCTAAAATTCTGTCAGAAGTCATACAGTACTTAACATATTCTCTTAAAGTTTAAGCTCTTGGATATAATTGAACTAATGGACTAATTGAAAACTCAATGTAAAAATTATTTTCACATCATAACAAAAAGTTTGGTAAGTAGCCTGAATATAAAACTTCATGAATCAGAAGATAACTAACTAAAAATAATATTATATTTGCATTTAAATGAATTATTTTCAAGATAATTTCAAACTACACCTGAAGACCAACTCTGCTTTTAAATTATTTAGACTGGCAACATAGCACTGAGATTTCCATTTCTGTAACTGTATGCTTGCAGGTAGATTTCTGTCCTACACACTCATTTCTTTCCAAGACAATCTCAGCCAGATATTGGTCACAAGACAGCACTCAGTACTGAAAAAAATCCAGCCTCCAAAACAGAATCAAAACCCCACATAACATTCTCCTATGCACTTTACACTCCGAAGAACTTCTCTTTACCTCTTTTAAAGGGTAGTCCCAATGGTGGGAGCCTGGAAGCCTTGCCAAAGGGGACTGAACTTGGACATCCTCTGACTTGGTGTTTGTTTTCTTCTTTGGTATACGAAACTGAAAATAGATGATGTTACACAAATGATAAAACTAAATGATCCACCCATGCTGTGAGCTGACATACTGCCATTTACAAAGTTTTCTTAACTGCCAGACAAAAAGTTGCAAGGGAAGCAGTGACCTGTGACTTCAATTTAAATGCATTCCTCACTGATGCTTGATCTTAATTAATATGTCATACCACATGAAGAGCTAGTTTTAACATATGAACTGTCTCAAAAGCAAGGAAAAGCTCTTCCTAGTTCACTAACTTTACAACAACTTGAAACATGTGCCCAAAAGTCAGACCCAATCTACTGGCACTTAGTTTTCTTATTTCCCTGCAATTTGTTTACACCCTAGTTTAATTATTCCCTTTTAGAAAATGATAAAGGGAAAACAAAACAGCTGAGCATCATGATGAATGCCACACCAGGTTTGCTCTCTCAAAAAAATTCAGGATTAAGAGCAATTATATCTTAGAATAGTAAGTATTTTGGTATGATAATTTAGCATCACTATGCAATAATGTACTGAAAGTGGTATCAGCTATGGTCTTTGCCAACCTTTGCAAAAATGGAATCAGCATTTCAAAAGTAATCATTGAAAGATAAAGCAGTTAGTAATTCACAGAGATTTGCCAATTCAGAAAAATTTATGTAGGAATTAACGTTTATTCATTGAAATTCAAACAAAAAAATGGTCAGACTAAACTCCTACCAGTTCATCAAGACAAGGAAAGAGGGTGACATTTCCTATCAGTTAATTAAACCAGTTAAAATAATATCAATGGAAAGAACAAAAGTGCAAGTCTTGCCATTTCTCCAGGTATCCTGAGAAGCAAAAGCTTACACTGCAAATATGGCCAGATTAGAATACATTAGACAGAGAATGCAACATTTACATCATTCAGACAACTGAGCCTATCTCTGCCAGGAAAAATCCAAAGCTACTCCATATGATGGCTACTGTCAAGTGTATTACAAACTTAATTTGCAAGCTGCCAGATGCCCTACCTCATAGCATGAAATTACAAGCAAGAACTTTAGAACAGCAATGCTAACAACTTAATTATTAACACAGAAACTACATTTGTTAGCTCTGTAGATAGTCCTTCAGACAGACCACAACTGAAGTATACTGTAACATAATGAGATAATCCTTCAATTCTTCCTTCTGAGTTGTGAGTGCTCTTATTCCTTCTCTACATTTCTTTGAAACAAAGATTTATTTTTTTAGTAATTAGACTTGAATTTCTATATAGTACCTCAAACTGCTTTTGCTGGTCAAATGCTGTAATAACAAATATGCCTTTAACAACATATTCCTCAAATTATAAAGAATGTAAATGTTACACACAGGCAACAATTTCTAATTAAGTACCTCCCTTATCTTTCAATCAATATTTAAGGATTGACAAAAACATTTTCTTATTCAAGAACATCTGCAATTAGATTGACTGATTTTTTTTATTTCTTTTTGAGAAGTGACCTACAAACACATTTTATCAGTCCGAATGCATTTTTCTGATCTCCATCTTAATGGCCAGATACAAAATTCTTATTTCAGAACTCCACCTGCTACCTGACCAGTGGTTTCTGTTATGAGCTTCCTAAGAATACATTTTTATCTAAAATTTTAATATGCATTTAAAGTTACAGAGGTTCAGATAAACTCTGTAATAATACAACAGATAACACTGAGAACAGGTAAAGTCAGGCTCAGGAAACAAAGAGACAGATGGACAGACAGAAACGGGTAAAAAGCACAAGATACATTCATCAGCAAAATTTCCACCTCACAATACAGTAACTTCCCAATGCTTGCGTTCATTAAGATGATATTGGTTTGTAGTGCCCACATTCAACTCTCGGAACAAGTGCAAACTCAAGAGATAACCAATAGAAGTCCATATCTACAGTAAGTGCAATGTATGTAGTTGTCTCAGCTTTTCCCTAATAGCAAGTAACTCAACACATACATGTGCATATGCACTTAGCGGAATCCTCATCTAAACGAGCAGTACTTTTCTGAAGGTTCCCACCTGTAGAAGCAACTGTCAGAGAAAGTGCATAAACAAGGTGCTGGGAACAGCTTACTTTAAAGCACTAGACTGTCCAGATGTTACCAGATCAAACCAGCTGCTGTGGCTACAATTTGTTTTCACCAGTAGTTCCATTGCTAGAAACTACTATTAACAGGGATAATTTAGAAGAAATAAACACTAGCATCAGTAGTCTCTGAACACATCTCTGCAGACAACTAAATATTATGCAGTTACACAGTTGCTCTACTTACTTGAGCTTTACTCTTAATATTTTAGATGTTAACTTAGGTCTTAACATATCCTTGAAAACATGCTGTTTATGTGAAATTGAATAAGCCTATTGTGTATTAATACGCATTCAACAGCAGACATTACTATTGACTGCTATCAGAATAAACTGTTTCGCAGGAAAGAGTGCTCCAACATAGTGAAAGATAGACCACTGGAGAATAAATTTGGTTGTGCAAATACCTCAGAACACCCTAGGATACGCACAACCTCAAAATAAATTGTTGCATATTGTAGGAAGACTTACACTGCCATGACTTGAAGATGGTGTTCTTCCTTCCATTATTTTCTCAGCTGAAAAAAAGATACAAAATAAGCTTAGCAATTTGGATGTTATTTATTCAGAGGGAAACAGGACTACTGCAGTAGATACCAAACAAGAAAATTTCTGAGCAAGCCAGCACAAAGAAAAAACATTCATTACGTGGTTTGGGTTGGAAGCGACCTTTAAAGATCATCTAATCCAAACATCCCTGCCATGGGCAGGGACACCCTCCACTAGCCCAGGGTGCCCAAAGCCCCATCCAGCCTGGCCTTGAACACTGCCAGGGAGGGGGCAGCCACAGCTTCTCTGGGCAACCTGCTCCAGTGCCTCACCACTCTCACGTAAAGAATTTCTTCCTTATATCCAACCCAATCTTTCAGTTTAAAACAACTGCCCCTTGTCCTGTCACTACAATGGCAAAAAGTCATTGACAGCCACATTACAAGAAAGATGTGTGCTTGTGCACCTTGCTGGATTGTCAGCATGGACAGAGCTGTTAACAAAGTTTTCACTAATTTATCCTTAGCGATGGTATTTACTGCTTAACTGCACCCCCTGGCAAGCAGCAACTAATAAGCAATTCAGGCTTTGATTATAAAGTGAAATAAGGAGTCACAGAAGACATTTGTAAGACTACAGGATCTTCAAGAATAAATAAGATTCAAGGATTCCTGTTAACAGATAAACTTCCTCCTCAGTGGAAGATCACAGCTTCAGAGCTTCCAGCATTCAAATGGGTTTATTCTCTTTATAAATACTCTGTATGAGTCCAGTGTCAGACCTTCAAACCTTACAGCTCGTTTGAAGGCTCTCAAGAAGACCTTTAAGTTCATGCACTTTCACTTCGCTCGCCAGTTTTTCAAACTACAGCCCCAGCCCCCTGGTGTGGGGCACGGCAACACCTATCGGAAAGCCGAACTACTGCCTATTCCGGCGCCGGCCCAGAGGAAAAAGCTGACAGACGGCAGCCTTTTGACAGCTCTGGGGGGAAAGAGAGGCACCTCCCAGGGGTGGCACCGGCACCACCCGGGCTGTCACCGCATACGCCCGCCCCTGCCACGCCGGTGACCGCTGCCAAGCAGGGCGGCGGGGCAGAGCGGGGNGGCCCCGCCGCCGCCGCCTGCGCGGCTTCCCCAGGTACTTCCGGGATTGGCACCGCCTCCGCCCGGCCCGGGAGGGCCACCCACGCCCCGCCCCGTAACGGCGGCAACCGTCTGTCTATCCGCCCTCCCTCTCGCGTGCCCCGCCGTTCGGACCCCGAGGCGTTGCCTCGCAGCTGCGCGCGCTCCCCTCAGCCCCGCCGCCGTGCCCCGCGGGCTCCTGCTCCCCGCTCGCGTACTGCCGGCGCGAGCATCACGCCCCCGCCCCCCCTCAAAGCGGCCCCTCCGGATTTTAACTTCCTTGCGTTTAGCCTCGTAAGGAACCGCTGACAGAAAAAACGTACGTGGTGTAGAGCAAGTGATAGTGTCACAGGTGTNACATGCTGTTTATGTGAAATTGAATAAGCCTATTGTGTATTAATACACATTCAACAGCAGACATTACTATTGACTGCTATCAGAATAAACTGTTTCGCAGGAAAGAGTGCTCCAACATAGTGAAAGATGGACCACTGGAGAATAAATTTGGTTGTGCAAATACATCAGAACACCCTAGGATACGCACAACCTCAAAATAAATTGTTGCATATTGTAGGAAGACTTACACTGCCATGACTTGAAGATGGTGTTCTTCCTTCCATTATTTTCTCTGCTGAAAAAAAGATACAAAATAAGCTTAGCAATTTGGATGTTATTTATTCAGAGGGAAACAGGACTACTGCAGTAGATACCAAACAAGAAAATTTCTGAGCAAGCCAGCACAAAGAAAAAACATTCATTACGTGGTTTGGGTTGGAAGCGACCTTTAAAGATCATCTAATCCAAACATCCCTGCCATGGGCAGGGACACCCTCCACTAGCCCAGGGTGCCCAAAGCCCCATCCAGCCTGGCCTTGAACACTGCCAGGGAGGGGGCAGCCACAGCTTCTCTGGGCAACCTGCTCCAGTGCCTCTCCACTCTCACGTAAAGAATTTCTTCCTTATATCCAACCCAATCTTTCAGTTTAAAACAACTGCCCCTTGTCCTGTCACTACAATGGCAAAAAGTCATTGACAGCCACATTACAAGAAAGATGTGTGCTTGTGCACCTTGCTGGATTGTCAGCATGGACAGAGCTGTTAACAAAGTTTTCACTAATTTATCCTTAGCGATGGTATTTACTGCTTAACTGCACCCCCTGGCAAGCAGCAACTAATAAGCAATTCAGGCTTTGATTATAAAGTGAAATAAGGAGTCACAGAAGACATTTGTAAGACTACAGGATCTTCAAGAATAAATAAGATTCAAGGATTCCTGTTAACAGATAAACTTCCTCCTCAGTGGAAGATCACAGCTTCAGAGCTTCCAGCATTCAAATGGGTTTATTCTCTTTATAAATACTCTGTATGAGTCCAGTGTCAGACCTTCAAACCTTACAGCTCGTTTGAAGGCTCTCAAGAAGACCTTTAAGTTCATGCACTTTCACTTCGCTCGCCAGTTTTTCAAACTACAGCCCCAGCCCCCTGGTGTGGGGCACGGCAACACCTATCGGAAAGCCGAACTACTGCCTATTCCGGCGCCGGCCCAGAGGAAAAAGCTGACAGACGGCAGCCTTTTGACAGCTCTGGGGGGAAAGAGAGGCACCTCCCAGGGGTGGCACCGGCACCACCCGGGCTGTCACCGCATACGCCCGCCCCTGCCACGCCGGTGACCGCTGCCAAGCAGGGCGGCGGGGCAGAGCGGGGTCGCCCCGCACCCTCAGCTCCTAACCCAGCCGCCGGCCCCTCTCACTAGGAAGGGAACGGGCTTCTCACCGGCAAACGGACAAGCGCCGAGGGTCAGCAATTCCGCATTCCCAAACTCTCCTTAGCCTCCTCGTAACGGAGCAACAACGCCGCTGACACCACCTCTCCCTCCCCCGGTGGCCGGCCGCTCACCCATCCGCCCCTACCGGCTTCACTTTTCGCGATAGACACTCCACCCAGCGCAGAGCAGACAGCGACTACACGGGACCCACCGGGGCACTGTCAGCCCGCTTTACCTCAGCTCTACTCCCCCTCTTCAGCGGCTAAAAGGCGGGGAAGCGAGAGAGAACAAGCAGCACCCCACAGCACTCACCGCCACAGCTCTGCAGCTGCCGCCGTTGTTGTTTACTCAGGCCCCGCCGCCGCCGCCTGCGCGGCTTCCCCAGGTACTTCCGGGATTGGCACCGCCTCCGCCCGGCCCGGGAGGGCC
>VXBL01009333.1:284056-358949 GCA_013400195.1 Aramus guarauna
CCGGACCCCCGAGGCGTTGCCTCGCAGCTGCGCGCGCTCCCCTCAGCCCCGCCGCCGTGCCCCGCGGGCTCCTGCTCCCCGCTCGCGTACTGCCGGCGCGAGCATCACGCCCCCGCCCCCCCTCAAAGCGGCCCCTCCGGATTTTAACTTCCTTGCGTTTAGCCTCGTAAGGAACCGCTGACAGAAAAAACGTACGTGGTGTAGAGCAAGTGATAGTGTCACAGGTGTGACAGGTTGCCTACCTGCGCCTGACAAGCGGAGGAGCGGAAACAAAATTAGTAGCTCTGCGAACGCGCTGAAATATAGTTAAAGGCGGCACAGGCTAGCAAACGTCAAGGAGACGGGAGAAATACTAAAATTTGTGGAAGGAATCAAGAACACCTCGGTATTTTTCAAGTACCGCACAACGCAGCCGAATCAGGTTTAAATCGTACCCGGCTGCTGGCATTTTCCTCACGGAGCTGAGCCCTGCCTCGGTCAGCGCGCAGAGGAGGGGTTAAGCCCCTCACCCCCCCCCCCCCCCCCCGGCGGCGGGCCGCTCGCAGGTACAGCGCGGGAGGGAGCTTGGGCCGCCCGGCGCCCTCACAGCCCCGGCTGTCGCCGCGGTTGTCAGCCGGTGGCCTCGGGAAGACCCCCACAGCCAAGTGGAGACGAAGATTTGGTTGTTGGTTTTCGGGCTTTTGCTTTTCAGGGCAGCTTCAGAATTGTAAGTTTTGTGCGTAGCTTTTCTGTTTCGTCCTCTTGTAGTGCCTTTATATCAAGTAATGGGAAGCTGTGCGACACTAGTTGTGACAGCTTTTTAGTTTCACGCCAAAGACACTTTACTTAGCTTTAACTTATGGTCAGGTGTAAATTACAACCATGAGATGTTGGCTTGTAACTTGGAACTATCTAAAATGTTTTAGTTGGCCTTAACTGTCAGCAACCGATCCATTTTATAGATACACCCCAGAGTAGAGTACATAAAGTAATGAAACCTGAACTAAGATGGTTTTATTTTCTTTCGTGCAGAGAAATTGTCTAAAGTCCCAGAGTGAAAAGGATTTTCATCTATGATGATGACAGATTTTACAGGAGAGCATACGGTAATGTTGGGCTTTATTAGAAGAAACTGGTTTTAAACGGAAAATCTCATAAAGAGAAATGCTTATACTGTAGTAGTGTTTCAAATATGCCATCTGCTGTAATGAACTCAGCTAGTGTTTACAGCTGAAGAATCTTACAATCCAAACAGAAAAAGGGGAGGAAGGGAAAGAGAAATTTCCCCCTTCTCCCTCCAACAGTAACTTTTTAAAATCAAAATAGCAATTGTAAAGGCTTCCAGAATAAACATCCTTGCCTGTTGCATTTATATAGCCAATGAAGCACAAGCAGCAGTCAATAGTGATTTAGAATGTACATTTACCAAAAAGTAAATGCATTATGCAGCTATATCTAGAACAATCTATAACTGCTGGTTTTTTAATTCTATAAATTGCATTAGTACAATAAAATCAGTCCTCTAGACTAAAAAGTATGATTCTAAAGTTCTATTCAAGTGATAACCAACTATAAATTGCTTTGAAACTTCTCAGTTTGCACCCTGAAAGCAATTTTAGGAAGGGAAACCATACCTATGCCTGATGTAAAACTGTAAATTTTTGTTTGTTTCTGCTTCCTGAAATCTCCAGAAACCTTTCACAATGTTTTGTAAAGTAGGTATTTAAGTAGATGTTCAATATCACATACACAGGGTTTAATTTGGAATCATGTATCTTGTTTTGCTTTGGAACTGCAAAGACAACGTTGTTGCTAGCAGCTGAAGTAAAAGCATAGTAACTTCCTGTTCATAGTACCTTGAGAAACTACAGTCTCCAGCCTTCTAGGGGTGAGGAGAGAAAGGGACAGAGGGGGGGTGTTGGACAGCATGCCACGCTGTGAGGAAACTCTATTTACCTATTCCTAAATGTTATGGAATGCTTACTCTGTGCTTTACCTTTCTCAACAGGCATCTTTCTTTAAACTATGTCCATTTTTCTCCCACTACATTGCATGGGGAAAACAACATGAATATGGGTAGCTTCCTCCCTAGTAAATATGATCTCTTTTGTGTGAACTGCCCATATTCAGTAGTAGAGCAAACGGACTGTCCTCCCATCTCCTTTGTGTCTTTCATGCCTTCCCACAGAGTGAAAAAAACAGATGAATGCGTGCACTTGTGACTTCTTTGTGCTGTTTCCATTCCAAGAAACTGGCAAGATAGTAAATGCTTTATAGATCATAGAACCTGCTATTTTTTTCCCTTTTCCATGTGTACTTATTATATGAGATAAAAAAGGAGAAGGTAGCATTTTCTAGCCTACTCTCTATTAATCAGAAGACAGGAGTGACCCTGAAGAGGCAACTTAACATCTCTGACCCAGTGGAGATTGCGCAAAAGGAAAATATATAAGGTGTTGCTCTGTTGACAAGCAAATAACTTTTTTTTTTTTTTAATTTGGAAGTGTAAGAAATAATTTTCAATATGCTAAGCAGCTTACTCAAGGAAACTTGCATTCCATGAAGGAGTTGGGCTTCAACTCAAGCTGCTCATGTGAAACTTTTCAGACCACTTTCTGTCCTAGTGATCTGTTTTATCAGATTGTAGAGTGAGTTTTAACATAGTCAGAATGTGATTTCCTGTGTTCTAAAAACCTCCATTAATTCAGCAAGAAGAACTTAAAGGTATGCGGTAGCTTCTACCAATGTATTTGCCAAATGTAACTTCATTTAAACCATTTGCCGAGACAAAATTACTGTGTTAAGATGATAAATTCATTTTTAAAATACTAATAATTGTGGGAATTTAATGCTTGCAAATCTCTGCTGTTAGGACAAGAATCCTATAAAAGTAGGCTTCTAACCATACCAAAGATTACCCCCATATTTACCATTGTACAGTCAGTGACAGTCAGTAGTAGACTGAAGAGTTATTAGGAAAATAGAACGTTATGATAAGCTTAATTTTTCAGTTGCATGGAAGCCACTTCCTGGGATAATTCTTATCAGTTGATCAGTCATAATCAGTTGAAAAATTATCTCAGCTGAAACTGGAAGCCTCAATCTAATCTCATGGAAGCTTGCTACATGGACTTTCTTTTCTCCTGTTCCTAGGTCACAGTGGCTAGCTTATTCTCTCATCCATTCCACAATTTCCATGTGGCAAGTGCTTGTAAAGATGGACAAATAACTGGAGATATTACGATTAGTGTATTCCAACTGCTGTTGGAATTTAGCAACTGAAATCTGTGAGAGGCTTTACAAGCAGATGGTTTACTACAAACCACCACAAGATAGTCTGTATCAAAGAGTACTTTGTTTGTAACCACTTTTAAAACTATATTTGAATACAATAGGTTTTCTTTATGTAAGTGTTGTATGTCTATCGCTGTATTTACATAATCTTCTTAATTTGTAGTGGTTACAAATAGAGCACGAACTAAGCTTGAGGAAACTAATAGAGGATTCAGAGTATCAAGAACAACTGAAGTACGACTTCAATATAAAAGGGGAACTGAGGCATCTGGATACAAATGAGTCCTTTGTTTTCAATTATTTCAAGAATGCACACGAGCAGAATCATAAACGCTATCAAGTTTTGGGACATTTGATTACCCAATATGTTTATGAACTCCTGGAAAGAGTCTGCATGCTGCAGAAAGTTCATATTCCTACTGATGCGACAGAGGATGAACCAAGAAGTTTCTTCTTCATGAGTGAGAATGCACTAACGAGTTCCTCTAGCCTTATTATCCTTCTTCAAGACCGTGGAGTTTTCCGTGCTGGACAGTGGGGGCAAAGGACGATTGTCAGTGAGGGCCTGGGCCATGGAACACAAATACCATTCATCAAAATGGCCCTTCAGACCCACGGGGGAGTGATTGTACTGAATCCCAACGACAACTTTGTTGATCTGAAGACTGAAAAGGAGAGGTTAAGCTTTTATACCGGGGAAGAAGCACTGACTTCTGCGCAGTCTGTCTGGTGGATCCCCAAGAGGAGGAGCAGCAGCCCCGAGGAGCATACCATATATGTATGGGATCATTTCATTTCAAAGAGCGAAGCCAAGAACGTGGCCTTCATCGCCCATGGCTATGGTGGCTTGGTGTTTGTTGATCTGCTGGTGCAGAGAAAATGGGAGGTAATGAATAAAGTATACGCTGTGGCATTCATCAACTCCATGCACAACACACAGCACCAGGCTAGAAGCGATCCACAAATACAAGAATGGATACAGAAATACTGCTGTGAATGGGTGTCAAACAGTAAGCCTCTAGATAAAGCTGTGGGTTCTCCCATGAAAGTGAATTGTCCTACTGTCTCTGCTGGAACGGAGAAGTACAGTTTAGCACCCTCCTGCTGCTTACATGCCATCTTTAAGTACCTGAAGAGCACACTGAAAGCCAAAACCACAACAGCCTTTAGGCATTCACCTGTTGCAACCAGAAGCAGCACAAGTAAGAAGAGAGGCAATAAATAAAGGAATACTGATGTGGTTTTGATAGCGGTCTCTTCCTTTCATAACTGTCCCTGCACCTTTCAGTCATCTAAGGACCTTCCTCTCACTGTGGAGCAACTTACAGTTCTAAGTTTGAAGCTAGTTTGTTTGTTTTTGAGAAACAGACAAATACAAGTTAACTATTAGGAAAGAAGTGCATTGTTGAAAGCTTTAAGCCACAACCCTTCAGCTGTGAAATTTCAAGGTGCAAAAAATAAAGATGTTAAGGTGTATCAACTCTCATCTGTATAATTTTTTAAATAAACATTCTGTAGTTACGGCTCTATAATCAGACTAAACTATAAGGAAAACACTCACTTAAGTGCATAGCTTTCATTAAAAGGACAAATCTGGAATACAAAAAGCATGTAAGGGATCTATTTCCTCCTCACTATATACCATATAGTGTTTGAAATCTTTCAAGAGCTGGAACATCCTCCTTCCTCCTTGAAACGTTTACTGTTCAGTTGAACAATACTTCAGGGAATACATACTAATACCTTCCCTCCAGTCAGAGAGGGTATGCCCCAAACATAATGCAGTGAGCTAAAGTAGTTTTCATTTTAAGCCCAACTAAACCGTGAGATTACTGGGCATGAGCTGCTATATAAATATAAATGCTGTAGGAAAAGAAAATTACCAAACTGATGCAAAAGAATGATGTTGCTGTTTTCTCTCAGCTGTTTAATTTTAGACAGAGGTGGGAAATAGAGACAATTTTTAAATGTCTGTACTCAAGGTTTGCAATTTATACAAGCAGATGGTCAAATAACCTTTAATAAACAAAATGGTTATTCTGAGTTTCCAGTTTAATCATGTGAGAATTAAAAGTGCTCCGTGGCTGCAAAAGAGCTTTGGGGATGACAAAACCTTGTCCTACACCTTCAGTTCTCAGTCAAAGAATTGTTGAACAGTAATACTGGCTACCAGAGAAAAGAGGGTATCAACTTCCCTTTTGTGTTTATATCCATTTCAGATTTCAATCATCTCTAATACAGTTTGAAAAAACTTTTGTCCTGTTACCTAGTAATGGGCAAAAGTGTAAAATTCCATTGGAAAGGCACGATCAGTTCAACGCTCTTGAGAGTAAGTGTAGCTTTTTATATAGAGATAGGTTTACTGTTATTACAGCTGAATGAAAGTCGTACTAAATAGTCAATTAAGAGACTATATGGTGCTTTAGTTCACTTCAGAAAGTTGCACTAGAGATGCCATCATTGAGGATGCATACAACCTGCCTGTTTCATAAGTGCTAGTCAGCATGCAACTCAAAGAACAGTCACTTGTGTGAATTCTATGCATGAAGACGTAGCTTTATTTATAAGAGAAGTACAAGGTGACAGAATGTCTGTCTTCAGAAGGAGACCAATATGATCCTTCAACATATATGCTCAAACTGTCCAATGGTGTCAGAGGTGGCTAAAAATACTTGGAAAAAAAAAAAAAGGTATCTAGAACATTGGACATTGGCCATTTCCGTAATTATCTCAGGTCAACCCATTAAATTCCTTGGTAGAGAAGGTCATATTTAGGAATGTTATTGGGATCAATAGGACTTCTCACAATGAGCTTTCCACGCATTGCTCCACGGTAAATGACTTCAATCAGATCTATAAAGTCTTGCTTTGTTTTGAAGCTTCCTACAAATTTGGTATGATCTGGTGACCTAAATATAAGATAAAGGTAGAATTGTAATGTTAAAGTGTTCAAAGCACAAACACATAAAGACAACGAAAGATGTGCAATGACATTATGGGTTCTCATTTGGTCATTCTGAAAGAATGAACTGCACTGGTAACGGCATAACCAAGTCAGGAATATGCTGTGACCTCCAAAGTCCAAAAAGGCACAGTGTCATGTCTGAGACTTTAACCATACTATTTTTTGCAGAGTCAGGCATGTTTCACCTGACACCTACTTATTGCATCAGAGCATATTTCAAAATACTTCTTAACTTTACGTCCTTCTGGCTTCCTACAGAGTTCTCCATGCACATGCTGGTAACAACATTATAGTTTTCAAACATTACCTTTCCCAGACATGGTAACATAGAGAAAGACTGATAATTCTTACAGAAATTATAGATAATGCCAGGTAGGATGACATACCCATAATCAACCTTCATGTGTTGTCCATTGAAGAAAAATACCGTAGAGGGAATATAACTGATGTCAAAATACTGGGTGTACACTGGAACCTTGTTCACATCCACCAGGTAAATGACTGCCATTTTACTTAGGTCATGAGCTGTCTTTGCAAGCTGGAAAGAGTGAGAAATATGGATGACAAATGGATTGAGACACAAGAGGAAAAAAGGTGGCAAGCTTTATACAGCTCATTTCCCTTATGTCTTATCAGTTTAAGCAGGACTAGAATATAATGTTTTATCTACTTCAAGCACTACAACAACATAAACATTTGCTTAATTTTCAAACCATTTTATGACTATAGTATTATTTCATTTTACATTTAATTGTCACCAAAGTTTTCATGAGACACCATATTATCCAAAAGCAACATATGACATGCAACATATATACTAGTAGAGTTTATTAAAAAAAAAAAAAAAAGAAATTGCTCTTACAATATCATCGAGCTGCAGACAAACAGCATCGCTATCTCTTCCAAATCGGAGAACCAAAACCTTCTCGGCCACGCTTTTTATTGCCTGATCCACTTCCCTCTTACTGGTCAGTTTGGGCAGCAGAAAACTCATCCTGACAGACCACGGCTTCCACTACAACCCCTACCTGACAGTTAGGAAGAAAACCCCTGCGTCAAAAATTAGCGAAACTTCTCCATGCTATCATTAAAAAAAAAAAAAAAAAAAGAGAGAGAGAGAGAGAGAAATCACCGATCACCACACCGGACTGACAAACCCCTCAGGCTCCAGCGCCTGCCTCACGCCCCAGCCCAGCCGGACGGCAAGGCCCAGGCGCAACCGCCCCCGTCACCCGTAATGGCCCTCCCCTCCGCAGGGCCTCGGTCCGCACAGGGCAGCGGCAGGGCCCCACCGACAGCCCACCTCAGGGCCCGGAGGTTCCCCGCGAGGGCCCGGAGCAGACCGCCGCCACGGCCTGGGCTTGCCCCGGGGGGATCACCGTACCCCGCAGGGCCCTGCGGTGTGGGGAAAAGAAGAAGCCGGAACCTTCGCCGTGCAGCCGCGGCACCCAGGGAACGGCCAACGAGCGCGGCGCCGCGCTCCTCCCTGCGCATGCGCATGCCCTCCCTCTGAGGTGAGCTCGGGGTGTCGGCGGCGTTGGTGCTGCTGGTGGGGTAGTTGTTAGCTGCGTCCGTCGCCCAGACGTGTCTGCCTGCCTTCCTTTCCCCTTCCCGGGTGGGATCAAACGGAGGTCGGGCGGGCTGGAGCGCGGCCGGAGCTCGGGCAGGCGTGGGCGCAGCCGCTGGAGAGGGAGGCCTCTCCCGCTCCGTGTTTCCCGCCACTGGGGGCTACCGGCGAGAGACTCGCCCGCGGGCCTGGGGCGCCTGAGCTGTCCCGTCGTGCGCCCTTCCCCGTCCCGCCGGTGGCTCCCTGGGAGCGCCCTTCCGCCTCCCTGCCGTGCTGCTGCTCAGCCCGGCTTTCCTCGGCGGGCGCGGGTCGGGCCTGCGGCGCGCTGCTCCAGAGGCTGCGCTGCCCCGCCGGTCCCCGCCGCAGCAGCGGGCACTGAGGCGCGTTAGTATTCCCGGGAGGGCTGTGGGGCACACAGCGCCGTGCTTCGAGGTGTTACCTAGCTTGTCACGGTTCGGTTCAGTTGTGGGCTGGTTTAAAAGTTGTTAAGGAGCGCGTAGTGCCGGTTTCTCGGGAAGAACCGCATCGCTGCTTGCCCTGGTCTGGTGCACACCCCCCCCGCACGGCATTTCGGCCCGCATCGCTGCACGGGGGTCAGGCCTGCGGACAGCTGCGTGTGGGCTTCTGTGCCGGGGGAAGTAACGAGTTACTCGGTCTCTGAAATATCAGTGAAGGGCTTTTCTGTTCCTTTAGGTTCTTCGAAGAGGTTTAGAGTAATTCTTGCAGTAATGACGTGGTAGATAGAGTGCATGTTGGACACGTTGAGAGGTAATTTGCCTTTTATCAGAAGCTGTCATCAAGTATTCAGATTGTGTGAATCTGCCTTTCAACTATTGACTCAGTTGGAACTCCAGTAGTGTAAGTTAACTGAGGAACTGATCCCTTGATTTCTCCAAGCTGGACAATGTACTTTTTTGCTTATTACTTTTGTCAGTATCTATACCACTTAAATGTAAAATTAACATCTCTATTGTAACACTTAGGAATTTTCTCTTAACTTCACACTATTAAGTTGTGGGTCTTTTTGTTTATTTTATCTTAATAACAGTAGAAAATGCAAGTTCAGTCACCAATTTGACTAGTTACAGTATTGTAAAATGCATGCGAGCTTATATAATGTTTCCTAATAATATGCTGCTCTTTCTGTGGCTCTTTGTCTGGGCAGGTGTATATATATAAAACCCCAAAAATTAGATTTAACTTGCTCTTGTGGATATCAAATTATTTTCCAGTGGTAAGATATTAGGGAGATTATGAATTTTGCTTTTAAAATTTGGAGCTAATTTTTATGTCTTGGCCAAATCATGTTTTCTTAAACACAAACTTCACTGATTTTACTTCAGTGAGTTTGCATAGGACAAGGAAAATACTGAACGTTCTTTTTTTTTTTTTAATTTTTGCAGACCTTTTACATTTAAATACAGATGCATATGAAATTAACGGGGCTGCGAGTTTCATGTCCTTAGCTTTATGTGCCAACGTCAACTTCACAGGCATTTAGCAAAAAGAAGAAAGTTGGTCTTTTCCTGTACTAATTGTTTATTCTTCCATCTCCTCTTTCTAAGACGTGTCCAGTGAATCGGATATGGGATCTCATTTGGGTGGGATGCTAACTAGCTTTTTTTCCTTTCTCCACCTCGGTAGCTGCTTAGCTGTCCCTGAGATTAGTTCTCCGATAGTGCAGCTATCTGAATGCTTAGACTGCTGACAGAGGAGGAACAAGGGGCTGAGGGGACGCAGGAGTGCCTTCATTGGCAGTAGTTTTTGCTTAGCAAAACTATAGCATTGGTAGTTTGAGTAGTTCCAGTGACCTGCAATGTGGAAATGCACAGAAGAGGAAAAACTTCAGTACTAAAGTTTACCAATAGAGCTTTCCCAAAATAGAGTAGTAAAAGCAAAAATGTGATCATCTGTGATAGAGTTGCACAAGATATTGAAGCATCCTGTCCGTTTTGATGGTATAGGTAAATTAGGTAGGCAGCTCTAGATGTGTATAGAAATATTTTTGGTCCTGTGCAGCGTTTTGCTTGCTTTGGTTGTGAAGGTTCTTATCTGTCATGTGATACAGATAATTTAAATATATCTCAGACAATACTTAAAGGTTGTTTGACCACATTTTGAATTGCAGTAAGTCTAGCTGTTTTAAGCAGCAGAGCTAACCATGTCTATTCACAGCAGTGCCACATATGCTGTTTTTATTTAGAAACCAGTAGAAAAGTAATAGTGGAAACAGGAATTTCTAGTGTTCTCCAACAAGTAAGTTATTGTCTGTCAGTGTTACTAAGGTTGAAAATTTGTGTGTGTTTTCTTCGTGATTTCTCACAAGTTTTTTTCCACTTACTGGTATTTTGCAGATAAGTGTTTGAACACAGCAGAAGTATGCAGTCTGCTAATGTACTTCTGAAAAAAATTGTAAGAAGTTCTGTCCTTCCATTTGCTGCACAACATGGGATGAAAAAGGATTTGTTTCCACTCAGTAGAACTCTGAGTTTATCACTTTGCCTGAAGCAGGACAATTCAAGCAGTCCCTCAGAAAAACTAGATTTAGATGGGTGGAAGAAGGTAATGAAGTCTGGGTTGCAAGAAGAAGTCAGTGAGACTGTCTCTGAGAGTAAGGAGCTTTCCGCTTTGGCTGCTGCACGTGAGCTTTTGGAGATGTGGAGACTAGCTGGCAGATCAGTTCCAGAAAAAATCAGTGAAGAACAGCTGAAAACCTTTCTGGAATGTCCTTCCAAGTCAGCCAAAAAGAAGTATTTAAGGTATTTGCACCTCAGAGAACTATATAAGAAAAATGACAAAAGAAAGATGGATGAGAAAAGGGAAAGGAGGTTGGAATCACAAGAGCAAGCTTCAAAAACTGATGAGAACAAAAGGAATTCATTCATATGCTTGTGGGCCAACTGTATGGATAGAGCATATAGTTGGAGGGTTGCTCAGTCTATGATCTTTGGGCAACCTCTAATATTTGACATGTCTTATGAAAAAGATATGTCCATCCGAGAAGTTGCAAATACAGTGCGACAGATAGTGTTAAGTGAAGGCTGCAATCGAAGATCTGTGGATCCGTTCCACATCCACTTCTGTAACTTGAAAGATGACAGCCTCTATCATAAGGAATTTATCAAGCATTATAGAGAGGCATGGGGCAAATTGCTTATCACTGTGACAGACCAGTGCTACACAGATGTCTTTCCAAAGGATAAGCTTATCTATCTGACTGCCGATTCTCCCAAAGTAATGAAAACATTCGATCATGATAAAATCTATATTGTTGGGTCAATGGTTGACAGGAGCATAAAAACAGGAGTGTCTTTAGCACGGGCAAAGCGATTGGGGTTGGAGACTGCAGCCCTTCCCTTGGAGAAGTACCTGCTTTGGAATGCTGGTGCTAAAAATCTCACGCTGGATCAAATGATGCAAATTTTATTAACCTTGAAAGATACTGGAGACTGGAAGAAGGCTCTGGAATTTGTTCCAAAAAGGAAATATTATGGCTTTGTAAGCAAGCCTGTACATCAACTGCAAAAAACCTTAAACCTCATCAACACGCTTAAACTTGGAAAGAGACAGGAAGAAGTACAAAAGCAATTTGCCAAGAACTACTCTAAGAAGCTAACACAAAAGTAGAGTGATGGGGAAGAGAATGATTTATCACGGGCAAGATGTGCTCTTGAATGCTCCAGTTTCTTGGGACTTCTAAAACTGTATTCAGCTCTTTATCCCTAAAAATGCCTTGTTGGTCAAGTTTGAAAAGACTTGTTAGAGATTTTTAAAAAAAATTAACTTAGTATTGCAGCTGCTTGAACTTATTCACACATTATTGAAATTATGTAAGAGAAATGTGATAATCTGTTTTTAAAATTACTCTGTACAAAGAATACAAAACTGTTCAGTTGAATTGTGCTGGGACAAGGGTGATTGTAACTGAATGCAAAGGTTGCTTTTCAGAGAATGCCTCAGTGCTTTGAGTTCGCAAGGGGTGGAGGCCATCTTACTCTAAAAGGTTAGGTAAGACAAAATAGAAGAGACCTTTCCCCATTACTTCCTCAATTCTCTTTTGATGTATAAATGAATTGACTTTTGATAACTGAATGGAAACCACATGGTTAAAACCTAGCACGAGTTTGGGGAGTTGCATGGTTTGTTTCTGGGTGTTCTATCTGGCATGAATCAAGTCCCTTTTTGGAAGGAATAATCCAAATTTTCTTGACCCCGCCAAAAATACACCTTATGTACTTTTGCCTAAGGCTTATCCCTGAGTGCCTGTTTTTTCAGTCTGTGTAATGCAGATTTCTCAAAGTGCTGGAACGTTGATAAACAGGCCTGTTAGTAAATACTTAGAGGAGCAGAGAGCCTTTTAGTATTTCTCACAGCTGACAATGTATAAATCAGTCCCTCTGTTGAAGCCTGTGTTCAGGCTGCAGAGCTACCAGGGATGCGTTAAGTACGGTTCTTTCTGCTGTCTGTAGGATGAGGAGGGATTTCTTGGTGCCTTTATGGGTGCTTAAATATTTTTTCATTTAATCACGTTGACTACCCCAATGCTTAAATTCGATGGTGGATGGGTTTTGTCCTGAAAATTCAAAAACTAGGGGTGGAGAACGTAATTCTGAAGAGCAGGCTCCTTTGCAGTGGGGGTTGGTGGTGATCCATTCCCTGTCTTGCCTTCTGCCGCACACCGTTGCGAGGAGGGGTTGGAGGACAGACGACGCGCTACCCCAGTGCTGCCCGTGAAGCGCGGTGGCCCCTGGGCAGGGAGATTCCTCTGGCTTGGAGAACGACTTGCTTCCTTTCGGCTGCCTGTGCTTGGGTAGTAAGCAAATCTTCACCCTAGGGCAGTACTTTTGTGCGCGGATGTGGTTCTTCGGGACGCCAGTGACGTGAGAGTTCTGCGTGTGACGTTGAGTTTCAAGGCTCCCCAGCGAGCGAAGGAAGCGGTCCCCTGGTGCGGAGCGCGGGGACAGCCGCGTGCGCAGCGCCGCGTTGTTTGCCCTTCGCGCCCGGGCCTATCCGCCGGAAGCGCGTTGGAGTAGCGTCACTCGAAGCCGTCCCGCCCTCCTAGCCGTCTCTGAGAACAAAGCTTCCTGCCTCGTCATTCGCGCTGCGCCGTTGAAGGCGGGGCCGGCCCGGCCGCTCTGGCCTCCGCCCGCGCTTTCTCTATGGTCGGGGGACGGCCGAGGGGGTGGAAGAGCCGCGGCCGGGCGGCGCGCATGCGCGGCGCGGGAGGCGGAGGTGGGGGAAAATGGCGGACGGCAGAGCTGAGGGGGAGAAGGCGAAGCGGCCGCAGCCCGGAGGAGGTGAACATGTAGCGCCTCTCACCGCGTAGCTGTGGGGTGGGCAGGCGGTCTGGGCTGGTCCCCCAGGGGTTGAGGGGTTGATACTCCCCCAGGAGTATCGCTCCCGGCCGGGTAGGCCGGGGCCGGGCAGGCCGGGGCCGGGCCGAGAGATGCCCGGCCCTGCGGGGAGTGGGGGCGGTCCGGGCCTGAGGGGGCTGCGCTGGAGGAAAGGCCGAGGTCTGGGCCCGCTGCCCTCACGCCTGAGGGTTAGCCTCAGCCTTAGAGGAGCTTTTTAAAAAAATCTAACAGCTTCTCCTTGTTCATGTAAATGCGTTATTTCTCTCTCTCTAAAAATATACGGAATAGTTCTGCCGTGTATTGAGAGAAATTTGACTGTTGCTGTTGGCAAGGGTGAAGAAAACACCTTAAAGATTAGCTTTTAACAGCTGTGCTACCTTTTCAAGAATGGGTACTGTGAATAATCCTTATCTGCTGTTTTAATAATCCTGGGTTTTTTGCTTGACAGCAATTTGCAAGTTTTGTGTTTGGTTTTATATAATTTATATTATGACTTGGACATTCCTGTCATCTTCTGTACTACTTGTTATAAGTTCTCCTAAATTTTTTAATCCTGTGTTTCTTTTCTTCTTCCCCCCCTCCCCCCGACTTAAATTTGAGATGATAGTGTCTTTGCAAATACAAAGCTTCCCTTTCCTAGTTTGGTTGGGGTTTTTTTGTTTATTTTGGGTTTTTTTGTTGGGTTTTTTTGTTGTTTTGTTTAAGTATATCTGTAGGCAGAGGGTGGTTTTTTTGATCTGTTGAAAGATTAAATCAAGCTTGTAAACTAGTTAGAATAACCTCAACAGTGAATGTTATTTCTGACAGTCACTAAAATATGAACAGTCATACCTGATTTTATGTAGTTTCTTGACTCTTAGTTCTCTGTTGGTTTTGTTGGGTTTTTGAGGTTGGTTTTTTTAATGGGTTTTTGGTGTGGTTTTCTTTTTTTTTTTAATGAGTAATACAGTAACTGGACAGCACCTGTATGTCAGTTATCCATGCTGTCTGATGTACTGGAAGATGATCTTAATGAGTTATGGTACATTTGCCCTAAGAAAGGTAATTAATCCCTGATGATTTTTGACAGCAATTTGGTCGTTAGCTTTTGCAAAGATCAGTGGGGTTTACCTTAAAGTTAGCTTAGTTGTGAATGGTTTGTTCACACCACCACTGCCAATGGTCACACTCCCATGGGCAAGAGATCGTGAAATGCTGTACAGTTAGCACTGTCAGTCTTGCCATTTAAACCAATTAATAGTGGAAGTTGTTCACTTATGTAGCTTGTTGATACTCATGAGAAAAACTCATCTGGGAAGTAGGACAGCTTTTTATTACTATGATCCATGAAAAGAGCACTGGTCAGGCTAATTTTCAAAATAGTATTGGTGCTTTCCATAAGTGAAGTATGATGTCCTTGAGATCTCTAGGAAATAATAAAGAAGCCTTAATGTCTTGAAAAATATATAAGCATTGGCATGGGAGATGGGAGAGACCTGTTTAATGGATAATACATGTCTGCATTTCTAACTATTTCCTGCAGAAATAGAACAGCACAATGGCTCCCTCCCCACCTAGCCCAGTTGTCCTACGCCCTTTATAGCTCCTTCAGCAAGTGAGAGTATTTCTTTCAGCAGTCTACAGTTTGTCCTAAGTGGAGCCTAGTAGAAGTAACATTCAGAATGCAGTGGTGATAGGAACTAATATTGAGAGAGAAGCAATTTAATATTTTGGTGAGAAAACAGGCGTGGGTAGATTGTGTTAGGCTTCATCTTGTGCTTAGCAATAGTCTAGAATTTGCAGTCAAAGAAGGAAGCTGTAGTGCAATTAGCTTTGAGCTAGCATTAGCTTAGGAACCTGGACTGGCTCAGTGTGCCCTGAGATTTGGGCTGCTGTGGATTTTCTATCTAATGAAAAAGATGACTTTAGGCCTACAGTTCTAACACTTTTAAGGCCAATGACTTTTCTACTTACCCTCGAATCACCTTACAGTCTATAGTGTATCTAAACTGGACTTGTAATTGAATATTCTGTTAATGTCATTTCATGAACTAGCTGTAAAGAGCTTCTCATAGCCTTGAAGGCAGCTGTTTGGAAAACTGTGCTAAGACAGCAACCAGTACCCAAGGTCACTTGTGTAAATTTTGCTTGTTTGTCTTTCCTCCTTTATTTGTCACTCTTCTAGATATACTTTTTGGGTCAAATTTCTAGTGGTGCAGATTAGTACCATTTTTTAAGAGAGTGAAATTGATTAAAGTTATTAATATTTTTTTTGTGATCTGCCATGTTTCCAAAGGTGAATAATAAATCCATTTTTGTTCCAATCACTTATTATCTCGACAGCTAAAAGAGTGGGTAGCAAGGATATGTTCTGCTGCTCATGATTTGGGAAATAGCAGAAAAATATATATAGATGGCATCCCTAGTTTTTCTTTCTTCTGATGTTGTTCGCTTCCTTCTTCTACTCAGAGCTAGAATCTTGTTGACCTCCAGTTCAGACTAGCTTCTCTCCCACTGCTCTATTTTACTTAATAGCTTTTTTCTGTTAGAGAGCAGTGCAAAGAGCTTTCTTCCCTGATGGTCTGAATTTGCTGTGCATGGAGGCTCCTGTTCTCCACTTGATACAATGAGGAACTGGTGCTAGCTCCAGTTTTTTCTTAGACTGATAGTATGAGCTGCTGTGCTCCTGTCCACTCCCCAATGCATGGGGTTTGTTGTCTGTTTTTTTTTTTTCTTTCTGTTACTACAGTGATTTGCTTATTGCAGCAGCAGAGAAATGTATTTTTGCTGAAACATTTACTATGCTCAGTATGAGTTTTCCAAGGACACCTTCGTCTCTTGGTGTAGCTGAAGAAGCAGAGTGTATAGGAATGAAAATGTGATTTGAGTGTTTTTTCTCTGTGGATCATTGTTCGGCTGATGTTTTCCATGACTTCATACAAAACCAGAAAAGATGAAATTTATATATATGTTTTTCTAGTGCTGATTTCTTCCTCAAGCAGAGCTTGGCAGATTTATTACAGATGAGATGCGGACAAGCAGTGACTTGAAACATGATTGTGACACCCATCCTCACTGTAGTCACTTCCATGATTTTAGAGTTGTGCCAGACAAGCCTAGAGACTGGCATGGACATGTTTTTGTAGAAATTTAGCAGAATTAATTTTAACTTAGATTATCTACTCTAGATTTGGAATTGGGATTCCAATTACGAAAGATTATCTATGGCAACTTATACCCTAAAAAGATTTAATGATCTACATTTAATTTACTACATGAACTTTGACTTGCATACTAAATAAAGAATGGTGCTTCAAGATTGTTTTCCTGGCTCATACACAAGAAGTTCTTTACAAGTAGTGGAGTGCTTGCAGTTTCTTCTCCTCTTTGTGTTTTGCTGTCCACTAAATGTACATTGGTGGAAACTGCTGTCACTAAAAACACCTTACCTATTGCACCCAGAGTATAATGCTTTTTGAGGTTGCTGCTCCCATCAATCTGCTCAGTAAAAATAGCTCATCTTGGTAAGTTGTTTCGACTTCACCAGGACCTGAAGAAGAGGCAGAAAAACCTGTGAAAACTAAGACTGTTTCTTCCAGTAATGGAGGAGAAAGTTCGAGTCGCAGCGCAGAGAAACGGGCAGCTAATGAAGAAGCTGAAGACTTCACCACAAAGCCTGCTCCTGCCAAAATGTCCAAGTTTGGATTTTCCATAGGCAGTCAGACAGCAAAGAAGGCATCTGCAATATCCATCAAACTAGGAGCAAATGTAAGTTGTCTGAGGGCTTTTAATTTTAAGGAAAGTGAGGCAAAGGGGAAATACTTTGGGGAGGTTTCCATGCAGAAGGAGAGCCTTGAATTAGATGTGGGGCACTTGGATAAAGTTTAAGAAAGCATTGCAGAGCCAGCTAGTCATGCATGTTTAAGTACTTCAACGTGATTAATACTAGGTCAATTGTCTCAGGAAGCATAAGACTCGATTGAAATGAGCTGTAGATCTTTGAACATACAAAATAATTTTTGTAATGAGATTTGATAAGTCTGGAGTAATTTCCTGAGGGAAATGAGCAGACTTGTTAAACTGTTCAGGCTACTTTGAAATGAGTTCTGGGAGCTTCATTGCATAGGATGCTTAAAGCTACAAAAAAGCAAGTATTCTCCTAGATGGCTTAATGGGTTGTCTTCCACTCCAAAGATCTTATTTTAGCATGGGGAACTTTAGTTTTCAATGACTTTGCCTGTTCTTTGCAAGGTCAGTATGACTCATTTATACTATATGCTTTGTTACAAAGGTTACTAAGAATTTTGATCCTCTTTATTATCCAGTACAAGATATCCTTGTGCTTGTTCAGATGTGAATCTGATTCTTCTCTTTACTACCAAAGTAATCCTCTACTAGCTTGGGCAAGGACAAGCTAGATGCTGCCTCTCTGTTTAACACGGTTCATTTACACTTCCCACGTCCCACTGTGGTGGACACATTATTAGTCCTTGTCTGGTTTAAATTCAAACTGTAATTGTGAAAGGCTTGCACCTGCAATGCCAGCGTTTTACAGATCTGCAGAAGATGAGAAGAGTGCTCTGTTGTTTTGAGATGGGAGGGAGATGTGGGTTGGCAGCATTCGAGGGTATAAATGTGATCAGGTCATCTCAGACTTTGGAAAAATTGACAAAGCTGCCTTCTCTTGAGCCACTAGCAAGCTCTGATTTCTCATGTAGAAAGATACTTCCAGTGGCAATAAATTTGGCACGGGATTTCTGGCTCACTGAATTTAATGGGTGACTGACAGTGCACCAGATTGGACAGTGCTGCATCTTACCCTGGTTTTTTTTAGTCATTTTTACTCCCTTAGTATGTTACCCATTCCTGTGGAGCTGATGCTTCAAAAATGGCGCCACATTTATATGTTATACACTATTGGTGAGAAATAGCTGTAGGCAATCACATAAAGACTCTGCTGCAGTATCAGCTTTGAAACTGTGTCTATGAAATAATCATTGATAAAGTCAAAATGGAGGGAGCACTGTGTACAATTGATTTAGATAATTGGTAGTACTGTAGAAGTGAACTGTTACTGCTGACTCAATGCTTTCTTAGTGGCCTTGAAATTACTTTTGATATGTCTGCTGTATTACATGTAACAATCATGAGTTTGATATCTTCTTATGCTTTAAATAGAGGACAGTATTTATTTGAAATCAAAATAATACTTTTTAAAGGAGCCTGATATTAATTGGACTGTCATGCACACTGATGCTAGTTATACAGTATTGAATTATTTTAAGCCAGAAAGCTGTTTTGTTGTTAAAAGACAAGAAAATAGATGGATTCATCTTCCTGGCACTGATGGATAAGAATACTCAAAAAAATAATGGAAACAGTGACATAGTAAAATTTTGAATACGACTTATTCAGGGTCTGATTTAATTGTTCATGTCGTGCGCCAGTGGCTGCATACCCCTGCAGTGTGCTAGAAAGTTAAGACTTGCTTGTGGGGAATTGTAATATGAGAGGGCTCAGCTTGCTTTTCAGTGTCTCTAGCGCAAATGAGCAGCCATTTTCCGTTTTCATTAGAAAGAAACCTTTATCTGCTTGATTCAACCAAAACCACTTTTACCCCTTGTTGCCCATTTCGGTGAAGGTCTTTGACTTAATTTTACCAAAATATTTAAAATATCAAGGGTAGCTTTTTTTGAGTTAGTAGACTTACTTGTGCATTTTCATTTTTTTCAGAAGCCTAAAGAGCCTGTTCCAACCCTTGCTCCAAAAACTCTTTCTGTAGCAGCAGCTTTCAATGAAGATGAAGATGTGAGTAATAAGCTAGCAATCAAGATGACTTAAAGTATCATTGTGGGTTAGAATTAGGTAGAGTGGGTTGTTTAAGGTTCTTTATATAAATGTCAGGATTTTTCAACCTAGAAACATCTCTTGTGTTTCTGTATCACAACTTTGTAGCTTTGTATTGGTTCAAGAGATCATTGAAGTGTTGACAAATTTCCCTGAAAATGAGATGCACAACATAATTTAAATTAATGGTTGCTTTCTCTGGGCTTGATAAAGGAGAGGCGAAGAAAAGTTGCGCTTCTTCCAGTTTGCTAAATATTTAATTGTTGTGTTGTTACTGCTCCGTCTTACACAGAGGTGAACAAAGGAATTTGTATTTCTTTCTTTAACATTGTAGAACCTCTGTTTTGTCCTAAGTCATTTTGCTTTCCTGTAGGGCTGTAGTCCATACTATATCTTGTCAGGCATTCGAAATATTCAAAAGAAAGCGGCCAGCCACACCCTAACCTCCTTTCTTTTTGTAGAGTGAACCAGAAGAAATGCCTCCAGAAGCCAAGATGCGCATGAAGAACATTGGAAGGTAGGTCAGCTTTTAACTATGGTTTGGAGAAGGGTGAGTGCATGAGAATACCTTCTCGAGCACAGGTCAGATCTTGCAGATGGTTTAGAAATACAGGAATATAGAATAGGTTCAAAAAGTTTTTCTTCTGAAACAAGAAAATTTTAATATAGATATTTTCTAATGTTTCAGCTGTACATTAATAGTACGTTTACTTGCTTGCTGCTGAATCTCTCTCTCTCTCTCTCTCTCTCTCTCTAGTTTTCCATTATATAAATTGCCCTGAAGTAGGGTAGTCTGCTCAGATTTTTAAACTTCCATGCAAGGGGAAGATGAGAATCATCTCTTTCAGAGAGACAAAGAATAGCTTATTTACTTTTTAAAAAAAAATAGATAATTCTTTTGCTTGACACAAATTTGAGTATTGGGCCAATCCTGAAATAAATAGGGACATATTCAAAGGAGTCTTCGCTTAAGTTAGGGATCAATTTTGAGCATATATCTTTTAAAGATGTATATCATGTTAGACTGCTTTTAAAGTCAGTCCCCTGGAAGCTCCTTATTGTTCAGTGCATTTTTTTTCTCCAGTAGCAAATTTGAATCCTCAATTTTGTAGCCATTGCAACAAATTCTTCACAGCCAGCAGCTGTTACTGTCACTCCCACCTCCTCTGCTGCCCCAGCTCATCGCTCTGTCTTGACCTGCTGCAGAGAGATCAGTTCTGTGGCCAACTTTCAGTTGGTAGTAGTGAGGGTTCCTGATGTCGTGGAAAAAAAGAAAAGCATGGTAGTTTCTGGCAGTGTGTTGGACTTGAAATTTATGTTTTCAGTGTCATGTTGCACAAACTGCTACAGCTGAACTGACTTTCTCAACTGATCTTGTTTTACTTTTCACAGGGATACACCAACCTCAGCAGGACCAAATTCCTTCAATAAAGGAAAGCATGGTTTTTCTGACAACCAGAAGCTATGGGAACGAAATATAAAATCTCATCTTGGAAATGTCCATGACCAAGAAAATAACTAAATGATGTGGATTGAGAGTTGGGTGTTTGGGGGGAGGGGAGGGTGTAACGTTAAAGGAACAGTTTCCTTTTTTAAGAATGGTATAAGACTATCTTTGGAGCCACTTTTATAAGATTTTGAGTGGTACACTAATAACTGAGTTTGAAATTAGAGGTAATTTATGTTTTGTATACAGATTTCAAGGCATTTGCTAATTTTGTAGTTCCATGTGATTAGTTTCAAAAGGTTACAGATAATAAAGAAATTGGAGTGGTTCCTTTTTAAAATTTTTTTTTTTTTTTTTTTGTCAGTGATTAATTAAGGTGGATGAAAAAGGTTACTGTCTCTTTAATCAGGTTAACATTGAATGCTCTCGCATTCTCACTTCTGGCTCCCTCTGTGTAACAGGAGAAACAGTTGACTCCTAGGAATACTGCTAAAGAAAGTGAGCATTGTCTTGTGCTAGAAGTGTGACTGGACTATTCATTTGAATATAAACTTATGCAGGAAATAATAAGAACCTGGATTTTTATTTTTTTTTTCCCCCTCCCTGCAGTCACGTTTTGTTAAGTCTCTGCAAACTAGGAGTTATGCTGCTCTGAGTGGCTCTGGTAACTTAGCTCTAATTTTGTTTAAAACTTCATGTAGGATGTGTAACCTTCTGTGGCCTGTTTCATCCTAAGGAAATGGGCCTTGTCTGTATATTAGATACAGTCTGTAAAGAATATTCACTACAAAGGTAAATCAATATTTTCAGTGTGCTCCTCTTAAATCATTAGCGTTGAGTAGTGCTTGTTAGCATTTCCTTGTGGTACACAAAAGCCACCACCAAAAAGACAAGCTAATGTACATTAAGCTTCACATTTGGTTGAAATATTTTTCTTTACTATGCCTAGAAGGAATAAAAGCCACACCAAAAATCGTTAACTCACTGCTTAAGTATGAAAAATATAAGATGCACTTTCCCTGTTTTGTCATTTAAAACAAAATGCCTTGATGCCTGTGACCTCAGTGGACACTATCAGGTTAAAGAAGAATCCTATATTATCAGTCCTAATGCTTCTAACAAGAGTCAACTTCAGAAATAAAACTTGACCTTTTCCTACCTGTCTGCCTCTTGCTGTAATTTTCAGCAAGGACATTAGTCAGGTCAGTTTAATTTCCTCACTTTCATACTGCAGAAGTGCTGTAGGATTTCAAACCTAGTAAGGACTGTTTAAATTTCAGTCTAATTCAGATTGTATATTTTTGAAACATTTAACTAGCAGAACTGGTTAAACAAAAAGTTATCAACAGTAACACACAGCCCGCACCTCCCCAGACCAAACATAAGGTTCTTTTTAAACTCAGATACCTGATAGTGTCAACCACTAAATTAACTTCACCCTGGAACAGGTTGTAGAATTCAGTATGTTAATTGTTTTCATCCTGCCTGTAAAACCTTTCTTCATGCTAAAGTTGAACCTGCAAGTGCAGAAAGGAAAGTGCATCTTTAAGTGTTTTTTTATTATTTTATTTTATTTTAGGAAAGCTCTGACCACTTAGACTTTTGAGTTTGTAAGTTCTAAGAAATATTTTTTGTATTTTTGTATTGTATGTGTAATCTTTTTTCTTTTGAAGTCTGATGCAGTTGAATACCTGTAACTATTTTCTTTAAAAGCCTTGTTATAAACGTAACATAAAAACATATACATTTTTTTTTCCCTAGCAAAAATCTTTGGGTTATTTAAAACAAAACACACTTTCAAAACAGACTTTCAGGACTTCCAAAACTGATTCGGGTGTTACTGGAACTAGGCAAGGCAAAATGAAGCATTTACTTTTCACTTATTTTCATCACATGTGGTTATGTTTATTGAAATAAATTCCTTTAAGATAGTGGTAATTCACAGTGAATAACTATTTTATCTTGCTTCTTAGCAGTTACTCGATACTCTCTTGTATTAAGAAAAAGCAAAAGGGAACTTGGAGTAAGAGGATGACTTTGAGACCTATTCTTTTTTAGTTAACCTGCTACCAACAATGTCTTCCACATCTTTGGCTCAAGTAGACAATCATTTCAACAGGATTTCCTGGTATTTCAAAATCCTTTAGGGAATTGCTAGGCAGAACAGCAGACACGCTAGGATTTATCTTCCGTCCAAGTCAGAGAGCAGAAGTTATATTACTCTTACTCCTGTGGTCAATAAATGTAATCCTAGACATTATGAGAGACTGCAGCAGCTTCTAGCTCTCAGCTGAAGGTGAGCAGAGATCCTGCCTCACAAGATGTATGAGTTCTGTTCCTCCTTAGTGCTTCACAGAGGAAAATTGATCAGGATGGCCTAAATCCTCTCGGGATTGAGTGCTTAACAGGCTTGATCTTGGAGCTGCAAGGGTGTCTGCTGGTGTTGCTTATAGGAAAGATCTGAAAAGTATCATCGAGGCAAATTGTATTGGGTCTGGCAGAGGTGGGGTTACTGTTCCCCACAGCAGCCCTCGCAGTGCTGTGCTGCGTACGGGCACCAGCAAGGTGTTGGTAACGCACTGGTGGTTTTGGGTGCTGCTGAGCAGCACTGGCACAGCACCAAGGCTGGGTCTCTCCAACAGTCCCCTCACCAGCAGGCTGGGGGTGGGCAAGGTCTTGGGAGGGGACACAGCCAGGACAGCTGACCCCAACTGACCACAGGGATATTCCATACTATATCATGTCTGCTCAGCAATAAAAAGCTGACAGAAAAGAAGAGGAAGTGGGGGTGTTCGTTATTTATGACATTTGTCTTATGGGAAGTGGCTGGACATTGCCTGCTGATGGGAAGTAGAGAATAAATCTTTTGTTTTTCTTTGCTTCTGTGCACAACCTTTGCTTTTGCTTTATTAAACTGCCTTTATCTTGACCCATGAGGTTTTTTCCATCTTATTTTCTCCCCCTCCCTGTCCAGCTGAGGAGGTGAGTGATAGAGTGGCTTGGTGGGCAGCTGGTGTCCAGCCAGTGTCAATCCACCACTGAAGTGTTAGCTGGAACTTGATGTTGTAAGCTTTTGTTACAATAGTCACTGTCTTTGCTTGAAGGTAGTCTTGGGGTGTGTGTGTTATTTTTTTGTTCTTTTTCAGGAATCCTAAAGCTCCGGGTAAACTACCTGATTTAGCAATCTTAAGTGCTTCCAGGATATATGCTGAGACCTTTAGCTGCTTAGTTTAGCAAGGTATGTATACCTATCAGTGCTTGGAATGTATCCGTGTAACTCATGCAGTTTTATCTCAGAAGGCTTATGCTTGCTTAGCAGCAAAGCTTTACTTAGCATCTGAGCAGCCTGCAAAACATTCAAGACATTAGGTGAAGATGTAAGTAGTTACCCTGTAACCTTCTCCGTGCCACCCTGCAGCTAGGCCCCTTTTGAGCCTGCTGGTTGTGAATGGATCCAAACTCATCTAATAGTAACTATAGTCATAGTTAATATAAAATAGAAATAATTATTAAAAAAACCCAACCAAGCAAACAGCAAAACAGTCAGCTACTGGTAGAAGTGATTTAAGCACCACTGGTGTAGCCCCTTTTGCACCTAATTCCGTTCTATTAAAAGCGTAGGAGGTGCACTGTGCAGATGCTCAGAATCTATTTTATCAGCAGCAAGAAGCAGCCTGTCTGTGAGGTAACTGATGGATGCTACTTTAATTTCTTGGGCTTACTCCCATGACCTAACTACAGTATTCAGCCAACTTTGACAAAACCAACTACTGTGTTCTAACGTGACTGCTGCGGCAGCAGCCACAGCTGCATTCAGGCCTGATCTCTCTTGTCTGCCAGAACTGTCGAGCACCTCCTTGTCAGAACTCACGTGACTGTGTGACTTCTGTCTGCTGGGGGTGGCTTTACCAAAGCTTTTGTGCTGAGACTTGGAGGAAAAGTCAACTTGTGAGAAAACAGCTGCTTCTGCCTCTTGAAGAGACAAACTGAGGCATTAAACTATTGGAAATCACAGGTGTAAGTAGAACTCTTGCTAGGCTGCCATAAGATAAGAAATCTGTTTGGAGAAGCAACAGAATTTCAAGAATGTCTAGTTAGTAGCTTTAAAAGGTGTTCTGCAAAAAGAGGTTGGGTTTTTTTAAATTCACTATAAAACTATAAATTGAGGAATGCTGAGTAGTTCTGCCCTTAAGCTACAGAAAGGAAGGTTCCATTCTAAAGTCATCATGATCTGTAGTTCCTCTGCCAAGAGACACTGGAGCACCATAAAAATTGGACAATTAACAACTTGCTTTTTACTTTATCCTATTGATACCTTCCTTATATCTTTTGCTTTTATTAACAAAGGGATCTCTAATTTTGATATATTGGCATCTTAACAACTACGTAGTCCTTACTTAGGAAAGCTCCTTGTGTTTAATGATGGGGAGCCATTGCCTCAGGGTAGATGCGTACTTATCCATTGACTTAAAAGCATGAAATGTGAACTGTTACACTTGAACTCTGTATAGAGCGTGTTAAATTTCTGTTTATGGACTTCCATTTATAAGTGGAACGGTGGGAGTCCAAGCAAGATTTAGTTACCAAAGCAAGCCTTTAAACTCTACAGTGCACACTTTTTGTGGTGTAGATAGGTAACAGGCCAGCTACCCTTTAGGGGTGGTAGGAGTGGTGGTGACTGTCACAGCGCACAGGTAGAGTATGTATTTCTTCATTCAGTGGCATAGAGTGATATCTTAAAACCCTTTGCTGACCTTGTGACTTAGTTCTTAAATTTGGTTCTTGGAATTTGGTTTCCTGATGAGACAGATGTGCAAATAGCGTCTGTGGTTCTGTAGCAGGAGCTCCACTGAAACTTGACGTCATGAGCCTGTGCTTGTGTTTTGCTTGCAGTACAAGTGTATTAACTTAACGTAATGCAAGTCATATGGAAAATGTACTTATCTCTCCTTTTCTCCCCCAGCTTTCTGTAATTTGTAAACATAGCAGTTGCATATAAAGTGTTGGCTGATGCTCAGTAGCTTGTTATAAAATTATAATTCTGCCTTTGTTTTTGTGAAAGAAGCAGACCTGTGGTAGCCTTTCATGGTCGTATGTACACCAGCCTCTACTATATAGAATTTCAGGCACCAAGTAACATCAGCATAGTATAAAGAGAAATTGTGAAACTAGCAAGTATCATAGACTGTGCTTTATTTTTGTTACTCAGATGCTTGTTTAACAGGGTCTTGATCACATGTTAAATTTAAGGCCAACAAGAAGAACTGGGGCTACTACACACATCTAAAAGCGCTAAGTTAATGCTGATGTTGCCACTTGTAAGGCAGGGCACTTTACCTAAGGCAAGAAACACTGCCCTCAGGACAAAACTTTTCTCAGGGGTGCAAGACAAACTTCATTTGTGAAAAGTCCCTGTGAAGCTGCACTAGACTTGTAAGCATATTGCCCAACAGCCCTGCGCGGCTGGCAACAACGGGAGCTGGGGCCTTTCAGTAGCTGGGACTCTTCTGCATGAGAACAGGTCTCAGAAGAACTGCTTGAGAGGTGCTAGGTTCCCACTGCCTCGTCAGCAGCAGCGTTTAGAGTGGCTCCTGGATGTTATATTAAATGTATACACAGTTGCAGTACTGCGTATATACTGAGGGGCTGAGTGGGTGCCCCATCCACCAAGAGGTCTTGCACCCAAAGTGATTTCAGTATAAATATACACTGTGCTTTGTTAAGGCGCTTTTGTATCACAATGTTCTGACACAACTTAGGAGGGCAGGGGATTTCCTGTCCTCATACAAGTTAATTTTTTAAGCCTTATGGAAACCTTAAAAAGTAGGCATTGTTAGAACAGATCAGACATCCATCTATAAATTCATGGCAAAGCTCAGTTTATTTAATGACAGAAATAACCGTAACTTTATACATCAAACACTAAATAAAAACAGCAGAATGTACAGATCAAATTCATTATGTACAGGAATTCACTAGGAATACTTTATAAATGGACACTTCTCATTAACTTTATTTAAAAAAATCAAATTAAATAATATCACCTGCATATTTGCAGTCTGACTTCAAATAGATTGCAGAAGGGTAGCGAACGTCTTAAGAGCTGAAATCTAAAGAAAAACATAAGGCAACTTCACGCATATGGGAACAGCAAAGCTAGGAGTGACACTCCCTACTTACCTCATGTACACTACCCTTCTGAAAAGGTAAGGCACAGTATGTTAGGAGAGGGGTGCCACAACATTCAGCTTTGACATTCCTGGCTGAGTCTCGTTTCGGCAACAATCTTTTGTGACTTTTTTGTTTGTCCGGTTGGCTTTTGTTTTTAAATGGCAGGCCATCAAGTCAGTTAAAGTGGTTTTACAGTGGGTAACACAGCTCTGAAAATCAGATTCACTTCTGTCTCTTCCATAGGTTGGGCAAATAAATAAATGCACCGAAGATTAAACTAAGGTGCTCGTAATATTCTTTTTGTAAGGTAACACACCAAATATACAAATAATGTTCTAGCACTATTTACAGCTATTTTCCTTGAACATTTCCTCACTTTAGCAATACATAATTAGTTGTAAGATACAAACATTGACATAAATTTTAAAGTTCACCTAGCACTCTTTTAAAACTTTTCCCAACGGCAGTATTTTAATTTTAAGCAGGATGGCTATCTCCAGATTCTTGACCATACAAAAGTTCAAGAGTTACAGCTAGCAGTATTTATTTATTTTTAAAGTATTCATTTTAGTTTTACTCCATTTGGTAATTAGAAAAGAATACAATTGTAAAGAGCTGCAGGGATGCATAAATAAACTACATTACTTCTCTGCAGGAAGACCTTGACCTTTGAAATAGTCATCTACAGATTAATTCCCATCCAAGGCAGGAACTCACATTGCTTAAAAAATTTTCAATCACTGCTTATCTACATGCTTGCAAAGTATAAAAAGAACAGTCCATTCTGTAGCTTAGCAGACAGATACTCAAACAGCTAAATAAGATGAAAGGTAGAAATACTCGTTCAAATCAGGCCATTACTTTGTCACAGATTTTGCTTCAATTTTGTTCAGTGGATTGGTTTCACAGGTAGCACAGTAAAATAGGCATGTAACTTTATTTACGAAGTTTAGCCTGCAGTATTACACATTTTTGGCTCCTTGGATACCTTGCTGCTGTCAAAGTTAGGAAACATTTGATAATACTATACATTGAGAACAACGTAAAGAATACAGGTCTCACTGTTCCTGTGCGTAGCACATTCAGTTACCCCTTGGTAGACGTTTCTTGCTTAAAAAAACCCAAACAGCAATGAAAGAACCCACACCTTGGACAGATAAAGACCTGCAGTGTCCATGGTGTTAAATCACAGGCATTTAAACTTGGGCCAAGCATGGCTCTGATTGATGCTTACTTGCAGGAAAACCTAGTAAGCATTTTTCCATCTATGTGGTGTAATGCCAGGAATTAGCTTGCCCTAGAAGTATTTTTTTAGAGCAGCGGTAATAATGTCTTCTGAAGACTCCAGTATTTTGAGAGAAATTTAATTTTTACCCTATACTAAGATTTTCATATTTTTCTATCCTGACATTGCTTTGTGTCCCATTTGGGAATTAGCAGGGCTCCTCCTTTCAACAGGATACAAGACAAGATCAGATCGTAACTAGTTGGACTTCTTCAGTCCATTTATATTCCTAGAGAAGCGTGCCATTTGAGAGTTTCTACATCAAATGTAATACAAAATTAGTAGCATCCATCCTTGGGTTGCCTGCTTTGGATACATAAAACAATGCAAGCGGTAGCTTCCTTTACGCAACCAAACATCATTAAACGAAACATGGTTGTGCACAGAGGCTGAAGTGTAAGCTCCTTGCTTACAGAGAAAAAGCTGTTTACGTCTCTAAGCAGTCTCCCTGCAGTGGGCTGTCCTCTGGTCAACTTAAATTCAGAATCCGTCTCGGAGAACCACTTCCTCAGACTTCCGTGGACCCCCACCCATTATCTGTAAAACATTTTACAGTGTTTTGCTGAACCTTGGACCTGCCACCCACTGACCTGGAATTTAAGTAAGTTCTTCAAACCTGGGACAAGCTATCTGCCAATGGTGTGTCTACCCGAAGAAAAAAGCCTCAGATTTTCTGTAGGTTGCAAGAAGCACACACTGCATGAAGCATTCTACCGTCCCCTTGTTTTGGGGAATAAACAGACAGAATCTATCACAGGTAATTTGTTCACAAATTTGATGAAATGCACATAAAAAAAAAGTAAAATAATGCTACCAATACCTGTGCATTTCTAGTTTTTAGTGCAGCCTCTTTATATTTTTTTTCCTTTTTGTTTTCAGAAGTTACAGCATGATACTTACTCCATGACACAGAAAACATTATTCTTCCAACTTTTTTTTTTCCTCCTCAGTTACGGTCAGTGCAGAAGTCTTTGCCTTCAAAGCCTTGGCCCACACTGAAGCATCTTAACTTTTTCCCCCTAATGCATGGTGCAGTGTTTTCTCACCAAGACATTCAGTACTGGGGATTAACTGTTTGAAAATAGGTATTACTGTAAGCCTCAGATACCCAGTTAAATACCAGGCTCTCACAGATCGTAAGACCTCATCCTTCTTGCTCTCTTGTATACTATATTCACTCTGTCTTTGTAACATGGGCCACTTCTACCTCTACAGTTTCAATAGCCTGGGCCACTTCAGCCATTTTCTGTCCTTGCTGTTGTGCCAATACATAATTTACCACCTGCATGATGCTTTGGTCAGAAAGAGTAGAGACTGATGTACATTCCTCAGTGGCTGCAACTGCTTCGATGGCTTCAAGCGTCTCTCCTGTCACTACCACAGTCTCAATCTCACCACTGCCAACACTAATCTCTGTCTCTTGTTCCTGCACGTCTGCTGCTAAAATGCTGATGGCATGTTCCACCTGTGTCCCCTGGTTATGAAACTGAAGAGTATCTTTTTCCAGCATGATTTTGCAGGGTACGTAGTCCCTATGAAACTTGGTCATGTGCTTCCGTAGTGTCCGGGCATCTATATAAGCTTCATTGCACACTGGACAGACGTACGGTCGTTCGCCGGTGTGTGTCCTCACATGACGCTTCAATGAACGCGCATCGGCCCAGGCTACTCCGCAAGTTAGACATTCAAATGGCTTCACACCTGTTCTCAACGGGAAGGAAAGAAAAAGGTGACCATCAGTGTTCATAAATATGCACAAGCGATGATGAGAAATGACAGTGAGAACAGCAGTATAAAAGAACAAAAGAAATACTATGATTTTTTCCATGTAAGGAGGAGACCACCTTTACCATTTCTGTACTACAATATAATGCAAGCATAAACACAATCAATGGTAAAATTGTCCACAAATGCTCTGCACAATCTAATATTTTTAATATTTTTTTTTCAAAATTCATTAAGATGCAGTTTCTCCCCTATTTTAAGAACATGCCACTTAATAAAATTCAAATTATTTTTTGCCGGTGATGCCTTTCTGATACTGTGCTTTACTTAATAGAATTTGTCGCTTACATTCTTAGTCACGCTTTGTTTCTGTAAATCTTACTGTACACATCTCATCAAATCAGCACGTATTCTAGTTGAGCTTGTAATGCCATCTCCAGCTTTGTCCCTCCTCCTCGACACCACAGGTGTTCAAATACTGCATCTGCTGTTTGTATAATCTTACTCTCCCTTACAATGTCTGAGTTCTGCGGCCTCTAGTATCCAATGGGGCGTGTGGGAGGCACCAAACGCTATTTCAATACTGGCTTTTCCTCTGTAACAGTTACTGTAGGTTTAGGCTAGATACCTATTACGGGACACTTTCTCTGTTTAGAGGCAAACACAAAATCTCTATTTCAATAGTTAGCTCTTAGATTTATTCATAACAGTTCTTTAAAAGAAGACATGCTTCAAAAAAGTGGTTTTTTGCCCCAAGATAGGAGTATATATAGACTTCCAAGATAGCTGGAACAACCAAATACTCAAAAATCAGTATCATACTTCACATCTAAAGTAAAAAGGCACAGACCTTTTTTTTATTTTTATAAGATGTTTTCATATTTTCCCCAAACATCATACAGTTTACTGCTTGTTACAAATCCTGAGCTTGACCAATTTGCAGCAGTGGTCCTTTTTTTTTTTTTAAAAATCCAGGCCAATCAGTCTCCTGGTTGAAGAATATTTTGTTAACTGTGTACACCTTTCAAAACGGAGAATGTTTGACATCCAATTCTTTGCCAGATATACATATTTTCATCACTTCTAAAAAAGTTCCTCTTCCATTAAAGTTCTGAGAAGGACAAACTGCCACTGTCCCTGTGTGTGACTGCTATTTTAGAAAGATCCCAACAGCCGCTTCTGGGAATGACTGGAAGGAAGTTAACAAACCAGAACTGGCATAAAACTAACTGGAGAGAATCTGTAAGACCTTCTGTGCATCTTTCAACACAGGACATACACAGACTCAAAGAAACAATTACTCCTTTGTCCATCATGTTTTTAGGGGTTGAAGGACATCACGACTACTTGTGTTCTACATACCTTCATGATTGTTCATGTGTCTCCTATATTCCCGGAGTTGTGTGAATTTTCTTCCGCAATGCTCACAAACTCGTTCCAGATTTTGTTTCGCTCTTCCTTTTTTACCATGTGTGGCTTTCTGCACATGTCTTCTGTACAAAGCTTTCTCGTAAAATTCTTTACCACATATATTACACCTAAAAAGTGTTGAGAAATCTATTGAAACCATTATGCTATGCTTATGTTATGCTTTTTAAACCAAAATGCACTTTAATTAGAGCAGGCAAAGTTTACCTGGAATACTGTCTCATATGACAAGTAGTTCCATAATTAGAAATAATATTGCTGGACTGAGCTATGTTTTCTCTTATTCACACCCACAAATCTTCCACTTACCATTCTAGAGAAGTGAGATCACATACAAAGCATTTCTAACTTCATCAATTTTATTTATCCTCTTACAACTTCGTACTTATTAGTTGCAGGATTGCGCCAGCAGGTGAACAGCTGGACCACACTATCTGAAGTCATCCATCCGTTCTCAAGAACTCAAGACCCCAGACAACATCAATCAACTGGTACTTTAACAATGGACTAGGCAGTTCCTTGGTGACTGGCTGTGGATCTGCATAACCTCATATTGATAAGTACAGTTCAGTTGTTAAAGGAATTTCCTCTTACCTATAAGGATCTGTGACAGAATGAGACTTTACATGAGAATACCAGTCTTTCTTCCAACTGTAACATTTTCCACAGAACTGACACTGAAACGGCTTCACACCTAAATGTTTATTCATATGCTGCCGAAGATCTCGAGCTTCATAGAAACTCTTTTCACACCTGCAATGGTAAAGGTTTTAGCATCTTGTATAAGAAAGATCTTGGTGATCCTGGTTTCAAAGGCATTAGAAACCTCTACTTTAATGGCAACTGAAGACTTTGAGAAGACAACACCTATTTTGCATCAATATCTATATAAAGCACAATGCCTTTCCAAACTAGGGAAAATTAAAAGGAACAGCATCTTATCTGAAAGTCTGGAATATAATTTGACGACCTCTGAAACACTTTTGTGTGTTATGGGTAACTATATTCTTTCTGTAAACTGACTGGAAGACATCAGAGATTTGTCTTATACCATGTGAACTTATGAGGATAGTAACAGCTGTTTCTTCCCTTAACCAGAGAGGATTCATTACTGATACAAAGATAACTGGAATTTGTTGTTTGTAATGCTTAAATGTTATTTTTTTAGAAATTAAAAAATAAATTCAGAATCCTAAAAGAAAGCATCTGAAAGTAGCGATAGTCATTCCTTAGCTTGCTGTTTGTGTATGTCTAAAACCAGGCAAATTCCTAGTTTCCTTCATTTATACCTTGCCATAGTATGACTATGTAAAATTACAAATCACTAGCTCCTCTTGGTATGAAAACTACAGTGGTCGGTCTGATCAAAGACATGCTTTCTCCCTTTGAAAGAAATTCTGCTCTTCAGACATCTTTGCTTGATCATCTGCATCTCTTCCTCATGTAACATCATATGCCTGTATGACTCAAGAAAGAACAGAGGCAGAGAAATGCCAGCAAGCAAATGTGGAAGATTCACCTTCTACAGCCGATCTGCCTCTTGAATGAGGGAATGTCAGAATTCCCAACCTCCAGGGGAGTCTGAAAAAAGCTTCCATACAGGACCAAAACTTTTAATACTACATTTCCTGGAGAATGGGCATTCTGGAGAGGAAAAAGGCCTTCTTTGCTTTTGAGAAGGGGGGGTGGGTAGGGAGTGGGAAAAAAAAAAAGGGTGGTGGTCCCTCAGCCACCCAGACAACCTCTTCCTCCTAGGCTGGAAAACCTGACAGCTCCAGTTCCAATGGGGCTCTCAAGGATCTTGGTTTGCAGATTCACATCAAAAAGTGTCACAAAGACCCCTGAGGGTCTTGAATGGGGTTGGCACTTGGTGCTCTCCCCTCAAGGACTGCGTATTTGGAAAAGCCATTAGAGAAGTAAAAAACTCAAGCAACCACCACCACCCTCTGACACTCACGCACTACTGCAATTTAATCCGATACCTACTTCACTGGAAACTTCCACGATCATTTTAGGAAAATAACTCATGATAAACTTTGCTCAACTGGGCCAGAACCTCAAACTGAAGCCTGGCAGGGAGATTTACATACCAACACACCAAACTAGAAAACTAAAGTCTGGTTATTGCTTAGTGAAGCTCTCTAAACCATTTGTGACAATATGAATTACAGTCTTAGTAGAGATCTTCACTGTAAAAGACACAAGGACTGTGTCTGTTTTGAAGGAGTTGGGGAATCAAAGTATCTTCTCTGTCAAGGTAATATTTTGCATCCATGACTATACTGCCTTGAGTAAAAATAATTTATTTTAAAAATATATTTTTCGTCAAAACCAAAATTGCCTTTCCTAGTATGTTTCATTAAACAGTTCTGTCCCTGTTGAGGACTCTATATTAGCTCTATTTGTTGTTTTTCTAAGATCACTATTTTTAGCATTACAAAGCATTAAATGAAAACATTGGTGACAGAATTAAAGTGAGTATTCAGCAGTTAGAAAATATTATTTTTGCTAGCATGCAGCAGCACTACCAGGGATACTTTAGATTAAAGCTTTAATTAAAACCACGAACCGCATACAGAAAATCATATAAACTGTACAACCCCTCTCAATACCTGAGAGAGTTTTCTAGAGACCTAATTGACAGTTTGGAAATTAAGCACCACTTGTGCTTTTGCAGGTCACTTGAAAAGTTCTCCTATAGGCTGCTCAGCCATGGAAAAAGTATCCATGTTTTGCTAACACACTAGGAGACACACTCTTTCCAGTAACAGAGTTTCTGCTAAACTAAAGTCCATAATGCAAAGATACTTAAGTGGTCATATAAGTTTTATAATCAAGTTAACTGCAATAGTCAGTGAATCTTAATTTATGATGTTCCTGCAGAGCTGTTTGCTAAACACAGTGTATACTGCAGTGCACCCAAGTACATGACATCGTAGACTATATAGGAAATTTTCACCTTAAACTGAAGTCAACTATCACAGTAAAAGAGGGCAAGAACAGGCTGAAGGCCCTTGGCCTCTGACAAGTTCACCGCTCTTCTATCTATCCTACAAGGGAGCTTTAAAACCACATTTAAAAACTACTGATTGCAGCTACAAGTGCACACACACTCATTAAAAAACAACTGTATGAAACTAGAGCTAGGTAACAGTTAAAAATCAAGCTTTTGTTCTCTAATGCAGGTGTTGACAAAAGTGCATTATTTACTTTTACACTTTAAAAGTCTTATTCCAGGCCAGTGAACAGAATTACACTACAACAAGGAGCTACTTTTAATCTTTAAAATTACTAGGATCATTAATGTTAAGAGAAAAAGCCCACCAAAAAAACCCCCACCAACCAACTTACTGAGTGCACTGATATCCGCGAACTTCAGGCTTTGGCTGGTGTTTCTTTATGTGTTTACTGAGTCCTGATGCCCTATGGAAAGATTTTCCACAGATGGAGCAAAGATATTTGGATTCTCCTGACAAAAAAAAAAAAGAAAACAAAACATGTTATGAAGCCCGGCTTCCGTATCTCTGGAGTGCTTTGTGAGAGTTTTTTTTCTTCTCATATAATTTAAGTAATCAGAGCAGTGCTACAAAGAGAAGTTGGTTTAATTACACATGGATGGAATTTTTAAGTGTATCTTGTATGTTCCAATGTAATGATACCCAGAAGGGGGAGTAGCAACTCTAAATTACTTTATTGCATGTTTTCAAACACAGGTACAACATTGTTCACATTTCATGACCAATTAGTAGCTGCAGTCTAAAAAAATTCACCTCTTGTGTGAANGTTGCGGCTACTAACTGGTCATGAAATGTGAACAGTCTAAAAAAAATTCACCTCTTGTGTGAAAAAAACCCAAAACAACCACAATTTCTTGTGTTCATGTAATACACAACTTCTCCAGCAACGCAGTATTGCTTATGGATGACTTCAAATCTTGAATTTGTGGAATAACACCTTAAAATAAGTTTTCTGCTCAAATTCATCAATTTAGGAGTGCTGAGTACTAACATAAATTCCTTCATTTCTGGAACAAATTGTCTTAACAAAAACAGTCTCTTTACTTTTGATTCCGCCCAACTCTGGAAACAAGAAATAGACAATTTCTACACATTACAATTTTAGATCTCTGCTTGTATTAAATTATTATATTGTCATCTTTCACATGTTAAGATCTTTCAAGATACCAGGTTTTATAAAATTTCAGTATTAGTACAGCAAGCCTTGTAAAACATATATGGAGATTCTCAGAGATTTAACTTAGCATGGTTTCCTCTGAAAAGACAGGCTGGAAGTGTAAGTGCTCCAGAACCTGTTGCCTATCTTTGTTGAATTGACACAATACAGGCATAAATATGTATGTAAAAATATAGGAACGGACCAACCATGGTTCCCTGTTCTTGTATAGAACATTTGGATAATAACATTAAACTACTGTAAAGTCAGCCCAGAAAATACATGTAAAATGACTACCTATCTCTATCTCAGCTGCCTGACCAGTAGAACAAAAAGGAGAAACTACTATTTTTTTAAACAGTTCCTTTGATACTGAAGAACAATGTTAAAGTTCAGCAGCAGCATACAATAGCCAACCAAAGTAAAAGGAGTCTCTTTCTCATCACTTACCTGTGTGAATGCTCATATGTTCCTGAAGACTTCTTTTTGTGACAAAAGACTTTTCACACAAGTCACACTTGAACTGTTTCTGTACTTCATGGAGAGCTAAGTGCATTTTTAATCCATGCTTATACGTAAAGGTCTTTCCACAAACCTAAAAAAAATCCATATCCAGCGGAATAGGACAAATAAAACTCATTACGTAATAGGTGTTTAACTTCAAATAGAACAAAACCACCTGTATTTCTTGGGAACCAGGATGGCCAAGCTTGTGATTTCACACCAGTGGCAGAACTGTCTGTTAAAAAAAGAATATTCAAGGGGAAGGCATTCTTCTAGACACAGGAATATGAACTTTCATGATTCAACTTCATTCTAGTTTTCTCAGTCTTGGACTACAAGAATTTTCATCAAGAATGTTACAGTAGTTTCCCTCATTCTGAAGTGACCTAAATTAACCTAAATTTTAGGACAGAGTGTCAATACTAAAATATCAAGAAAACATTAATAATTTGATTACAGAGTAAAAGGACTTTCTCTTTACCTTGCATGCATGCGGTTTTACACCTGTATGTTTCAGCATATGTATTCTGAGAGAATAGAGCTTAGGTAGAGTTCTCCCGCATATATCACATATAAATTCCCGTTTAGTTCTCCCTTTCACCGAAGATGTGCCTGTCTCTTCTACACTAGCGGCTGCAGGGTTCACTTCCGTCTTCCGAGTATGCCGGACAAGATGGGCTCGCAGAGAGGCACCATACTGGAATTCTTTTTTACACAACTGGGAAAGGAAATATTACAACTTTACTTTGCGTTTAATACCCCAAAATTATTTGAAAAAGAAGGAAAGGTAATTAAAGGTTTTAAGTATAGCAATATGACTAGCTGGGTCTATAGCCTGACTCCAATAGTAATTTTATGTCAGGTTAATTAACAGTTGTAAATTTTGAATTTTACAGCTACTGACAGAACCACTAATCACTTCCCAATGAGGCTAACTGAATGCAGTTGCAAATTTACTGTTAAGGTTAGAAGTAAAGCCCACTCCAGCACTGTCCTGAGCAGCAAGCGCACTTGCATGTCACATGGTACTGTCAGACCACATGGCTTCACCACGTTTTACCCCACCCCCATCCAGATCAGGGCTGCATCTGTCTCTGAAATCCGTAAGGAAAATAAATACATCTATGAAAAGAGGCAAGAAAAATAATTACTGAAGAAATTTTCCTAAAGAGGGAGGTTTACAGATGAAAAAAACCAAACTTACTGGGCATTTATAATCTTTTGATCTTTCATGTTTCAGTGTGTGCATTATAAGTGCATAGCGCCGCTGGAAGACCATTCCACACTCGGTGCATTTGTGCTGAGGTTCTACTTCATTATTTTCCATGGTTTCTCTTTTGGGCTGTTTCATTTTTTTCCCTCTTTGTACCAGCTTCATGGCAACCTAAGTTGGAAAAACATAACCCTTGCATGAACTTTACTACATTATGTATTTCCTCTGCAAGTTAGTACTAAAAGCTGATGCTTCTGTGTGTTACCATACCACCTAATTTTGCTCAGTTTACTTAGCTACTAGAAAGTTACCCCCTTTCAGTTCACTGCAAAACTACAGATCTCATAGTGTGTGAAAAATTGGTCTCGTTTGAAAACCATAAACTGATTATAATTATAGGCAATGACTTACCAGTTCAGTAACTGCCTAAGTGAGAGCTAAGGGATAGTTACAGAGGAACCACAAGGTACTGCCAGTCACAATTTCTATCAAATGTTTCCAACTCTCTCCTAGGCTCCAACTTCCCTTTTCAGGATTTACATTTGCTTTACTACCAAAAGTCATCAGACTAAAAACAAACAGACAAAAAGTGGCCCAATTAATTTTTACCAGCCAGCAAAAACTGAGTTATTAATAACCTGTGAAAAAAATTACAGTATTTAAGCAAAGTTCTTTCTGGTTAGGAGCATTCCAGCTTTACTATTGGGTTTTTTGTTAGGCATTAATGTTTTTTTGTTAGGCAGTATTGGCAGTGCTACCTGGAGCTGATAATCTTGTTTTCCTTTGTAGAAATTTGCTGTCAAATTCTTTAAAAGCCAAATTGTAAGTGATCAGGCTGAAATTCCCTGTATCAGGTATCTCCCCTTCAGGCTTCTGAGAATAAGGTAAAGAAAAAAAAAAGTACAAGCATGCCCATTTCTTCTTCCTGTTCTCTCAAGTGAGGTATCTAACAGTTTTTGAAGATGTTAGCCCTTCCACGTCTCTCAAAACCAAACTGAAACTCAACACAGGGACAGTATTTTCATTTTTTTTAATTTTGCTGCTGTTCTGAAAACTTATGCAAACTTGGCTAAATTGTGAAGCCACAAAAATACTTTTGTTCAGTAGATGATTAGTAAGAGCTTGGAAAATAATCCATTCATACAAAGCACACCTCATCCCCAACATCTCCATGTCAGCTGCAATTACTGCAATTCCAAAGTCAGCAGCATTTTTCCTGCAACCTCTCTTTTCCTGTTATTCTTCCAGCATCAAAACTGGGAACTCAGGAAGGAGCGTCTCCTTCCCAATGCTTATACAACATCCAGTGCCATGGCGGGGAGTTGAGGGATGCATGAGACAAAAGCACTAAAAACTATGAAGCGAGTTAGGAAAGCAGAAACCTATTCCTGAGTCCAATTCTGAGCGATTATCTACACCAATTTATTTTTTCCCCATAGGCGGCCACTGTCTATAGACCTCATCTGTCAAGGGGCCAGATGTAAAAACTGCAAAATAAAGTTAACAGGGGCTCTTCCTGAAGGTAGATATCCCCCCCCACCCCCCCAAAACAGAACAAAAATGTGTCATTTTTCAACCATCATAAATAGGTTGCTCAAATATTTTGATTGTGCCAGTTTTAACAACTGGGCTTTAAGCTGTCATCTGTAAAAGGCTAGTAATGCTACAATTTCTATCTACAATGGTGTTGTAATGATGACAAATTATCCCCCTGTCTGGGGGACTGGTGCCTCTAGTTCGTAAACATCTCACTGAATACTTCTGGAAATTAACAGTTCTTCGTAAGATTTAGCCAACATGCAATGAGCAAGGCAAAGTGTACTATGTCACAAAAATGGATGTATTTATGCTCAGGGAGGTGATTGTCAGCTATCCATAGGCACTAAAAGAGGAAAGGCTCCTGAAGGGCAATGAGTAGGACGACTGTTTCATTAAAAAAAAAAAAGAAACAACTAGTTCAATTACTAAACATTTAATATGTCCGAGTGCTAGAGTTTTTAATCCTAGTGTTCTTTGAACCCTTTTTTTCTAACCGACCCCAATCTGAAGGTAGCAGGACTGCATTACTGTAGCTTACGACTATGTCTTAAGATCTACATCGGATGTCAAATTTTTCATCCCCAATGCTTTGTTTTCAAGTCTTAACAAATGTAGGGTCTCGCTTCTCTAACAGATAAATACATTTGTCTATGACTGACATACACACATGCTAGGTAAGAATTAAATTCCCAGATCATTAAGAATTTTAGGGAGAAGATACACCTTCTGTCCAACCATAAGAAGCTGTGAGAAGATACTCAAGCTGGGCTAAGGTCACCGAGCATTCTAAATTTCTTCAGTACGGAAGGAATTTTGACGCCAATGGTTGGGGTTTTTTTGCACCATAACTGTCACAACTTAGAAGTTACTGTGGTTTGCAGTAATGTTAATCACTCAAAAAAAGAAAAACATTTGCCAGACAGTGCTTGGAATCGGGAAACAGTCTTTTCAGATTGGTCTCAAAACACTGGACGATTACTGACAACAGGCCTAAAGACAGATAGAATACCTGCTGTATCGCAGATTTAGGATTTGTCTTTCTATTTTGCAGTTTTTTTTCAATTCCTTTATGCAATCTGATATATCCCCCTTCACTAACAGAACGCTGGCGAAGCTTGCTTTTGTAAGTATCATCTTGGCTGGAAGCTAGGCTTTCCGGTTGTGAAACTGAAATGCTCTGTTCTTTACTTTGCCTGCCACGCTTTTGCTTGAGCATTTCTGAGGAATCTTCAGAAGCAGCGTCCACATTTGCTTCACCACTTTCATTTTGGTCCGTCTTAATTTCCATTTTACTTTGCGTGTCCATGGCTTCCACTGCTGACGGCTCAGCTTCTATGACAGACACAGAGCTATTTGAGACACTCTCCAGCAGCTGCATCTTGATGTAATTTTCAGCTGTCTCACACTGTTCCGCAGGCTTCGAAGGATCATCCGGAGCAGCGTCCATAGGCTCTGGGGGCAGAAGTTCAGGCTGGGGTGCTGCTGCTTCCTCTGGCCCAGCAGAGGAAGGAGCTCCATTCACAGCTACTGGCGCTTCACTGGCTGCCAGCTCAGGTTGCTCAGCACCACCCACAGGCTGCGTCTCAACTTCAGTCTGCTCTGTTAAATTTTGTGTTGACTCTACTGTTTGAATATCTCCCTTCTGGTACACTGTAATTTGTTTCTCTTCCATCTGTTTGTGCACATTTTCACAGATTTCGAGGACCTCTGACATGAAGAGATGCCGGGCAAGCATGGCGACTTCTGCCATACTACAGAAGTCAAAAGTTAATTCTGAAGTATAAGCAAATTCCAACAGAGGCAGGAAACTGGACTTGCAGAACCCTACCAGGAATAAAACAAGAGATTAGAGCAAACACTGATGACCCCAAATTACAGCAAAATATCGCATGAAGGAGACAACAGTTCAACTTTGACATAGTTAAGTCTGAAATTTAGAGCAAAACAACACACTTGCAAGAAACACTGAAGCCCCTCCACTGGACTCAATTAATTGTCATTTATGCAAAAGTGTCCTCGTGTATTTTCTACATTGAAGTAAGCTCAGACAACTTTTCCAATAAGTAAGGAAGGTATTTTCACAATAAAATTCTCTAGAAGAATGTTTCAAGATGCTGGGAGAGCCACAATATTTTTGAAGCAGGTTAACCAAAGTCCTTCTGGACCTCCTACGTTCAGAAAGTAGCCAGGACTTAAGTAACAACTGACGTGGCATAAAAATATGACAAGAAAGTGGCTAATGAGAAAAATAAAGGTACAGATATATAGATAGAAATGCTTAAAAAGAAGCATTTGATACAATTTTCCACAGTTCTGTAAATCACAAATCAAATATTTAATTTGGGGGACCTTCTGGACCATCATACTAGAAATCTATTGTTCACGCATGTCTATCGCTCATGCAGAGACAGACACAGTTAAGAAACTCATGAGAAAGCAATGCAGTAGGCATATGTTTTGTACAATATTATTCATCACTACAAAGCTATTTTTAGAACACTTATTTTAGGATCTTCTCCTACCTTTAAGGTACCAGAAGGTTTGAGAAATAAGTAAAAACACATATAATAGTGTTTCACAGAGATAAGAAAATTTAGGTTTTGTTCAGCAAAACAGCTCTCTCAGAAGGTAATCAATGTCCCCTCTTGATGTGTTCAAGTATTTGATTATGTTCCCTTTTGATAGTCCATTCAATATGGAAAATCAGATTATGCAAAATCAGAGCAATCACTTTAGCATTAAAATGCACACAAAACACTTTTAGATTAAAAGAGAGAAAAAAGCAAGATATAATATGCAGTTGTGTTGAACACTCAAAAAAGACTGAATCAAAGGCTGTACACCTTACTTAGGATATTATGATTTCTAGCTTTGAAACCCACAACAATTCACCTGACAGATCCACTACAGCTTCGTGACTAGACACAGCTCCCTTTTCAATGAAGAGCTCTCGGAAGTACTCGCTGTTGGCTGCCAAGACAGATTTGTGAGCTTTGTACTCCTCTCCTTCAATCAGCAGAGTCACATCACAGAACTGATTGGAAAGCCTCTGCTGATTCAGTTGGTTTAAGACTGACAGACAATGTTTGGAAGATGACTGCTTCACAAGGCCCTTACTGTCAACCTGTCATAAACAACATTACGAGAACTTCATTACATTTAGACTGTGCCTTGTTAAGCATTCACACTGAAACACAGAAAAGGATTATTTTCTGCAACCGTACAATCAGTTCAAGCCTGTATAATAATAAATAAGCTTAACTTTATTTATAATAACAAAGCTTAACTTTACTATTGATTTCTTTCTTTAAATGCATCAAGTCTCGCCCTCCCTTCAAACCCAGTTAAAACAGACAACTGGAAAAATGGAGACACATGGGTATTCAAATGGTTCTTTGAACGTATTTTTCAATGCTGCAGTCTGAATTCGTTTCTAGATTCAAAAGTCTTTACATGCATATGAGCCCACAGTTATCATCAATAATTTTATATATAAATATAGCATCATTTATTAAGGAACAGATATAGATTGCCTGAGAACCTTGTATGTGATGCTTTACTACCTATACTTCTGCTATTCACTTTCCCTTGGGTGCTATATACATAAATAGGAATCAGAGTGATTTTATTTTCCAGAGGTGACGTACTATAGTTAATTTCATGTCATATATACAGTAACCCATTTCCACATATTGAATATCTTTGACAAAATTTATGTTGTCTTATTATTGCAAGACTATCACAACAATGGAAAATAAGTATGTGACTGAGAACGCATTAACAAACATCTTAAACACATTCAGATGTAAACAATGGTACTTACAAATACAAGCTCATGCTTCGCTATTGGCTTCTTCTTCACAGGCTTTGGGGATGCAGCTGGGATTGATGTTGTATTACTCAATTCATCATCTGTTTCATTACCATCCTCATGAGATTTTGCATCCAGTCCTAGTTCCTCCAGCATTTCAGAAGGATCTGTCAGAGATCTAGAGCGATCTAGCTTTTCCTGGCACTTGCTGCATTCTTTAATGTAATCTTTAACCTGCTTAAGAATACCTAAGAAAAATTAATGGAGCTTAATTAGACTTCTAATCTTCATTCAATTTACTTTCAACATGTAATTAAATATGTAGGTGATTAGCAAAACAATATTACACACTTACTGAAAAAAATGAAGTTGGTCACCTATACTTTCTTTCTCCAGCTTCTTTTTACCAGTTTTGCTTCTCTCACACTGTTGTATGATATTCTATGTCGCTACTGTAATCCATCGTTAATTTGAGGTAGAACACTTAGAACATCACTGTATCAAGCAGACCCTCCCAGAAAGATTTTTAAGGCTAGAAAAAAATATTTGTATCAATACATTCACCCTAAGAATGCCAAGACAAGGAAAGCTGTAACCTGATCCTGCATTTAGCCCACACAAGTGGATCTCTGCTTGTCCTTACTGAAGGGGACAAGAATTGGAAGGCTCACCTAAGGGCTTTTTCAAAATTTGGATTAACTGTGTTATATGCAATGATGCTGATATGTATTATTAACACAGATTTAAATCAATTGTCTATGATTTTGGAATTTAAAGAAATTAATTTCCCACCATTACTTTAACTGGTATAAGTAAATAGTTTTAGATACTCAACAGTTCCTAATCTCAGGGGTCGTCCTCTAGGTACCAAGGCATTTTCAGTGTATGGCTTTCAATTGAAATTCATTTCCTTCATTAGGACAACATAAAAGCATACATAACAACAGCTGTGTTTCTGTAGTTCAAAATCTAGCACAGCTCAGAAACTTGGCTGACATAGAGTTAGATTTGCACCGCTCACCCCTTTTCAGAGCATGAGATGCACTATCACAGCATACATATCTCTGTAAGGATGAGGAAAACACGGACTTCAGGCAACCCAAGAGACTCTAACCCAAGACATTCACGACATAGAAAACATTTTTATGTTTCCTTGGTTTCACGGCTAGTTGTCAGGACAGAAGATTTCTGGTCTTTGGATCCCATCTCTAACACCCTTCTTGGCCACTGGGCCACACCCCAGCCCATTGCTTCCCAGTTACAGAGCAGCAGATACAACAGAGCGGCGCCCATCTCAGGAGGGTGACTGGGTCAAAGCTGCTGTCCACTAGCAGCAGCAGAGTACTATTATGGCAGGGGAAAACAATGTTTTCAAGGAGACACAGATATGAAACAAAACGCTTGAACTGAAAGCAGGGCATGAATTTTAGTATTCTCAGTGCAAGAGAAATAAGGTAATATAGGTTGTGCAAATAAAGGTAACCAATGAGATCAAAAGATGCAGAATACAGAATGCCCTCTTCTGATGAAAAGAAGATATACTGAGGTCCATTAAGGAAGTTTCCAGCATAGGATGACAGTAGATGCTAGAACAGTCCAATATCGGGTAGATGATGAGAACTCAGATAAAGGCAAGACGACCATCATCCAGAACAGATATCTCAACTTTGAGACATCAAATTCTTTTTCACATCAAAGATCTTCAAGTCAATGAGATCTGGACTGCAGCTAGAGGAAAAAAAGCCTCCAAATTCAGGCAGGGAAAACTAAAGCTGAAATGACAGACGTGCTGGCTGATGGACCAAAAAAGCAGAAAAGGAGAAACAGTACAAACAGAAAGTGGGCCTTGGGCAACTGAAGAGCGGGCTATTTGTTTAATGGATACATAAAAGTAGAACACCAAATCCGAAGGGAACAGAGATAGCAAGCCATTGGCTCAGCCAAAAGAAGGCCCTGATTGGGAATGACTGCTGTTCATACACTACCGTTTCTAATGACTATGACATCATTCAGGACCCAACTGAGAATTAGTTTGGTCTTTTCAGTTTCTCATTGGAAGAAAGAGACAAATGTAACAATGAATACAAGGACTACGAACCATCACTGGCAGCTCTACTATTATGTGAACACTGTCCACAGGGTAGTTGGAAAAGGTATTATGAGGTTAAATGCTGAACTAGGTCATATAGATCGGATTATCGCCCTGCACCAAGCGTAGAAGTTGAGAAATTGCTACCTTAAGCAGGCCGCAGGCAACACTTGGGTGGAGACAGCGATGCTATGTGTTTCCATGCATGCAAGACAGCGCTACCCAACAAGAAGCCACACGACAACTTGCCGAGGGAGGTGCAACCCGCGCAGCGAGGCCTGCCTCCCAAGGACTGACCCCCAGTCGCAGCCTACAGACCATGCGCGTTGAGAGGGAGCGTTTCAAGGCAGCAGTCCGTCAGCCACCGACAGTCCCCTCCCGCCTTCTCCCGGCAGGGTGCACCGCCACCTTCCTCACCAACCCGGACACCGACCCGGCGCCGCCGGCGTTGTAACCGCGGAGCGGCCTTCTACCCCCCACCCCCTCGCCCCCNACGGGGAGGGGGGTGAGGGATGAAGGGGCGGCCTCCGTGCGGGTCCCCCGAGCCCTCAGAGCCACGCCGCGCTTGCCCCCTCGCCGGTGGGCAAGGGCACGGTGCCGGGCACGCTGCTGTCGGAGGGCGGGCGGAAGGGGAGGACGGTCAGGCTCTCGCCCCCGGGGCAGAAGCGGCTGCGGGGCAGCGTCTCCGCGCGGGACGGGGCCCGCCCGGGCCAGTCACATGCGGCGGGGCCGTGGGGGAAGAGGCGCCCCGACCCTGGCCGCGGGGGTCCGTGGGGCTGCGGAGGCGCCTCCCGGGGCAGGGGAAGCATGCGCTGCCGAGGGAAGGAGGATCGGGGTCTCCCGCGCCGCCGCCGGCCCCTCGCCCGGGCGCGGGGAGCCCGGAGAGCGCGGGCGGCGGGTCCGGCGGGAGCCAGGCCCGGGGGGGAACTGGAGTTTCGCAGCCAGCGGCGGCGGGTGGGAGGGAGAAGCTCGGGCAGCAGCAGCAACGGAAAGACAAAATGGCTGCTGCACAAGAGGAAGTGAGGTCAGAAGCCCGCGCGCATGGGAGGGGCGTGTGCTCTGGGAGGCGCAGCTCATCGGAGGAACAAAGCCGCCATCTTGGAGCCGGGCAAAGGAGAGGCCGGGCGGAAGGCTAGGGGCGGCCATGTTAGAACCGGTCAAAGCCTGTGAGGGTGGGCACAGCCATGGCGCTGGGAGGAGGCGACGCTCCTAAATGAATACTTGTATAGCCCTACCTCCGGAACGAGCAGCCTCCGCTTCAAAATTGCCTCGGGAGTAGGAGCTACGAGGAAATTGGAAGTATGATTTCATGTTGTAGTGTGAGCATATCTATCAGGAGCAGCACAACTGGCGACAGCTGGACCAGCACAGACGGGGCAGGGGGGCATAGAGGCTACGTCTGGATGTGTTGAGTGTGCTCTTTTTCGTTTGTGAAAGGAAAGAAAGAAAATATTTTGAATGTCAACTTCTGTTTTTTCTTGTCCAAGTTCTGACCAGATTTTTACACCCATAACAGAGACATGAAAGATGGTCGTGGATCAGAGCACGAGGGGCAAGGCTGAGAGACAGGCTTTCTCAGCCTTAAAAAGGTGAAGGTCTTGTGAGCACCTTCCTGCTGTCCACACCCTCCTCACCAGAGGACACAGGCAAGATGGAGGCAAGCTCTTCTCAAGGTTGCATAGCAATTAGGCAACAGGCACAGGTTAGAACACAGGAAATTCTAGTTACATATAAGGAGTTTTTTTGGTTTGTTTTTTTTTTTTTAAGCCACAGTTGTAGTCAAATATTGGAACTTAGGCTGTCCTAAGAGCTTATGGAACCTCTGTCTTTGGAGTTGTTCAAGAGTCAGCTGGATACAGCTGTGAGCAACCTGATCTAAATAGACATACTTTGGACTAAATGACTTCTGGAGGTCCTTTTCAACCTAAATTATTCTATGGGTCTATGAAAAACTTAAGTGCTCTACTTCTGGTGATACTTATGAGGATAAATTATGTTGTATTAGGTAAACACAAGGACTTTAATTTATTAATTTCCATGTTAATTCACTGCATTACATGTTTGAGCTGAATAGCATGCAGTTACACCAGGTTAAGGCCCTGCTTTGAACAGCCTACCTTGCTCACTTGAAGCATACCTTGTGAGAGGAATAACCTGATGGGTTGTTACTCTACTCCATCTCACTGCATGTCAGAACTCATGAATAAACAGCCAGGAAGAGTAATCTTAAAGCATTTCTGTGCACCTCTGCAGTAACACCAAGCAGCCAAAGCCTGCAAACTTCAAAGGATTAACAAATACTGACTTACTAATTAGTCATATCTGACAATCAATTCCTATAGATCATTAACAGTATTTCAAGCAGATTGTAAATGCTCACCTTCACTTTCAGCTGTTTAGCTGAAAACTTTCACAAGCATGCATGCAGTGTACCTGATGCTTTCTATAAGACATTTAATGTAGTCATCACTAGCATAGGTAACTTTCAGTGGTGTTTTCAGCCTTCAGTTTTAGATTATTAAAAATTCCTTTCCCCATAACAGTAAGTAGTTTTCCTTCCGCTCTTTCTCCCTCTAGTTTCTGGCTCCTTTTTCAAGTGTGGTGACCAGTTTAAAAGCCTTCAATTTAATTCTAAACATGAATACCTCCTATGCTTTTTTTTTTTTTTTTCAAACAGCAAAAAGCGTAATTGTTTGGAAGATAATGGTGCAAATTCCACTAATGTCATCAAGCTAGACCTATTTTAAATGGGTTGCAACCTTCATCCAGACCTGTATCTTTTATTAATAAACCCAAAATATGATGTAATTCAAAATATAACCCAATTGCCTATTACAGCCATAGTGGTTTTGAAGTCCAGAAGAACTGCAGGAAGCAAAACTGTGGAAAGACAGCTGCTTTCTTGACTAGTGTAGAACATAACAAAGGAAGCCCTCAAAGCAAATAGGGATGAAGATGTGGCATCAATAAATTGAGAGGTATCTGATCCAGAAAAAAAAGAAAAGGTTCATATTCTGCTATGCTTCTATTAAGTCAGAGGACAGTCTACACAGTATAATTACTGAAGTGGCCAGATGAATACTTAATGTAGAGTTTAACAAATGGCCACTCCCTCTAGGGATGGGAAGGTGGGGAATTACTAAGGAAACCCCTAGCTGTATTCTGGAAGTTAAACATGAACCTAAATGGCCTTGAAGTAATTGTATACCATCAGCTGCATTTGAGGCTCATTCAACTTGTTACCAGTGTTGCAAGTGCTGCTAACTGGATCATAACTGCAGAAGAACAGCCATAGTGGGTCAAGAAATCCATTTAGCTTACTGAATGAGTGCGAGGCAGGACCTTTACAGCCATCCTTTTCCTGAGAACACCTTCCAGCAATCCATGGTTTTGTTACTTCCTGACCCAGGACTTGCACTGAACCTTTGTGTGTAACAGCCATGCGATACATAAAGCCATCCATTCCCTTTTTTCAACCTTTTATCCTCTCCAGCAGTACATTCCACAACACAAGTAGTGCATCAGCCTTTTTAAGTGTCTTACAGAGGCTACTGCTTCACACACCCCTTTAGTTTGCATCTCTGAACTTAGAAACCTCTTTTTATGCCACCTGACATAGGTGCAGAATAAACTTGTACTCATGTGCTGTTTTGTCCTTCAGGCAAGAACAGCTTCTCAAACATCAGCTTCAATTTCCCTGCCACCTGGGTCACTCCTTAAAGACTGACGAAATGTGTGCTAATACAGCAGATTGTCTAAGAAACCAAATGTTTTATGGCAAGATGTTTATCAGTCTGCAAAACCAGACATGGTTATTTCATAGATTAATTCTCTTCAGTATATCTCCCAACAGTTGAAGAGAATGTGGCACAAGTTATCGATGTTAGTCAGATGTTTATTTAGCATGACTAACATTTTTGAAAGTTAGCGCTTTCCACCAACACGGGGAGCAGAAACCTTCACTGGTTTCACAATCTTCTGCTTAGGTGCTGCCTTTGTAGGAGCCTGTGGAGAAATAATAAAGCATGAGCAGAGAGAAGGAATTTATCTGTAGTCCTGAAAACGTCTCTATGTATTTAAGATTCTTGACAGAAGTTGGGCAATTTAAATCAATTAGATTAGAATTACAATCCATCAGATTAGAATCATGTTAATAGATTATTACACAAGTATCACTGTAAGCCTACAGCATGTATGATGCCAACATACGGGATAAATTCGTAAGTAGTAATTAAATAGATGCTAGCATTCATCAATACATTGTTACCAAATTCCTAGATAGTGAAGATGTCACATCCAGACAAGTTTTTAGCAATCAAGAGTCTCTGACATGGTCAGAAAGTTGTTTTACTGTAATATTTATTTCTTCTGTAAAAAAAGAAGGGTTCATTCTATTCAGCTGTTTGGGTATATTTAGCTTTTGTACTAAAGTTTGGTCAAGGTGCTTCTAGATCAAAATAGATAAGCAAATGCTTCTTCCAAACACAAATGGGAATTTCCAATTAAGCACTGCAACAGAACGTTGTGTTGCAAAACTGTATATTCCATTTCATGATTTTTGTCCACCTATTGCAACTTACCTTTGCAGCAGAAACAGCTGTTTTCTTGGTTGCCTGCTTAGCCTTCTTGGCTTCTTTTGCAGCCCTGTTAATTCACAGAAAAAGAGGTACTGTTAATTTGTGTCTGCCATTCACTGTTTCTTTGTCTCGGCACTGTAAGAGCTCCCTAAGATCAATAAAGGAATACATTATTTCAGGTTCATCCTCTTCATTCAGTACCTTCTAGGGAGACTACTACAGAGACAGCAGAACTGTGTGCGACAAAAGCAGTATTTTCACAAAGGAAGAGGGCAAGAAGAGACCCTTCTCTGCTGCTACTATCTCTTGCTAAGATTACTCAGTATTACCTCCAAATATACCGATTAAAAAAAAAACCAAAGCACCAACAAATAAGCTTATAAAACACAGAGCTCATCTAGAGTTTAAGCTCCTCTATGAAAAGCATTGTGAAACTTTGAAAAGCCTAGGACAGCTCCATTTTATCTCTGATTTCTCACCTAATAGCTTGTTCCCTCTGCGCCTTCCGTACTTCGGGCTTCTGATTTCGTTTAGCCATAATCTCAGCTAAAGATGCACCAGTGATAGCTCTCTGAAACTTAACAGCACGACGCGTGCGCTTCTTTTGTATCTCTTCCTAAAATGGCAGGAGATGAAGACAATTAGTATCACAAGATATTAAATAAAAGGTTAAGACAAGTATAGAAACAAGCTGCTTTTAAGACTGAAGCTATTATAAAACTGTATACAGAAGTAGAATTTTACTCCTCACTTTGGAGATACCTGATTTCCTGATTTGCCAAAGCAGATGAATAGCTAAAAAAGAACAATGTATTCTCCTTTACAAGGCATAAAAAAATATTTTGTAAGAATGTCAGAAGTTTAGCCTTCAGTAACTCCCAGAAAAAAAATGAGGAAGGGATAAAATCTGCTTTGATGCAATGTTCTGAAACGAAGACACTTCCCAGCTGTTTCAAGCAGGATCATGGTGCTGGGCAGCAGTGTAAGCTATTAAGCATCAACTTTCCCTCTCCAAACTGGTAAAAACATTGACTTATAACACATCTGTAAGCCTTTCTAAATGTTCTTTTGCTCTTCAAGTTTAAGCAAGGGCACTGAAAATACCTCATACTATATTCCTTATTATCTTTGCAATGACAACTACATAGGAAAGTAGGCTAAGTTACAGCCCAAAGTTTTCAAGAAGGGTACATTAAAAGTTCCCCCACCCTTTAACGGCCAAATGATCTGTTTGGAGCTATGACCCACTGTATTTTCAGCTCTCTATGCTGTCATCATGCAGGAAGTTCACAAATCTAAACTTTTAGAAAGTCTATATATTAAAAAGCATTACCCATTGTCTGTAAAACTAATTTTTTAAAACATATGCCATTCGCACAAGTGTTAAAATCAATTAAACCTACTGTGATTCTGAGTGAGCCCTCAAAGAAGTGATATAATACAAAAGCAGTGCTTTTGCTGAACTGGTTAGCTTTCAGACATAAAGCAACATTGGCCAGTCATAATCCTGGCCCATTACATGGATCATGCTTCTCCTAAACACCAGCATACTGAAGTCACCTCTATTCTAACAGACTTTATCTTTTGATGGAAAACTTCAGAGCAGCATTAGTTAGTATATACTTACTGACTGTCCTTTCTTGTGTTTACGCCTATACAGAACAGTCCAGTTGATTTGACGGGGGTTTCTCTTGGAAAGAAATGCAGACTCACATTTTGCATTCAAGAACTGAAAAACCTGGGAAGGTAAAGTATTTTGTGTAAGCTTGGTTTCTATGAAAGGCATTATTGCAGTTTACATTAACATACCAAGTAATTATTTGATTCAGTGTTTTTCAACAGTGATGCTTTTGTATTTCTTTACACAGCTCTGACAACCCAAAATCTTAGATCATAATTTATAAAAGTTTGGAATTTTGTTCCATCAATTAAACTGATGTCTTACAAGGCATTCCATTATAAGGAATTTTCCAGGCCTAATTTAGTTCTCTCACAATAAAGCCTAATGTTACAATTTTTGTTTTCATAATAAAACAAAGCAGCTTATTTTTACCAAGGAAAGCTCAAATTACCACTTGCATCCACTGCTGCACTGCATTCTAGGTACAGCATGAACAGCCATATCTAGCATCATATTTTTCAAGTGTCTGTTCTCAAGTAACTACATGATTCCTGTAAGCGTGAGTCAAAAATTGCACAGAGACCAATATTCCACCTAATTCCTTCTTGCATAGTTATGCTAACCTTCTTGCCTAGAATAACAGGCAGAATTAACAGGCTGATTTATTAACAGCCATACAATTACATTTGAAGTATAAACAAATTCCCAGGAGATTCTGTACAGGAAGACTACTGTACTGGGATATCCAAACCCCAGACCTTTTGTAGACAGAAATAGCGTATTTCTGACAGCCCTACCTGTATGAGATATGACAGCCAGAAAGGGCTCTCCTCCCTATTTTATCCCAATGATCCACACCCAAATTATGTGCAAGTCCAGATGTTTGCTTGAGCAAATCCAAGCATTAGATACAGTATGTCTAAATACTATTTTCTACACAACTTTGGTATTTTAGACCAGATACTTTATGACACCCTTCCCAAACTACAACCTAAAACCTGACTCAAAATCCTAAAGCTACACCGCAAACACGGTTCTCCCGGCGACCGGGTCTGACGGTAGTCACGACATCTGGACACCTAGGGAAGCACCGCGATGCTACTCCCATACCGCTCAACACGAGCTGTCCAGGCAGACGCTACCGCAACACCACCGGAGACCCCGGGCAACACCGAGTTCCCCTCCGCGCCTCCCGTGCGAGGCCCTCACTCCCCCCAGCGCCGCGCCCGCCTCTCTCTCAGGCCCGCGGCCCTCTCCCCTCTGCAAGGCGCGCTCCTGCTCGTCCCTACCGTCCAGCACCGCGGCTGCCCCCGCCCCGCGGGACTCGCCCTGGCACCCCCGGCCTCACCTTGCCGTCGGTGCGGGCGTAGCGGCGCCCATGGCCCGGGTAGATCTTGTACCCGCTGAAGCTGCACAGCTCGACCCTGCGCGGGAGAGAAGGGTTAGGGAGGAGAGCGCGTTAGCGGAGGAGGAAGGCGCAGCCCTCCGGCGGCATCCCCACAGCGGATGGCCCCGGATGGGGCAGCGGGGAGCCCCCAAGGCTCTTACTTCATGATGGCGACAGCTCCGAAGCGGGCGGCGGCCGAGCCGAAGAGGAAGAGAGGATGACGGGAAACGGCGTTCTGTGCGCCGCGCGCAGCATGCCGGGACGGCTCCTCCCGCGCAGCGCCTGACGGGAGGGGAGCGGGGAGGGGAGGGCAGCGCAGCGCCTCCCCGGGTGGAGGCGTCCGCGGGGTCCCTGCGGGAGCGCTCAGGCCGGCCGGGCTTTTCAGTATTCGGTTAAAATATCCCACCGGCCGGCACCACATGCGGGACTTTCCGTTCTATCGAGGGTAAAAGACACAATTTTCCCGTAGCGGAGCAAGGCAGCCAATCGGCGTTCGGCGCTTGGTTGCCTGGCGGCGACGGCAAGCGGGAAGCATGGCGGCGACGGGGGTTGCGGCGAGGACCGAGGCCGTCTCGCCGGCTGGAGGGGGTAAGGGGAGCACCGAAGGCCACGAGCCTACCGGGGGCTGCGCGGCCGCGTTGCAGGTGTTGGGGGCCGGCTGGGCGTTGCGCCGGCGGGGGTTTGTTTGGGTCCCCGCTGTGTGCCGGTGAGAGGCGAAGGCGCGCAGCGCACTGTGGGAACTGTAGTACGGGACCAGCCGTGCGCTTCCCGCGGCAGCGGGGTTCGGACTACAAGTCCCGAAATTCCCGGTGGCCCGTGATGTGGGGCGCGGGGGGGCTCGGCTGAGGGGGAGCTACGGCCGGGCGGGGGGGGACAGGGACGCGCCCCCTCCTTTTGAGGGCTCGGGGGCGGCTTGGCTGCTCCCCTTTTCGCTCTCTGCACTCTCCTTCCTCCCCGCCTACGGCCGGCACCTGGGGTCCCTAAGTGGGGCTGGAAGCTGTCAGGATAGCGGGGGGCCAGGAGAGCATTGTCGACGCGGCTTCCCGCTCTGGGGCAGCCCGCCCTGAGGAGCGGGGGTCGCCGCCCAGCGACGGGTTTGGCTCTGGGCTCGGGCGGGAGAAAGGGGGCGCGGAGGGGAGTTGTCCGTCTTGCTGAGGACCGGGGCCCTGAGGAAGGATTTGCCCGTTGCCTTGTAGAAGGTAGGGCAGGAGCTGAAATAAGGCCTCTTTTTTCCTACAGTGAAGGGTAGAGAGGTCTTGGAAGGTAGGGCCTCCTCTGAGGGTGCACTTTCTTGCTTCCTGCCTCTATCCAAAAGGATGATGCGTTATAATAATGCAAGGCTGGCTTTGAAGGCTTAAGGGCTCAGTGAGTGAGCAGAGGCCTGGGCAAAAATTGTGAGCTTCTGAGGTTTAATAATGTACATAGCTGCCAAACGAGTAATCATTTTGAATCCTGAAACATTTTCCTGGGTACTGAGAGCCTGTTAGGAAAATCTCATTCCCAAAGTATTGCGCCAGTGAGTCTTTATAGTATGAAATACTATTAACTTTCTTAAGATACATATATATAGTTCACACTGTATACTGAATAGCCATGCTTAAGCAAGAAAACTAAAGTACCTCAGCTCATCACAAGGAGGGGAAGGGCAGACACCCTCGAAATAGGGACCTTTGCTTCACTGAATCTTAAAGCTGCCCACAAAGGATAAAGGATAGCTCCGGATAACCAAGATAGCGCCAGCATCCTAGCTGCTCTAACACCTCTGTGAAACCATCCCATTTTCTGGCGTTGTAGATAAGTATAGCAAGACTGACTCTAGGGATGTCGAGGTCCATAGAGAAGCGGGTTGATGATGACGCCATAGAAATATAGTTTCTTTGCAAATGGTAGCATGTGTGTGTTTTAAGTAGCAAATCATGTTGTCAAATCATGTTGTACCTGAATGCTTGAAAAGTATAAGAACCGTGTGTAAAACCACATTCCAGGTGCCCCTGTTTGAATGAGATGCCTCATATGCATGAATAAAAGGATTACTTTTGTAATTCTATACTGTGGGTCCTAGCCTCTCTCCTTGGTCAGCATGGGCCAATTGTGAATTTTTATAACAAGCCCTTGGATAAACGGGCCGATGCAAAATTTCTCTGTTTAGTTAAAGTGACCAAGTGGTTGCAGAGGTGGTTACTTAAGTGAGAAACATGCAGCACCTTCTCCTTGAACATGCAAAGACAGGAGTGTGACTATTTCTCATACTGCTGGCTCTACATTGCTGCTCTTCAGGTGGCTGTGGATTTGAGAAGCAATGGAAATGTAATAACTGACATCACAGATGCTTCTTAGAAAAGCATATTCTCTTGTTGACAAAATGATACACAAAAAATGTTTGTCTCCATCCATAGCATAACTACAGCCTAAAAACCTGCAAACTCCAAGAATATGAATACATAGTGCATGTTGGGGTAAGAATACTCTGCTGGAATGTGCAGCTGAAAAAGGCAGCATTATTCACTGAGCAGATAGTAAGAGAAGAGCAAACACTAGAATGGTGTATGCATGTAAAACACAGCAGAGGCTTAATGTCTGAAAATTGTTATTAGCAAGTGTCACGGTGAGTACCCAGTGATTCAAGTTCCATGTAGATGGCAAATGTTTAACTTTAAACTTTATATAATAACAGTTTTTGCATGGAACATTTTAGTTTGTGTTCTAATAATTAAATGATATGCTAGGCTATTTACAATTTGCTCCTGCCCAAATGTCACCAGTACTGTAGTATGGCTATATGAATGGGTTCTTTGTTCTGACTTTTCACTAAGTATTTTGCTGGAATGTGGGACACTTAGCCTGTCAATACAGTTTAGGGACACCAGCACCAAAATCCCAAGGCAAGATGTACTCGGGGATTTGGCCAGTGAAGTCCTGGAGTGGAATCTTTGGCTCTGAATTAGACACATGCCCTACCCAATAAATTAAGACAGTTAAACACTTAAGATTAGGTTTTGCAGCAGTCAGACTGCTAAAAAGGGAGCATGTCTTAAAATATCTGAGGAAATTTTAAAGGGAGGGTTGAATCTTAAGTTTGTTTCTTCTCTGAAATTTAAGCATCCAACTGCTGAAAACAGAGAGGTGTCAGTTTTTGGTTTCACATGCTGAAACTGCTGCTTCAAGTTTGCACCTGGAGTACACTTTAAAAAAAACAAACATGTAGGCTAATAATATTTTTCCTTTGAAATACAAAGAGGGGAAAAAGGAAGAAGAGAAAACTGCAGGCTTTTTTTATTCAATGGTCTAGCTTTTTGAAGACTAGCTCATGATAAGGCTGTTTATTTTCCTCTGACTGAGGACTAATCACATGGGTATTTCACATTTGTGAATTAAGTGCCCTATCTTCAAATACTTTTAACAGGGTGTTTGATGGAACTCTACAGGAAGGTGAAGTTTGTAGGTTTGCATCCTCATAAGGTTTCCCACATAAGGATGGATGCTGCTTATCCTTTTTCCAGACTCTTACCCTCTTTAAATTGTTTTTTAGTGATAGGTATGGTTGCTGTTTGTGGAATATGATTCTACAGATGTGTGCTAGGCATGTTCTCGGTTTGTCTACACGCAGGAATTTAGATGGAGTGCCTACACATAGGTAGTTGTCAAGCTGCTCAAAACTTGAAATCTTTGAAGAATTAAAAAATCTAGGGCTTTTGAAATTTGGGGTTTTGAGAATCACACCTTTAAATATAGCTACTGATATTTTGCTCTGCTTCCCACTTCAGAGGCTCAGTTACTGACTTTACCAGAATTCTACCAGAATTCTTTATAGGATGGGGTCTGGAATCTATATCTTCCAGTAACTGGATCAGTTACTCTAATGTGTTTGGTCTGAAGTAATTTGCTTCAGTTTTGCATGGAAAAGAAAGTTAATTTGTATTTGCAAATTAGCTGCATGCATTATAAAACAAATGTGTTTATCTTGCTTTGCTTTTTCAGTATATGTTCTCATACAGAAATTGTTGACTTGGGCCTTTTTTTTTCCCCTTTTTTTTTCTTCTCCTTTTTCGTCTAAGGTTTGGTAGTCAACTGGTCAGGTCAAGGGTTGCAAAAATTGGGTCCAACCTTACCCTGTGATGCTGATACTCACACTCTGATACTGGACAAAAACCAGATAATTAAATTGGAACACTTGGAGAAATGCAGGAATCTGATGCAGGTCAGTGTTACTTGACTTGAATTTGCTATGAAATAATGGTACTGTGATGCCAGTTAAAGTACTTCTGCTTTGAGGTCATAATATGTTATTGAAGTAAGTTAGTGCTTACTGTCTTCACAGGAAGATAAACAATGGCTAACTAAAATAGAAAGCTTTGTTTTCAGTGTAGCTCTACAGTTGATAGTGGGAGATACTGTTTTGCTGGTTACCTAGGTAACTAAAAATGAACTAAATCAATCCTAATGGGGGAAGGGAAGCTCATAAGAACACGTAGAAAAGTCACTGATAAGCCAAATTTTGACACTTGATAGTTTTTGAATAGTTGAGCTTTGTAACCTTAAAATTAACTTTGTTTTACCTTTCCTCTGTGTGATTGTAAACATGCAGACTTACATACAGGACTCCAGTCTCCATTTGGGTTTCAGAACTCTTCACAGAGGAAGAGGATCAGTAGCCTTAATTTACAAGAAGGAAAAAGCAGCCATGTGGATTAGCTTAAAATAGAAGTAGCAGATGAAAAAAAAGTGAAGTGGGAGGGATCTATGTAGTCTTGTTAACATATCAATTCATGGAGGTCCTGATGGTGCTAGTGCTTATCCTTAATTTTAATACTAGCAGCAGTCCGTTTAAGTTCATGAGGGTATTAGTGATAACAATGTTAAGCCTGTGCATGGTGCTTGCAAAAATCAGAGTATTAATGCCTCTAGGACAAAGCTGTACAAGTCCATGTTAATTGTTGCTGAAAGTGCCTCCAGATAGACTTGAAGTCACTGAATAGCTTCTAGAGACAGGCTAAACTGAGACAGAAGAGGTTGTTGCTACAACAAACCTTCACCAGTCTGCCAGCTTGGTAGTCATGTTATTAATGTGTATGTCTAATCAGGATTTATCCTTTAAAAAGCTTGTGATTTATGGGCCTGTTAGCATTGGACCTTTTTGAGAATCATGTGAAATATATTTTATTCTCTGCCATATTGATAGTAAGTATGATTTTTACACCAGGAATGGTGCAACAATTTGCACAATGATTTGGCAATTCTGATTTTAAAATCTTACTTTCATGTGACACAATTCCTCATTCATTATCCTTTATTTAGCTGTTGCTAGGAGGATTTCCTCTTATGTTTGCAGAGTGAGTTGTGAAGACTACTTTCTTTGATCAGTAACTTATTTCCTGGCTCTTGCAGTTTTTTTGTGTTATTTGTGTTCTGTGTTATTTGCTTGGAAATGGAATATGTAGATTGAAGAAGTTCCTGTTGGATTAGATTTTTAACCACTAAAAATAAAAGCCTATTCTGTCTGTACTGTTTAATAGTTAAAACTGTTTCTTTTGTATGTCAATCCGCAGCTCTCTGTAGCCAACAATCGTTTGGTGCGAATGATGGGTGTAGCAAAACTGACTAAGCTCCGGGTGCTAAACTTGCCTCATAATAGTATTGGGTATGTGGAAGGGCTGAAGGATTTGGTGCACCTGGAATGGCTGAACTTGGCAGGAAATAACCTTAAGGTAAAGTATTTAGTCTTTATAAAATTTCCTGAATCTAGTTTTGTAGAAATTTGGAAAATGCTGCAAAGAAATCTGAGTATGTTTCTGGTTTTGATTGGAACAAATGCTGAAGTTTTGCATCTACTGGTTTGTGAACTAGAAGAGGGCAATTATTTTGGACAAGAATTTTCTAGGAAAAAAATAAAAGGTTTGATATCAAAATGTAACGAGAATTGGGGAATAGTCCCCAAAATAGGAAAAGAATTAGCATCTTTAAAATGAAACTGTGTAAAAACATGGGTTTTGTTTTGGGTTACTTATCCAGTGTTTTTTGTCTTTCAAAACGATTTATAATCATTGATACCTAGTTTTATTTAATGACTAAGGAAGAGTTACTGTGAGTAATTGCCTTCTTTATTTTTGTAGGCCATTGAACAAATCAATTCCTGTCTATCTCTTCAGCATCTTGATTTGTCAGACAATAACATAGCTCAATTAGGCGATCTCTCTAAGCTTACGTCGCTGAAGGTAGATGCTATTTTATCTCTGGTTTTGTTACATTCTTTGCATAAAGAAATTTGCTTTGAGAATTGCTGCCTTTTAAAGCATTCATTATTCATACACTAGCTCTTAAAACATCTTAATTAATCACTATAATTTCTGGAGGGAAGCATGTAAGAATTCTTTTCCTTGTTTTCAAGTTGTAGGAACTGAGGCAGTGATTTTTCTATAACCGTTCTAGTGAGTTTGATAAAGATAACGTGGTGAGATCTTGTTCATAGCTCTCAATTCTTTTGTCTCATGTCATGAATCAAAGCAAAACATAGTGTTAACTCTTTCAGCATGAACACTGCAGAGAAAAAAATGTTTCCAAATTTGTTTTTTGTAACCGTGACTACAGTTCTGCATTTTAAAATGTGAAGATTTTGCTCTAAAATATAAAAATTAGTTTTCCCTTCTGCAATAAACAAAAATAATTTTTATGATATCAGAAAGCCTCAGTTGTAGTTCTTTTGTGTATATTGTGCAGGTATTGCCTGAACAAAAAATATGAGGGTTTTGATCAAACATACATTTCATCACCGTATTTTTATTTTATAGACTCTCTTGCTACATGGAAATATTATAACTTCACTTCGCACTGCCCCTGTTTGCCTACCTCAGAATCTGACTGTTTTTTCTTTGGCAGAAAATGAAATCAGAGACTTAAATGAGGTAAGATATAGAAGATATATCGCCTTGTCTTTAGGTAGGCTGAAAGCAGCTAATTGGATAATTCTTTTGAGCATGTGATTGAAAATGGGCTCTCTTCTTTAAAACAACCATGTAACTTTTAATAGTTTATATGTAATACCTATACTTGCATCAGTTGCACAAGCTAGGTGATACCTGTTACAATTTGTCCTTGAAGAAAACTTTGCCTTTTTTATTTCATGTTTTTATAATATTCAAGGATGTCAGAAGTATACTTTAAGGACTAAAATTCATAGAGGGGGCTTTTCATGATTGAAGGTTGAAAGCTGAGCTGATTAGCTACTGCAGAGGGCTTCTGCAGCTGCTGTGTTTAGAGCAGAAGTTTGAATTGTGCTTGTTGCAACTAAACACTTTTGGGCCTGTGTCTTACTTTATCTATTTCTCAAATGGTATATGAAAGAAATAAATATTTTACCTGTGACTTTTGTCTCTATTTTTGGTGTGGTTTGGGGTTTTGTTTTTGTTTTTTTTTTTTTATATAAGTAGCAGCCAAAACTATCAGTTTGACTTCCATGTTGGAAGGAAAATCTTATTTTGGTAATACATTTCTCTTCAAAACAGAGAAGTGTTTCTCCAGCTTTTTGGCTTGCCTTTTTTTTTTTTTTTGGTCAAAATCAAAGCTTGTTGTAGTGAACTGGAATCTTAGAAATGCCACACTTTCCTATACATAAAGCCCCATTCCCAGATTTCAAGAGAAGGTAATACTTTCTAAGGGCTGTAGTTCTTACAGGAGAATTAATGGGAAAAAGGCAGCACTTGATAGAAGGTCTTCTGAGGATGTTCATGTTCAAAAAGCAAATGTGATTTTCATTGTACTTGTAATTGTTTGTGTGAGATGTCTGTCTGTGACTAGGAGAAATGTATGTTCTGTAAGCATTTAATGGGTTCTGTTCAATTAACAATTATATCTTGTTTTCTTGAGGTTTCTTTCCTGGCCTCTCTTCGTCAATTGGAACAGTTGTCAATTATGAACAATCCTTGTGTGATGGCCACACCTTCCATCCCTGGCTTTGACTACAGGCCGTATATTGTCAGCTGGTGTCTGAACCTTAAAGTTCTTGATGGATATGTGATTTCTCAGAAAGAGAGGTGACATAATAGTATTAAATCTCTGAAATTATTAAATAAAGTTTGGCTAAGCTGAAATTGCATTTTTACATAATAAACAAAAAAAAAAAAAAGGAAAAGTGCTAATGATCTGAAATTCTCTTTGTCTTGCTAATGGCCATATGAGATAGAGGCCAATTAACAGTGTTACTGTTGCTAAATTTCTCATCTGCTACACTGGAATTATTATGTAAGATCACAAGTTTATTTAAGTAGAAGTACAAAGTTAATTTTCTGTTTTGTTACTCAACTCACAGTATTACTTCTACAAAGCAAGACAGTGGTAGCAATTTTCAGTCATCTGTTATCCCTTCCAAGCTTACAGCCTGTTTGACTTTGCAGAATGAGACAATCAGCAGGTATTAAAGCTATTGTCTTGGGGGAAGCTCAAACGTGCCCTTTTACAAAGGGCTTGATTTGCATGTGCGTTTCTAGATCTGGCATTTTTTTGTATCAATTAGTCAAATATTATTTTGGTCAAATCACTTGTATCATTGTGGTCATTATATCACTGTGATATCTGTATGACAGTAGAGATGTCTTCTTACAGTACTTTATATCAGAACAGTCCAAGCATAAATATTATCCAGTATAAACACATTCTAGTCCAATATGTTAATATATTCCAGGACATTAATGCCTTTTTTCCCTGTTACTAAAATAAAAAGCTGCCTTTTCTGTCAAAGGTAAACCAATCCTGGTTTTGTTTCATCATCACATATTATGACTCCCAAAAAGTTGTCTGTAAGAATTCTAGATTATTTTTTTTTTCATGACTAATAGGGTTTTCTCTATTAACCGTATTATTATATATACACACATTATATTAAATGTTCTCAGATTGAAGATCATTTAATTTAAAACCAGATTTCAATTGTTGAATACTTTCAGCAAGATAGTTCCCTATGGCTATTCTGCATGTTTGTGTGAACTTTTCTGTTTCTGTGAAAAATTTGCAGATAATTTCATTGACACAAATGTGTTTTCAGTGGTCAGAGACTACATGCAGATAAAGCAGAGACTGCACAGTGTTGGTCAGAGGTTTTTTTGTTTCATTGATGCTTATGTGAGGGAATACTTTATTCATTATCCTGGTCGTGAAATTCCCAGTTCCTCTGGGCACTGCTCATGTTCCAAGTTTTGATTAGACTTGTAGATTAACTCTTAGGTACCCATTAGAACAACAGTAATCGAAGGAGAGTTAGAGGATTTATGCCATGCATTAATGGTGAACATTTTCCCCCTTCCTAACAGTTTGAAAGCAGAATGGCTCTATAGTCAAGGTAAAGGAAGATCATATCGACCTGGGCAGCACGTTCAGCTGGTTCAGTACTTGGCTACTGTTTGTCCTCTTATATCTACGTATGGTCTCCAGACTGAAGAGGATGCGAAACTGGAAAAAATACTGAGTAAGCAAAGGTGAGAACTTCTTGTTTCTCTGTTGTTAGAGAATGTGATTGAGAACATAATGATGTCGTCTTTTGTGTTAGATATAATAACGTTTCCTTTTAAGTATTGCAAAGCAACAGTGAACGCTGGAGATAGGAAGAGTCATGGAGGTACAGGATGTGTTCTAGAGGGGAATGAGAGGCAAAACAGCAGCAGCAGAAGTGTTTTCCTGCTTGCTGGGCCACCTAGGTGCAAATTTTCTGTATTTTTCCAGTCTATACTCTGTAGGACATTGAAGGTGATTTGTGTTAGGATTGTGATTAAAATAAACTACCCTCTGAGATTTTTTTGCCACAGAGAAAGTGAGGAAAACCTCGAAAAGGAGCTCAGATTAACTTTTGTTCTAATTGTAAATTAAGAATATTGTGGTATACTGAATTAGCCACTGTGGTACAATGAATTAGCCAGTTTTTTGTTGTTAGCATGCCCTTTCTTGGCTTTAAAGTTAAGGTTGTCCTTTGGGGGACACTGTTCCCAGTGATGCACTTGATGATCTCTGTATCTGGCACCTCGGGTCTGTCAGCAGAGGCCTCTGTAGAGCCTGCTGGTTCTGCCAGGGGTAGCCATTTTGCTAAGTTCTGTGCAAGTAGATCAGGAGAGTTACTGTGGTGCACTTTCCTCCCATGAAAAGCTGAACTAATTGGGATTAAAAGCCAGAAAACGTTACAATACAGGTATTCCTCTTCCCCAGGACTTACTGACAAACTTTTTTTGCAGAAAGATCAGAGCAGAAGACTTAGCTCAAAGGAACAGGCTATGTTAATGGCATAGTGTGGATAGAAAGTTGGGCACAAAAGTCTTATAAGCAGAAGGATGGCATCTCATCAAAAGGGATGGAAACCTGGGAGGATCTGGAAGGAGCTACTGCGTACTTTGTCAGTGTAGATTGATCTGCAGGAGGAAATTACAGAAATGTTAGGGCCATTTCAGAGGAGAAGGTATAATAAAAGCATATTGACGTTGGATTTTCCAGCTAAGTGCTCTGATATTCATGTGATGTTTCTAGGGAAAGTTCAGGAATTGGGCTTGCAAAACGTAACTCTTTAAAAATTAAAACAAAAACAAACCCAAAACTAAACCAACAAACAAAACAAAACTTCACCAAAAAAAAAGACCCACCCCCCCACACACACACATATGATTTTTAAGGCAGTTTGACTTTCTGACCTCTACTTCATGATCTTTGAATTTAGCTGGGCTGAAACAACCTGTGTGTTTTCTCAGTTTGTAAAGGATGATTTTACATTTGTGATAATGTTTGTTGATTTGTATTAGGATTTTGTCTCTTTAGTAAAAGGGATACCTTTCCTTGATTCAGTCATTTTCAAGTGTAAAAGACACTCCCTCCATTCCTCAAACTCCTCTGTGCATACAAACATAATGTATCCTGCAGCAGACACTTAAGATATCTGCAGTCCTTCTTTGTGTGTAGAAATTCTTCATGGTTTTCAGTCCATAGGCAGAATTGCATGTTGGATTTCTTTCTTTTCTTTTTTTATACATGTACATGTAACGACGAAAAAGAGGCAGGAGGAAAGGGAACAGGAGCAGTCTGTGCAATCCCCTACTTTGTGAGTAGTCCTGTTAGTGTCTTGTAGGTGTAGGGATCTGCAGAACTAGCCTCTTGTTTTAGAATGGTTTGATCACTTATTTACTTGAAAGTAGTTTATAGTTTCTTTTAGATGTCTTCTGTACCAAAGAAGCTTAAAAAAAATATAAAATCTGTTGAACTTTGTGCTTAGGCTCCACCAGAGGCAGTTGATGCATCAAAACCAAAATGAAGGACCACCTACGTCTTCTACTCCCAACAAAATGCTGCCAGTTACTTATGAACATAGCAGTCCAGCCCAGACACCACAGATAGTTCTTGAAAGTGGTAAGAAGATAATCTGCACCTGTGATCTACCCTGTGGAAATAAGCATATATTTTTTTAACGTGTTATCTTTGTGGAGAGAATTTCAGAACAAAGCCCTGTTATTATTTTATTCTATGGATTTTTTGTTTGTTTGTTTTTTGGGATTTACAGTTGAAGTTATACTTTGTTTTCTAGACATACATTCCATTGCTTATTCATGTCTTGAAATGTTAGTAAGATTGTTAGGTGAAAAGCACAATCCCACAAACTGAAGAGTTATCTGATAAAAATGTAATTTCTCTAGTGAGGGGCAGTTTGTGCAATTTGCTGTACAAATGTATTTACTTGTATTTGCCAAGTTTGTGGATGTTACTGTGATAAGTAGTTATTGTCCTTATTGTTGTATACAAGTAATGCTTATCATTACTAGCATTTTAGACACCCAGGTTCTAACTACTTAAACCAAATTGTGAAATAAAAGAAGATATGTTACTGAAATATTATGACACTTTTGAATATGGCTTTCTGCCTATCTAGAACCTATTGTCCAGAAGAATTCTTGGGTTGGACCAAGTGCAAATGATGATCATTCCTATGCAGTAAAGAACACTTTTCTTCGTGAAAGAAGTTTTCGCAAGGAGCTATACCTTGAAGATATACAGACAGATGAAGACAAACTAAACAGCAGCCTTTTATCCTCAGAGTCTACTTTCATGCCAGTTGCTTCAGGATTGTCTCCAGTGTCTCCTACTTCAGACCTGAAGCTACATGGAATCAATTTGGGCCTAGAAGATGATGATACAGTGATTGAATGTGTGAGAGACACTAATAGCGGAGAAACAGCTAACAAGCAAGAAGCTTCATGTATTACAGGAGAGCTCTCCACCAGAACAGTAGGAAACATGGAATCTCAAGAGAATATCAAAGAGAGTACGCTGTTGACTTCTGATCCAGTAACAGCGAGCCTGACGGCTAATACTAGCAACTCTTCAGCATCTTCTGAAGACCAAGTTCTGCATAGTCACCCCAGCACCTCAGTAGGTGCTGAATCGGGAGTTACAAATCTCTGTCTTGACCAGAGGGCAGGCGAAAGTTCTGATGCATTAACTGTTGTCGATCAAGGTGCAGGTGAACTACAAAGAATGACTAAAGCAGCTACCAAGCTTCAAGCCTGCTGGAGAGGATTTTATACAAGGAATTACCATCCCAGAGCCAAGGAAGTGCGGTATGAAATTCGGCTAAACAGAATGCAGGAGCATATAATTTGCTTAACTGATGAAATAGAAAAGTAAGTTCGGGTCATGCTGTGTATTTTAAAATCTGAATTAATATAACCAGGTATTCTGGGTCTTGATATAACTAGTCACTGTAGAACCTAGCATCGGTAATAGAAAACTGTGATTACAGTAGAGGATTGCTTCCTGTAAGATAAGAATAGTTATGCACATAGCTGTTCATACTCTCAAAGTGCCTTCTATGAGTGGGTTGGGTTAGAATAAATTTTTCTGTTCCTCTATTAGCAGGACTCGCATGTTTCACTGCATAACCAAAATAGAAATTGCTAAGTGAGATTTTTTTTTTTCCACTTGTCTCCTAGCAGTTACACAGTCTGAAAATGAAGTGTCTGTATTGAGAGTCATTCCTCTGTTATTGGTTTATTGATGAAAAGAAGGATTCTATTTCTGTCTTGCATGATAAAATTTTAAAGTGCAGTTCTGTGCTTGATTCTGGGTTTTTGATCCTATGAATCCATGTTTTGGAGGAGATCGTTATCAAAGTTTCTCAATTTGTAAGATATAAATTGCAGATTTAGTTAATTTCTTTCGGGATCAGCCTGGGAACTGGTGGTCTGACAGGCTCTTTTCTGTTACTATCACAAGTGACAAAAGTTCTGTGAATCAAGTTGAGCCCTTAGTGAATGTCTAGAATTCCCAATTCTTACACATCATGCCTGCATCCAAGTGATATAAGTGGGGAGAGCATAATTTGAAATGAAGAAAGCACTATTTTCAGGTTTGCTTTTCTTTGTGTGTGTGTGCGCGCAGGAAAAAGCAGCACATCTACTTAAAATGAGGAGCTCAGGTTCAGCTTACAAAAAGACACTTAAAGTATTAGCAAGTCAATAAATGTGCTGCAGCAAAAGGAAGCAGAATCTTTAATGTAACTCTGAAAAAGAAACTTGAAGTCAGCAGCTGGATATTGATGGCAAGCCAGACTGCAGTAATGTCTTAATGTTAGGCTCTGTTGTATCTTTCAAGAGTGCTGTTATATAAATAGGCATTTTTATGTATTCTTGTTGATCTTGTTACCCAAATGTTGCTTATTTAAGCTTCGTAAATTTGGATGTGTGTTCTTGCAGACTAAGAAAAGAAAGAGAGGAAGATAAGATTCAGAGGCTTGTACAGGAGGAAGCTATCAGATTTCTTTGGAACCAGGTAAATAGTTTTAGTCCTTGTATTCTTCTGCTTACATATGAATGTGAAAGGCATTATTTCATACTGTAGATCCTGAAGAGGTAGTCAATATGGTTCATTTTTTCCAGTGATGATTTAGGTGGCTTTTTAGAATCTGATTGCCATCTAGTTTGCTATGCTGGTATTCCGGTGGAAACTAACATTCAGAAGTATTAGCACAATAACACTGGTTTTGTTACCAAAGGCTAAATTATAGGCTGATGTGAGAAGGAGGGCAAAATGCAAGGGAAGCTAAATAAACATAGCAGAAGCATGAAGCATGATGTGACAGCTTGACACCATTTCATTTGCCCTGAGCATCTTGCAGTGTTGCTTGTGAGCAACTCATTTCTAAAGCAGAAAAGTTGTATTAATACATCTTCTAATAAGCTATTCTTCAAAAAAATAAGACTGATTGTTTTCTTAAGCATAAGATAAAGGTTCCATATCCTTTCTGTTTTCAAGAGCAGATTCCTTTTTCTTCAGGTATTTTAACTGGGAGGCTTGTGTGCTCTGTCAGTGTTGGGCATCTAGGTTTAAAACCCATTATTTAACAGTGGAGAGAACATATTTTCCCTAAAGGTATAGCGAACCTTTTGTTAGTTCACTTGGTCTTAAGTTTTTTACTAAATTTTTGTTGCAAGAAATACTCAAGAAACCAAAGTACTTTCTTAATTGCATTTCATACTGAAATCCTCTCTATACTTTACAGGTTAAATCCCTTCAACAATGGCAGCTTTCAGTGACACAAAATGTAGGTGCCACTTGGCAACCTGGGATCCCTTCAGCTGGTACTTTCTGTCCGTCCGAGCCATCTATTCAATCATCTGTGCTTGAGCAAGAAACCCCACCAGCTGTTAGTTCTCCTTGGTTAGCTCCAGCTAGTGATGTTCTTCAGGAAAAGTCTTTGTTGCAGTTCCCAGATTCTGGTTTTCATTCTTCCATGGCTGATCAGACTCATGCCAGTGACTTTTGTAGCTCTGAAAAGAGTTTAACAGAAGGGACTGAGAGCTCTCTTTCAATGGAAACTGTCAAACAGTGTGGCAATTCTGTTTCATCATATTCCTCAGAGGTAGAGGATGGCTGTGGGGAATGTGGGCAAAGTAAAGAGAGCTCTAGTAACGAGCAGGACAACGGACTAATAGAACAGTATTTGAAATCTGTTCAGCAGCTGGAAGAGGCTGATGAGGGAACACATTGCAATGATGAAACAGATGGTAGCTGGCCACCGATCACTGTTTCAGCAGAAAGCCAGGATTCTTCGTTTGACGCTGTCTCTGTAGACCTCCCTCAAGATACGTCTTCCCCTGCCCATGGTGAAATCAGTCAGGCACCAGAAAGCTGCAAACTGAATTCAGGAATAGTAGAAGGGAAGCAAACGGACTGCGATTCTTCATTTCAGATGCTGCATGTTGGGATAGCTGTATAGTAGGCTCAGTTTCACAAAGGCCTAGGGATTCCATTCCACTTTCCTTTCTCTTTCTTTTTTCCATTTATAGAAAACTGATTTTTCATGTGTGCTGTTTTAGACTTTGACTCATGTTACCAATTAATGTTTTAATTATTATTTTATTGATGTTGCTGAGGACTGATACTAACTATGCTAATTGGAAATCAGCAAAGTTCTCAGTGACAATCATTATGCACTTTATTTTCAAACATAAAACTGATATCCTAATACCTGGCTTCCATTGAATTAATTCTGAAGATTTGGCATGTTGTTGGGGAGGATGTTTGCTGTAAATTCACTTCGGTGAATGTGTTAGTAAGTCTTCAAATTTTTTTTCCAGAAAGGAGGATTGAAATCTTACTTTGCAAAGAGAAGGAAACAATATGGGAAGAAACGGAGTCAATACAGGCAGCATGTGTGTATATGGATAGAACCTAATGAGAAGGATGAAAGTAGTTGCCTTTTGGATTTCTTTTGACTTTAACAAGAGTAGTTTGGTTAGTGTTTCAAAGCTGCATGCCATGAAACCAGTGTGCAAGTCAGTAACTTCTTTTGGTCATTTACTTGAAGCTACTGGCTAGGATTAGGTCATTTACATACACACTGGAACACGGACTTACAGGATTCAGACCTTAGGGAGCTTCAAACAAACTTTGACTTTTGTTTGCCCTGGGGTTGAATTTCCCTGCTTTCTCAGGTAAGACTCAAAGTGTAACCAGTAGCAGCCTTTACTAAATAAGAATTTCAAAAGGGCATGTGAAATTCTTCAGCAGCAAACTTGGTGACATGTGTTTTGCCTCCACAAGGATGCTAATGTCATTTTGGGATTTGGATCTGCATGGCTTTCAAGACATTAGTACATTTGATTGATCGCAACTACTTCTATCTAAAGGTATAAATATTAAAAGCAAATGCCATGACTTAAAACTATTTCTTGACATCTCTGTTGGTTTTTTTGTTTGTTTTTATTTTTTTGTCTGTATGCCTAGTATTTGACATTCTAATTAGATGTGGATAAAAAGCTGTATTTCTTCCCTGTTGGCAAATATGCTAGTTTACCTAGGCTATGCTTTCCACTTAAACAATGGGTAAGCAGTAGGGTTTGTATCTTGCCTAGCCATGACTATGTTGGTTTTTTTTAATGGAAAAAGATCAGGTATCTTAGTGTACTGCAAAAGTGGCAAGGGAAATCTGTTTTGCCATGTGATTTGTGATGGACACTAGTAAAATAAAAGTTGATGTTGTGACTTCTAGGGGTCAGTTCAGTTTGCTAATACTGCATTTTGCAATGTGTACTGGAAGGCCAGTGTTTCAGTAGTTTGCTAATATTAATTTCTCAAATATAAAGACACATGCATATTACAATTCTGTGTAGCCGTAGGTTAACTTCAGGTGCTATGGTGTCATTAAAATCAACTAGTGCTGTTTTAAAGTGACTCTTATGGCCATATTACCATGTAAAATAATTTAAATTTTGTAAATGCTTTGGTTGCTTGTCTACTTTTAGGTTCTGAGCTGAAATTTACCACTACTCAGGAGTTTGGCATGAAGCCAGTATCCACCTGAGGCCTCAAAATAGCCTGTATTTATGACATAGATGGTGTATTGGCCTTGTACCAGACATCTGCCCAGTAGTGAAGTTCACCTTGGAAGAATAAAGCTGGACTCTGTGTACAGAGTAGCCATCATCTCTTTTTCCCCACCCCCCCAAAAAATATAAATTCTAGGGCACTAACTTCTCCAAAGTGCCGTCATTGCAGTCAAGCTGACATTTGACTATGCCTTGCATACATGGGAGCATTTAAAAAAAAAAAAAAAAAAACAAACCAAAAAACAATGGAGGCGGTAGGTTCTTAACGTGCTATCTTTCTAACTCAGTCTAGTTACAGCATGTTTGTAGCATAACCATATTCATAATTAGATCTTAGAGTATGAGTGTGCTTGGGTATTGAAAGTGGTACAGGTGTATTAACGTATCACAGCATCTACTTAACTCTGCAAAGAAGTGTGTAGTCTGTGTGATCATACCCTTGTCCTCTGAAGGTTCTCAGCTTGGATTTAAATCTGCCGTGCTTGGAGATCTCTCCAGTTCATAGGATTTGGCTCTTTGACTGTCAATCTGTTATAAAAAAAGATCTTGTGTAAACTTTTTAAAGAGACTTTCTTTGAGGTTTGACAGAGAAATTATTTCTGTCTGTGAAACAGTAGTTGGACTGTACACTCTGGAGGCAGTGGTTAGGTGTAATAAAACAGTAAGTTCTCTTTCGTGGCAGGGTGCTATATTAGTGTACTTACTGAAGACACTGAGGGATCGTATATATTTTGCTATTTTCTATTACTGTCACTTTTACTGCAGAATTAGAGGAGAAACAACTAATTTTGGAGGTGTCAAAGGGGGAAAACCTGGTGAAACATAATTTTTCATGGAAACCCTAGATGTTTCTTGACGTTTCCCCTGTTATTAGGGCTTGCAAGTAGAAACACAAGATAACTTAGTTTAACTAATGCCTAGGTCAATTCTTGGCTTTTTTAAACTTGTATATCCAAGAGTGATTTTATGAAGGTTCAGCAAAGTGTGTACTGACATATAATCAGCTTTAACTTACTCTTTCGGGGAAGCTGTGAAATATGAAAGACTTGTTCTGATGTTCTGAAAAGTATCTTGCATGTGTAGATGATGAGTTGCCTAAATATACAGAAATCACAAAGGATGGTGAAGTTTTGGATTAGTTTTTACAGGGTTAAATGTAATTAGTTTGTATATACACAAAATATTTTCATCCTGACTATTAAAATACATACAGAGAAAGACATAATGGGACATAGAGTGGAAAAATAAGAAATCAAACTGGATGCATACTTAAAAATGGCTTCTTTCAGTCTGTTTTGAGCTTTCAAAGAATCATGATATGGAAATACCATAGTTTAATATGTGGCTTAACATTTACTCTTCTTTGTCTGTATAAGTTTTCTTAATCTAGGTATGTAATATTGTTCTCCCTGGATAGGGATGCAAAGCTCCCTTTGGAGATGATGGAAATTTCATAAAGGAATCAGAAAGCCTAATATATGAAAATCCACACCTGAAGTTCTCCTGTATTAATATTGTGTATCTTACAGCGTTTTCCTTTTGCAAGGCTTCATATTCTCCAGAAGAATGTACTTTGCAGAAGGAAAAGCTTGCCTGTTGTATTTTATCCTGGACTGATCCTCCAGTGCTGATGGAAGAGATTACTAATGGTTATTTGTCAGGCAATGTTGTCAGCTCTGCCGTGAGTACAGTTTAAGTGCTTCTTTAATTTGCTTCAGCAAAATCAGTTAAACGTAGCTCAGACTAACTAAACTGTGCCACACAGCTAGTTTTGCCCCAAATGGTCTTCCAGCTCTTTCGGCTAGTCTATGGCAGAAATTATTCTTGTCCTGCTTTTCTGAAGGTAGGGTACAAGGGGGAAGGTGGGAATGCATTTATCTGTGTTTTCAGGTTTGGTCTGTGATAGCAATCAGAAAAGAGTTGGTGTTACCGTTTCAATTTTCTTCCAATTATTGCTATAGTTTACATGTTTTGATCTTTCATGTACTCAAGAATGTAATTTTTCTACTGTGTGTAGTATTTGATAGACACTGTACCAGATGGTATTTCAAAAGGGAGAATACCCTGAAAGCAGGCCTGTTCATATTTTATATTTCAAGGGTTTTTTCTAAGATACTTGGATTGTGTTGATTTCTCTGTTAGATAACTTCTTTACAAAAGAAAACCACAAGGCAATGCCTCATTAATGAAAGTGAGTACACTTCTCTTTCTGCCACCTTCTATGAACTGACCTTAATGGTCACAACTCTCTTTAGTACCTAAAGCTGTAATTTAAATGAATGGCAGATTTAGCTGCTGAGTGAACGCAGCAACTCTAATGTGGTTTTTTGTGGTGACTATTCCTGTGTGGTGCTATTTTGTAAAAAAGGATGTGTTGCAAGGATGGAATCTTTTAAATCTGCTGAACGTTGGCCTCACTCTGCTTTCACTTCCATAAAAGAGGCAGGGTCATGCTTAAGTTGAGTCCTTGTGAACTGGCTGTCTAAATTGGGATTTTATCATATTTACACCTCCAGAAGTGTTCTTATACCACAAAGTGAGAAGGCATTAAGGCAGCAAATTTTATTTTGTTGCTTCTAAAACACAGATATCTTTCAGCAAATACTTGAGAAAGTCTTTGTTAAACTAAATTATAGAAGCTTAACCATTTGTTTATAGTTCCTTAAACAACCATAGATTCTACTATTTGCATGCAGCAATTTAAATAATGCACTTAGCAGCCAGTCTGTATATAAAAAAAACAAGTTTGGTTCTTTTTCTGAATAATGTTGTATGTCATTGAGCTTGCGAATTGTTTCTGTTTTTATGAATTTGTATATATTGTCTGAAGAACTCTAATCCTAATTTCTATTTGTAGCAGATTGTTTGATGAACAAAAATGGAAGATAAATTCCTTTGAGGCTACCTGGATACTTTTTACTGGACTTGAATTTACAGTGTGTCTTATACAGATACCCTTTTTCCTGAGAGGATAAAAATGTAGCATTTAGTGGAGACTGACTGTATGACAATAAGAACTGGTCAGTGCCCCTGCTTTTAGCTACTGGAAAAGAGACTTTTTCTGTTGTATTAACTCCCCCCGCCACCCCTTGAGGACTGTGCCACCCAAATAAGTAAGCATTAAGTATTCATGAAGTCTTTCAAAAAGTTTTCTTTCCTAGTTACTGTTTGGGTTTTTTTTCCCCAGTTTGGCTTTCTAGGACAAGTTACTGAAAGACACTTGCCTTCAATATGCCTGCTGAACAGTTGGGACTTTCTATCTGTTTTTAAATGCTTTCTTGATGTCAGCAATGGAAAAAGCACAGGATCCTTTTCCTGCAAAAGCATAAAACAGTATTTATCAGGAAAGGTGCTCTATCTCTCGGAAAGTGCCACGCCAAATTTTATTGTATAAGAGCTCTCAGTAAGAAACTTTTTTTTCTGGCTTCATTACATTTGTAGGTATATGGGCCAAATTAACTTGTAGCATAATTCTACTGAACTAAATTTTGTTGAGGCTTTCACAGTAGTATTCTACCTCTAAACTAGAATTTGAAAAAAACAAAAACAAACCCCAACAATTAGGCATTGGTTTATCTTTCTGCTTCTCACTATTTTCTGTGAAGAATGGTGGGTAGTTAAATTGGTACAGTTCATATATTTTCTATAAGTGTTGACGTTTCTGGATTTATTGTTTCTTAAATATTTTGTTTGTACCTCTGAGTTTTGACTTTTAAATAAATGATTTGTACATTTATTGAAAACGTTAATTTGTACTTGATCCTTCATCTTACAGCTAATAGTCATTGTTGTACCATTGGAGGGCTATTTTGGAGATGAAAAGTTTAGAAATACAAAACAGTGATGGTAAGATAAGCATTAGCATTCATGACTTGGTACAGCTGAGCCATCTAATGGCCCACTGTTTCAGTGGTGAAGACAGTAGGAGTGTGGTAGGGAACTCAAAACCTATATACCAATTGATTAGTAGGTGCCACTGAAATTGGTACTCATGCCCTGAATACCTTCGTTTCTGTCGCTGGCCCTCTCTTTTATGTTCTTAATTCCCTACTGTGTTTAAATTAAAAGATGTGGCAGTATTCTGTACAGAGCTTTTGAGAAAGAGAATTAAGGCTATCGGCTTATCAAGAGAAATACAATTGCAAAGCATGTTGGTCCCTCTCCTGCTATTTTGGTTTGGTCAGATACTTCCTGTGTGCTTAAATAAATGGAGACTAATTAAACATTTTTCAGGCTTTAACAGACAAACAATCCAGGAGCTCAGACATATATGAAAGTCATGTTTTACTGCAGGACAGTCATCCCAAAGGTAGAAAAACCAACCCCCCCAAAACCCCAAATAACTTTTTTTTTTTTGCTTAACTCTCATTTGACCCATGGAGGTTAGTGGGCATTTTTTAACTCCACTATGTGTTTCCACTTTGTTACACTGAAGAAATTAGCTGAGGTTTGTAAGTGAGACTCCTCTTCTATGAAGATATTTGAAAAACAGAAATGGTCATAGCTAAAGTGACTTCACGTCAAGTCTTAGAGAAGAGCAGTGCTGTTTTCTCTTGGAGTAGTGAAGACCTTAAAGCTGTACTATTGAGTTTAAATGTTGTGTATTGTAGGGATAGTAACCATAACACTTCAGGAGCTCAGGTTGAAGATCCCTCTTGTCCCTGTTTTTGATTCATATTTATAATGAGATCAGACACTAAAATATTTGGGTAGAGTTGGAAAATAAAGGGATAAACATATTTAGTGGATGAACCCAATTTTGTTCAAATGGAAATAGTTACTATGAGTTCTATGGGCTGAAATCCTTACATATGCTAGAGCCTGAGTTTCTTTTGTGTATGACAGCATGGTTTGAAAAAGTCCTGTTAATTCTATATAGCATTATGTCCAGATGGTAGGTGAGGTATTTTTCCCCTTCACTCAGGTGTTATGGTGTGAAGACTAATTTTTCTCTACTGTATTAATATAAGTATAGCTTGCATCCGTGTATCATTGATTTCAAGCCATAGTACTGTATTTGTGAAGGATCTGTGGCAATATAAAGCATTGATTTGGGATCTAGGTGGAAGGAAGTATTACTTTGGCCTACATGGGACAGCAGATGGAGATCTTGACAGATGCGTGGGCTTCCTCAGCTTGATCCCTGCCACTGATTTTATGAATGCAAGGGCTCTGGGATTGCTTGAGTCTATCCCCTTTTTCCTTGCCAGGATCCTGTTTGCCTGCTCTTTCTGATACGTGCAAGACAACATTGAACAGGGGAAGAAATAGCAGGAAATGGTGTACAGGATGCTCAAATGAAACCAGTCACAGCCTTTGACTTCCAAGCCTTTTTAGTTTGTCAATGAAAACTGGGAGACCCGCGATCGTGAAGGATGCCCTGGAAAATGTAAAATCTGTGCACATTGTGTTGAAATTGTTCATGTGTGGGGCTGAAAGCAATAAACAGTTAAAAAGCCTAAACAATTCTCAAGCAACGTGGGGTTGTGAGAAACAGCAGTCTAGCAGCCGGGGCTGTTTTGTTAGCATTGTACTGAACCGCATTCAGGCAGCAGCCTTTGTGATGCCTCTTCCTGTCCATTTTTGTTACACCAGCTATAGTTCTCCAGTCCCTTGAGAGCTGGCAGCACTTTTTCTGGTGTGGGAAGCGCATAAAAAACGGGCTGAGGAGGTTACCGCTGCTGTAGATAGAGGCTGTGGGATCTGAGGAGAAACGTGAGACGCTGAGAAGCTCTACAGCCTGAACTCTCTTCTTCCTTCCATTTTAGAGCCCCCATGTGCCCGATATCGGGGAATCCACCGTTTCCCTGGGGAGATTTTTCCGATGGCTGATTGTGCTCATTGTGAAAAATTTTCCTCTTGTGTCGAATGGGAACAAGCGGCCGCTGGAGGTGGCCGGGGGCGGTCGGGAGAGGCGGGACCGGGAGGTGGTGCGGTAGCCGCTGCCGTTCGTGTCGGGGGCGGGGAGGAAGGAGGGGCGGCGGGGCCGATAGATATACGGCGAGCCGCCTCCGGGCCGGGGCTGAGGCCGCTACCTGGCCCGGGGGAACGGCTGGGGCTGCGGTGAGGGGACGCGGGGTTGCTGCGGCGTGCG
>VXBL01009333.1:359031-378285 GCA_013400195.1 Aramus guarauna
GGCGGGGGCGGGTGCCCGGCTGAGGTGAGGGCTCCCGGGGTTGGCGGGTGTCCTGCTTCGGTTCCCCCCATCCCCCACGCCGCTGCGCCCCGCTGCCGGGCCCGCCTGCCGGCGTCGTTCGGGTTCGATCTCGGCGGCGGCTGAAGGTGCTTGCTGCCGGTGCAGGGGGCTGCCGAGTTTCCCTGGCAGCCTCCTGTGCCGCTCCCCCGAGGGGTGCGAGCCGCCCTGACAGCCGCAGGCCGGCCGGCCGGCTCCTCGGCGTGTGCCCGGGCTGCTGCGTGGGGGCTGCCGAGCCGCAGGCGAGCGTGTGCTTCGGGTCGGAGGAGCGCGATAAAAAAAAAAAAAAGTACCTTCAAAGCAGCGAAAACAGCGCTTTACAAATTACGTTGCCGGTGGCAGCGCTTCCTGCTTACTCCCCTTCGCTCGTCCCTTGCTTGCGGGCGCGTACTCCCTCTCCGCGGAGTGAGGCAGCGCTCGTACCGCCGAGCGGGAGCGGGCGTGTTTTCCGAGAGCAGAACCGCTGCAGGCAGCCGCCGCGCAGCCCGGCTCCGGCCAGTCACCTCTGCCGGCCTCTGCGCGCCGTAGGGGCTCTTACCCCCGCGCTTCTAGGGAGCGAGGCTGGACTAGGGGGAAAATGGTAGCAAATCTGGTTTTCTGTGGCTGCAGCAAGGGAAACGTCTAGCCTAGANGAATGGGAACAAGCGGCCGCTGGAGGTGGCCGGGGGCGGTCGGGAGAGGCGGGACCGGGAGGTGGTGCGGTAGCCGCTGCCGTTCGTGTCGGGGGCGGGGAGGAAGGAGGGGCGGCGGGGCCGATAGATATACGGCGAGCCGCCTCCGGGCCGGGGCTGAGGCCGCTACCTGGCCCGGGGGAACGGCTGGGGCTGCGGTGAGGGGACGCGGGGTTGCTGCGGCGTGCNAAAAAAGTACCTTCAAAGCAGCGAAAACAGCGCTTTACAAATTACGTTGCCGGTGGCAGCGCTTCCTGCTTACTCCCCTTCGCTCGTCCCTTGCTTGCGGGCGCGTACTCCCTCTCCGCGGAGTGAGGCAGCGCTCGTACCGCCGAGCGGGAGCGGGCGTGTTTTCCGAGAGCAGAACCGCTGCAGGCAGCTGCCGCGCAGCCCGGCTCCGGCCAGTCACCTCTGCCGGCCTCTGCGCGCCGTAGGGGCTCTTACCCCCGCGCTTCTAGGGAGCGAGGCTGGACTAGGGGGAAAATGGTAGCAAATCTGGTTTTCTGTGGCTGCAGCAAGGGAAACGTCTAGCCTAGAAACGCCGTGCCTCAATGACATGGGTTTGCCGTCACCAGAGTTAGCGATTTGCGTGCCTTAGCGGTTGGCGTGACGGTGCGGTGAAGTAGTTGCACTGATACGTGCTTTTGTAATGTTACTAAGACTTAAAAAAAAAACCAAAACCAAACAAAAACCTAATCCTGTAATTAAGCACGAGAGAACTTTAAGACTGCTTGTAAAAATGTAATTGAACTGGTTTTTGTTTTTAACCTTGGGCAAAACTGGGCCTGTAATAACACGGAACAAAGCTGAGAGGAGTAATACTGAACAATAGATAGCAGAAAATTCAAAGGTATGGGACTGAAGTTAGGAAAAAACCCGCAAACAACCTTTAAAAAAACCCCTGGGTTATTGTAGATGCAAAATTAATTTTATGGGTAAGGAGTCTTAACTCTCATGTTATTTTGTGTCACTGCAAGCAAACTACCCATATAGGAAATGTTATTTAAAAGTATTTGGGTGTATATATGTATGTATACATATATATATAATTTTTTTTTCCTGTATTGTTTCCAAGGTTATTTTCGGCATTTCGTGTGGATGGCTTCAGAGAATGCTCCAAGAATAGGGTAAGAATCTAAGGCTTTTTGGCATACTTATGTGCTTCCATTATGTAAAAATGAACTAGATCAATTATTCAGGGATGATGAAATTGGAAGTATGTTAAGGCCTTCAGTATAAAGACAGATCTAAACCTGTACGCTTGAAGGTTTTGGAACATGTGATGTTTATAGAAATACAGAAACTTTTGAACAAAAATACATGGGAGTAGCCTCTGTGGCCTTTTTAGGTGTGTGAAATTATACTCTATTCCTTTTCAGTCTCTCATGTTTTTCAGTGATACGAAGACAATTCTCAGCCACAAAATTGGAAATTCCCTTTTTCCTTAATATATTTGTTTCTGTTCCTCAAACCATCACGTATGGTCTTAAATTAGCATTTTAATGTATTTAGGTGTATTCATTATCAGTTACCATTTATACAGATTGAATACTTTCTATCAGCACAGAGCTGTTCCAACAAAGCTGCATTTTTGTTGCATTTTGTCAGTTTGATACTTTTACTTTAATGCAGGTCTTGCTCTTTCAATGCTTGTTCATCAGTCAGAAATACAATCTGTAATTCTCAGCAAAGCATTTGAAGTTATAATCCTTATAATCCTTGTAAAGCAATTTCATGTGCAGTCTATTTTGAGACTGCCCTGGTTATACCAATAAAACATTTCAGTTTTCTAGTCTATGTTCATTTAATTAATGATTTAATTAGCTAATTTTGATATTTAATGTAGCATTATAACTTTTCAGTTATGCTATTTATAGGAAGTTATACAAAATTTATCTAATCATTTGATGATGTTGCATTTGGTGGATGGTTGTATGAGTAACACTGCTTTGAGAAAATTAGGTTTGAAGAGACTGGTGTCTTTTGACTGTCTCTCCTTGCCATCTGTTATCTGTTTCCAAGTTTAGAGCTTCTCCTTCGGCAAGAACGGCACCCTTTTTGCTTGCAAAATGACTGTCTCAGAATTGTCCCTTTAAAAAAGAAGGAACATAGAGTCAAACTGAACAAGCATTAAGCTGTGAGAACTGTTTATCAACAGCCGTTAACCCTGTGATTTTATAACAGATCAACTATCAAGCAACCTCAAAGAAACAATATATTCCATGAAAGTTAAGTTTTTATTAAAAACATGATTATTATTCTATTTTTTTTTTAAATCACAACAAAACCTCCCAAAATCACAACAAATTCAAAACCCAACACCTTGCATTCTTCTCAAAAGTTTACTTTATTTTACTGTTACAGCTGCATAAGAGTACACAATGTAAAAGGAATGATCAAAAAAACAACAGGGAGGATGTAGTCTAATGTTATAGAAGATTTTTGAAGTTCAATTTTAGTGCATTCAACCCTGTTAGATATCTCCTGTTTAACCGATAGGTGTTAAAGCTAATTTTTTTCCCCTGTCCCCAACAGAAAACTGAAGAAAGTATCTTTTATCTTGATTATCCAGACTTGCTTCAGACCTTAGTCTTTAATAACACCTTATTGGAATCTCTAATCAGGTAAATAGGTGTGGTGGGTTGACCCTGGCTGGGGGCCAGGTGCCCACCAGAGCCGCTCTATCACTCCCCTCGTTCACCAGACAGGGGAGAAAAAGTATAACAAAAGGCTTGTGGGTCGAGATAAGAACAGGGAGAGATCACTCACCAATTATTGTCACAGGCAAAACAGACTCAGCTTAAAGAAAAATTCATCTAATTTATTACCAAGCAAAACAGAGTAGAGCAATGAGAAATAAAATCAAATTTTAAACCACCTTCCCTCCACCCCTCCCATCTTCCTGGGCTCAACTTCACCCCCAGCTTCAAAACCTCCTCCCCCCTCAGTGGCACAGGGGGATGGGGATTGTGGGAAGTTGATCACATGTTTCTGCCGCTTCCTCCTCAGAGGGAGGACTCCTCACACTCTGCCCCTGCTCCAACATGGGGTCTCTCTCATGGGAGACAGTCCTCNCATTGCTCTAACTGTTTTTTTCCCTTCTTAAATATCACAGAGGTGCTGATTGGCTTGGCCTTGGCCAGCGGTGGGTCCATCTTGGAGCCTGCTGGCATTGGCTCTGTCAGACACCGGAGAAGCTTCTAGCAGCTTCTCACAGAAGCCACCCCTGTATCCCCCCCCCTCCCCACTTGCCACACAAACCCAATACAATAGGGAGATATCCGAAAACACAAGGTTCTGCTAGAAGTCTTGAGCTTGTGATGGCTGGATGGTGACAGTGTGGCCTAATGGATGGATAGGGTGGTGGTTGTTTGGTTTGTTTTTTTGGTTGTCAGAAAGAAATCTTGCCCTCTTCTTTGGCTTTTTTTTTTTTTTTTNNAGAAAAAAATCTTTCTCTTTTCTTTTGGTTTTTTTTTTTGTTTGTTTTGTTTTTTTTTTTTTTTTGTGTCAAATACAAGTGAGACTGGGTTTATGACAAGGGTTTTGCATTGACATGTTTGAGAGAATTAAGTAGCGTAATAGACAGTACTGATCAGATTAATGCACAAAAATTTGTCTTAACAGTTCTATTGTGTATCAGTTGTTGCTGTGTGAGGTTCTACCATTTATATACTTTCAGTGTTAACTTCTAATAATACTGTGGTGTCTTAATATAATTTTTGTAAATTCATTTGCAGGAATGAAGTGGAAGTCAACTGAATTCCCTTGTGCACTGCTGAGACGAAATGACATTCATGTGTGTGGTGAATGGAAGTCATGGCAGCATCTAACATGGGCGGGAAACACATGAATGGACAATGTGGCGTGACTCGTTCAGATTGCAAATCTTCTGCCTGCTTATGGCAGTACTGGCTATCGTGGTGCTGGTCCATAATTTTTTTCAGTTAGAGGTAAGTGGAGCGTGTTTCTTCTCCAAGGTGGCTTGAGGAACGCTATTCCTCTTTGAGCGTAAGGTTAGAATTGTGACTGATAGCATTTAGCTACAACTTGCAGTCACAGAAAATGCAGACTGGAAGGGATGCTTGAAGGTATTTAATCCAACACCCACTTCAAAGGGCTAACTTCAAAGTTCGCTTGGATGGCACAGGGTATTGTTGAGTTGAGTTTTGACAGTCTTAAGGACAGTCAGGTTTTACCACCTGCCCGGACAGCCTGTTGCAGTGCTGCACCCCTCTCGTAGGGAAGAACGTTTCTCTTATGTGCAGGGGGAAGAGTTGCCTCTTGTCCTTTTAGTGGGTACTTCTGACTCCAGTTCCTCTGTAACTCCCCTTTAGGTAGTGAAAGATCCTCTCTTGGTCTTCCCCAGACTTTTTTTTTTTTTTTTTTTTTTAAAAAAATTTTGGTTCCCTTTTTNTTTTTTTTTTTTTTTAAAAAAAGTCTGGTTCCCTTAGTGTCTCCTTTTGGTCGTGTACTCCAGTGCCCTACTCATTTCGGGGTTCTTGCTGGTCTCTCTGGTCTGGTACAGAGTGTCCAAAAACCAGACACAATGTTCTAGATATGACTTCACCAAGGTCAAGCTGAGGAGAATTACCACCTCAGTTCACTGGCTATGCTCTTGTTAATTCGTTGCCACAATGCTATGCTGCTGACACACAGTCGATTTGCTGTCCACTGGAATCCCCAGGTCTTTTTCTGCAGAGCTGTTACCTAGCTGGTTGATCTCCAGCCTGAACTTTGCCTTTTCCTTTTTCCCGCTGCTGTGCCTGACTTGCATATTTCTTCATTTTACTTACCACTTTAGTGCAGAGGTACTATCAAACAGCATTAGTCCATAACCCCATTCTAAAGTCAGGACAGATCAAATCACCGAGGAGCCGTTCCAGGCAGCCTTGGAGGCTGAGCCTGGGCACTGGCTGCCTGCCTGGCCAGACTATGCAGTGCGGCGTGTGGGCGTGATAATGCTTGGCGTAAGACCTCGTTTAATTCTAGCTATCTTTTGTGCATGTTAGCCAATCAATAATTGCTTTATGCTTGTGAGTTGGGTGTGTCCTGCTTGCAGAGTGGTTTGTGTTGGGGTTTTTTGTTGTTTTTTTGTTGGTTTTTTTGGTTTTTTTTTTGTTTTGTTTTCTACTGGCTAGTGATGCCCAAGTGAAATGATCCAAAAGAGGGGCTGTAAAATACTCTCTCACCCCCAAAAAAGATAGAGTTGAATTGGAAGAGGTTCAGATAAAGAAGATGTTCGAGTGTGGCACAGGATCAATAACTAACGAATGAATGTTTATTACCTATTCCAGTACTAGTGGAGACATTAAATTTAAACTGCAGATGCTGAATTCAAAGGAAGTAGGGGTGGTTTTTTATGGATTGCAGCAAAGCTGCAGAAGTCCTTGCAGTAAGACTGTGTAGCTGCTAAAACATATATTCAAAAAGCCTGGATGAATTAATAGAAGAAATATCCATTCGGGGATACTAGTTCTTAAATATGTCAACTCTAGTGTTTAAGAAGCCTTTAAGCCATGAAGGGCTAGAAACTGGATTAAATCTTCAGGAGGAAGTATCACAATTTCTTTGGCTTGTATTCTTTTCCCACCCACCTAGTGTTGGAAACTACTGGAAATCAACATACCGTGTTTGATGGACCTTTGGTTTGAGTTAGCATGATGGTTTTTATGTAATGTAGAAGGTAGCTTTTCTTTTCTTGTCTCTTTCTGTGTTTTTTGGCCTAGCATGTTGCATGAAGAACAGTTTTGGTATTTTGAATCTTAGACTGTTTTTTTCTTTTCTTTTTTTTTTTTTTTTTAATTACTTTTCTTAGAGAAAAGGGCTCTGACAGATGAGAGTGAAATGAAAAATGCAGTATGAGTGTTCACTCTGGGCTTTTTCTTGCCACAATTCATGACAAGTGTCTACGTGGCTTTGTTGACCTTTACACATCTGATATTCCAAACTCATAAATGCATCAGACGTGCTTCTCATCCTGAAATCATCTAATCTAGCTGACTAAAGCTAAAGAGCTAAGGCAGTTATCAGCTAGTTCCCAGCTAGCCTCCTTACTTTTTCTTTTTAGGATTCTACACTGTTTCATGTTGGAATCTTCCCTCTTGAATTCTTAAGCTACTGATGATACCCTCTCAACAGTCCTACCCATGTTGGAATTTTACTTTTCTTTGTGTTAAAAAAAAAAAAAAAAAGAAAAAAGAAATAATTACCATAATCAAGCTGTCCACAAAACATTTGATAGCCTGTTTATTGTTTAATTGTTTGCTTTTTAGTACAGAGTCACTCCTCCCTTGAGGTCCACAGCTGCGTTATAGTACCAGAAGAAATGTATTTTTTCTTTTCTCTTTCTCTTTTTCACCACAGGAACACAGAAAAAATGTTCAATAATTTCCCACAAAGTAGTGGGTTGTTGCCAAGAAGCAACATCATGCATTTAGGATAGAAGAGAGTTTTGTGTGTGTGTGTGTGTGTACCAATTGCCTTTAGAGAGGCAGAACCACTTCAGGATTGGTTGTGAGCCTTCTTTTATTTAAAAGCACTTAGAAAAGAGAGTGTGTGGGGAGAAGGGAAGTTTCTTGCAAGGATGAAGGAATGGTGTGTGGAATCAAATGGCTGAAACTGAACAACAAACCAATGCAACAAAGTTGTTTTTTTTTTTTACCCTTGCTGCTCAGTTGCAGATGCCTACAAAAGATAACTGCATCATCTTACTGGATTATTGCTGGAACGTTTCTCTGTCAGGTGATGGCTTTTTAGGATTGGCTTTGACATTTAGAGTAACTTAGCACCCACTCAGTGTTGTGAGACAGTAAAGAAAGGGAACTAATCTCACATCTGTCTTAAGACAACAAATAGGGGTAAAGTCCCTGGATTACTCTTCTCCCTTTCTCAAATATTTCCTCCACTGTGCTGCCCTACCCAATGATGTCATCAATATACTTAGGTGTTCAGGAAATTCACCCTGTGAAATATCTGAATTACTGAAAATAAAGTGACTGACCTTTCAGTAATTGGTATGTGTTCAGTTTCAAATATTTTCTGCTGCATAAATTAAGACTATTGGGCAAAGGGGAACTTTTTTTCCCCTCCATACCTGTCACCTGGGAATCTCCTGTGAAGTTCCCTGCTCTATGTTAGTGACATATGCAGGTTTACAGCAATTGCTCTGAATGTACTTGGCCAACCAAGCTCGGAGGTACAGCTGGTGGAAGATACTGGACTTTGAGATGGAGTCCGACCTTTTCAGCAGCAATTGAAATACTCAGAGGGTTTTTTTTTAGCCCCCAACTTTACTGCTTTTAACTGAGGACAAGTGTTCCTTGCAGGTCTAACCAAGTACCCTGTGGACTCCTCTAGAGTATCTTTGAGAACACGATTGCCTGGGTGGGGCTGTATGTTATGTTTAACCTTTGCTTAGTTGGTGGCGAGAGTGCTTTTCTTCCTTTTTGTGACATCACTCATGCACCAGGAACAGCTTGTATATTTGCTTGTTGCTGCTTAATTGACATTTAATCTGTTCTGTCCTGCCTGTGTTACTTGACAGACACCCATTAAACGGGTGAGTGGTCCAACTAGGGCAGATGCCCTGTTGGACCTGTAGTTTGTGATCAGAGGAGGACTTGTAGGTGATGTGGCAATCGGAGGCCATCTTGGGCTGTTAAAATACCTCTGTTGGTATTTCTTAGAAATATTGCTTTGGTTTTGTCTAAGGTTAACAAGCAGTTTAGGAATATGACCCAGGCTCTGTGAGAATATACCAGACATGCTAGCACTCCAGTACAAACTGGAGGCAAAGGCTGCCAAATGGTGTGCAACAATTGATATCGTGAATGCATTTTTCTCAATGCCTTTGGCAGCAGAGTGCAGGTGACAGTTTGTTTTCACGTGGAGGGGCACCCAGTACACCTGGAATCGACTGCCCCAGGGGGGAAACAGCCCCACCATTTGCCACGGAGTGATCCAGACTGCACTGGAACAGGGTGAAACTCCTGAACACCTAAGTGTATTGATGACATCATTGGGTGGGGCAACACAGTGGAGGAAACATTTGAGAAAGGGAAAAGAATAATCCAAATTCTTTTGAAAGCTGGTTTTGCTATAAAGCATAGTCAAGTCAAAGGACCTGCACAGGCGATCGAGTTTTTAGGAAAAAAATGGCAAGATGGGTGTCATCATATCCTAATGGATGTGATCAACAAAATAACAGCTGTGTCTCCACCAGCTAACAAAAAACCCCCACAAGCTTTCTTAGGTGTTGTGGGTTTTTGGAGAATGCATATTCCAGGTTAAAGTCTGATTGTAAGCCTTCTCTATCAAGCGTGAAAGATGCGCTGCNTGGGTGGTGGGACCCTCAAACATTGGGATACACGTTTAGCAAAGGCCACCTGGTTAGTTAACACCAGGGGATCTACTAATTGATCTGGCCCTGCCCAGTAAAAACCCCTGCAGGCTGTGGAAGGAGATAAGATCCTCATAGTACTTATAAGGAACTTGTTGGGAAAAACAGTCTGGGTTATTCCTTCCTTGTGTGAGGGTAAACCTATTCATGGGTTTGTTTTTGCTCAAGTACCTGGGTGCACTTGGTGGGTAGTGCAGAAGGATGGTGGAGTCCAATGTGCATGTCAAGGGGATTTAATCCTGGGTGAAAATAACCCATGATTTGAGTTGCGTATTTTGGGAATTACTTTAGCAGGAACACCTTGTTGCTAGCCAGGCTAGGAGCAAGGGGGGGAGTTCATTGCAATGGTAAACCGTATAACCTGGCCCAAAGGGACCGAGGGTAGAGATTGTAATGGAAATACCTTTAAATTGTTGTAATCCAGGATTTGAGTTCCGTTTTATAGCAATTACTATAGTAGGAACCTTCTGAACCAATGGAGCACAAACCTTACAAGAAGCAGTGCAAGTGCAGCAGTGACCTGACCTGAGCTGGCTTTGGTGCCCAGTAACTCCACACAACACACGACTTCTCCCATCTTGAGTGACCACCATAACAGATGGAGACCAAAGTCATGGGCTAAATAAATTCAGTGGACTTTTCATGGACATTTATGGATGTTCTACAGGCATTTCACAGGAGTGGTCCTTAGACTAAGGGAATGATATCTGTGTATTCTATCAAAGGATGGGAAGGGTGGTGGGGGTTAATGAGGGTGTATTGGATAGTGTGGGACCTAAGCATGATGTAAATGGTATGGAATAAGGGGTGGAGAATGTGCTGGTTTTGACTGGAGTGGAGGTAATTTTCTACATAGTAGCTAGTATGGAGCTATGGTTTGTATTTGTGCTGGAAACAGAGTTGATAACATAGAGATATTTTCGCTACTGCTGAGCAGTGCTTACACAGAGCCAAGGCCTTTTCTGCTTCTCACCCCACCCCACCAGCGAGGAGGCTGGGGGTGCACAAGCAGTTGGGAGGGGATGCAGCCAGGACAGCTGACCCCAAGTGACCAAAGGGATATTCCATACTATACGATGTCATGCTCAGCGTATAAAGCTGGGAGAAGAAGAAGGAGGAAAGGGGGGATGTTTGGAGTGACGGCGTTTGTCTTCACAAGTAATCGTTACATGTGATGGAGCCCTGCTTTCCTGGACATGGCTGAACACCTGCCTGCCCGTGGGAAGTGGTGAATGAATTCCTTGTTTTGCTTTGTGTGTGTGGCTTTTGCTTTACCTGTTAAACTGTCTTTATCCCAGCCTGTGAGTTTTCCCACTTTTACTCTTCCGATTCTCTTCCCCATCCTGGGGTGGGGGGGGAGTGAACAAGCAGCTGTGTGGGACTTAGCTGCCAGTGAAAGAGGGAGTAGGGAATAGAGTAGGGACAGACTAAGCTATTAATCTGCCTCAGGGCAAGCCATGTGTATCTATAGAGGTAGGAGAGCTTGAGCACTTTTTTGGAGATGAGCCTGGGAAGCACTTAAAGGGAGATGGTTTGGAAAGCTTTTCTATTCCAGTCAAGGATCTTTGGTATATGAATTGACTCTGAAGCTTTCCCTGCCTTAACTGGAAAATGGAATCTCTGTGATATTTTCTTCTGTGAATAGTATTCATGGTGTAGTTTACTTTCACATGTAAGCTTATAATTCTGCAATAATACACAGTCCGGTTTGGGGTTGGGAGAGGGCTGTAAAGATGAACAAGGATGTGACAGAAAGAATGGTCCTTCAGGATGTTGAAGAAGCTCTGGTTTTATCTTCTAAGAGATTCCTGCCCCCCCTACCCCCGGCCTTGAAGATTGACTGAGGAAATGTTTGTGGTATGATCTGTTCTGCTTAATGGGTCATAACCTAGAGATGCTGGAGTTGAAGTGACAGTGCTTGTCCAGGACTTCAGCTGCATACAAGTGGAGAGCTTTGACCTGCGGCTTTGCTAAAAAGGCTGTGTAGGTGGACTGCTTTAGAGACATTGAACTATGTTCTCTGCTCTGTTTTCTGAAGGTATGAGTTTGTTGGCTTGGTGTTCTCTACACGCTTTTCCACTGAAAGATATAGGTATGTCCTTGGAAAGACTTCAGCAAGGCTAGCTAGGCCATAAACGACATCTTCTAGGTATCTGACAAAAAGACTGGGTTAAAAACTCTCAAGAAATTTATAGAAGGTTAAAAATAGTGATGGGTCTGTCTTTAAGTCCTTAGGTAGTCATCTCTGTTCTTTATTTGGAAGGATTTTTTTTCCACGCACCCCTCCCCCCTTGAATTTTTTTTGTTTGAAGAACCAACTGAAATATAGAAACTTTATCTTGAGAGCTGACGCTGAACACAAGAGTGTTCAAACACTTGTACTCTCCCTCGCCACCTCTCCTTAGGAAAACGCTTAAATATTTTTGCTGACTGAGACATAGTTACCAGCCTGTTGGATGCATCAAAATATATAGCTATCTTTTAAAAATATTTCCATGCCGTATTTTCTGTGTTATATATATATGCATGAGCAAGTAAAAGGAAGAAGTTGTGAAGGTATCCAAAAACAGAAACTTTGCTTAATTCAAGAATGCACATAGGCAAGATTTAAAGTAGAACTGAGCCTGAGATTCATTCTCAGCTTTGCCTGAAATTTACTGGATTAATAAAAGTAACGTGCAGTGATGTTTGCATTTTTGCCTGCTGTGATAGGAAATAGAAATAATTATGAATTACCTCAGATGGCCTTCAGGGAAGATTTGTTAAATCCTGGATGGAAATGTAAAAGAGAAGCAAAAACTTCTATTGTGATAATAACATTTTGTGTATCTGTGGATACATGTAATTTACATTTTATGGTTAAAATGTAACAATTCACAATTTCAGATTTTATGGTTAACATGGATATCAAAGAGAGAAGATTCTGTGTATCCATCCTACATCCTAGTGTGCTCATTATCCGCTTACTCTTAAGCTGATCAAAACCAACTGCTTATGTAACAGCCTTCAAAAGCCTGGGTGTTTCAATTGCTTGTTAGCTTTACCTTTCTTCTAAAAAACTATACTGAATCTCCGTGTTGTTCAAATGACTGTAATATACTGGCAAATTCAAATAAAATGGAGCGGGGAGCGGGGGGGAACTACTTAGTATGTACATGTACTCTCGGTGATTTTTCAATGAACCAAGAAAGGCTTATAACAATAAGTAAGGCTTTCATGTAAGTGCTGGGAATTTTAGTACATTACTGAGGGGTTAATTATGGAGGAAGTGAACGGAAAGCACTAGGATATTGGTAAGTACAATGATCTTTTAACAAACTTCAAATAGTGTAGCTTTCATTTTTTAGCAATCTTTCAAATCTAAACTAGCATATTCTCTGATGCCATGTGAACGGTACATTGTATAATTTTAATCTTTGCTTGAAAAATGATTTGATGTATTTTGCTTCTCTGTGAAATACGAGTATGGATAAGTTCTACTATATACATCTGATAATTAAGTACTCATTAACTGCTGATTTTGCGCATATTAGAGGTGTGAGTTTGGATTTGTTGATTAGAAATCTCACAGGTAGCTCTGGGGGGGTCTTAGACTGTGCTATTTTTTAAATTGTTGTAATGCAATCCTGCAAAATTGTGCTATGTCATGAAGAACATGGTATCTGTGTGGTCATTTGCATAAAAATACAGTTTTGGACAGACTCAAGTCACAACAGAAGCCCCCTCTCTTAGTCTGGTACTGTATTTAACTGCTTGAATTTTTAAACTCTTGTGTGGATTAGGGGGTGCTTTGCTTGTGTTTCATTTGGCTCTAGAAGAAGCTGCATATAGATTATAAAATCATAAACGTAAACAATTTTTTTTTGCCTGTTTAGTCCCAGGCAATTTTACTTGCCCACCAGTTCATAAATTCATTGCCCTTCCAATGCATTCAAATGCAAAGGAAACATCCTTCCTTTTCTTCCATTTCTTTCAATCTGCACATTACAGGGAAACCCACATTTCAGATAATTAGATAAGAAGCAGCGTGAGTGCGACCTGATAAATGACCGCAGCTGCTACATGCAGCAGACTTCCCCAGCAGGCACATGCAGACGGTGCATCAGGTCCATCTGCAGTATAATGTCTCAAAGAAACCCCTTTTTCTTGCATTATGTCAGACAGCTGCTAGACTTGATTGTGCTTGAAGACTAAAATGTTCCTACAGTAAGAAAATTAATCAGGAGCAACAATTTACTGTTTAACCATATGACCTTTTGTAATATTTTTTTTTTCCACATTGCTGATATTTGCAGAATATACTGGTAGCCAGAATACTGCCGTAGAAAATATTTGGCCTGATTTATATAAAAGCTTCTTTGCCCAAGCAGGGTAACCACAGGTTGCCCACCTGTTTCCTTAGAAAGCCCACAGTCAAGGTAATAGATTTGTGTCTTCTGATGAAGTTGCTTCATTTGGTCAGCTTCATAACTGTGTAAAGCAAAACCCAGTTCTTGGGATCATTTCCTGACAAAGCATCTGTTATTCGTAGCGTTTCATTTAATAGCACGGTTTCAGGTAATCTTTCTTCTCCTCAGCACATGGATGATGACACGATTTCGGGATCAAATTGGATAACAGAAAACAATGTCCAGCATTCTCTATCCCAGACAACCAAAACTACCAGGAAGCCTTACTGCAGTTACAAGCAGCAGACTTTGTCCAAAAGAGAACAAGCGGAACAGGAATCGTTGCTTGCTGCAATACTGTGGCCAAAACCCCCTGATGGCAAAATTGCCTTCGTAGAAAGCACTGATCCTGCACATAGTGACTTTGTGATTGTGAAACCCGTCAGGTTCTTCAAGGTGGGGGATGAGTTAGAGGTGCTTGTTCGCATGAAGGATTTCCAAGGCAAACCCAAGCAGTACGGTGGAGACTATCTACAGGCACGAATTCACTCTCCTCTGCTGAAAGCTGGAGCAACGGGAAGGATTGTAGATTGCCATAACGGTCTTTACAAAGTCTTCTTTACCTTGCTTTGGCCAGGAGAGGTCAAAGTTTCTGTGTCACTTGTCCATCCGAGTGAAGCAATCCAAGTCCTCCTGCGTTTACGAGAAGAAAGGCCGGACAGGGTCTATTTCAAAAGCTCGTTCAAGTCTGGGAAGTATTCGGAAACTACCGAGTGCAATGTTTGCCTGCCTGGAGATCTCCCGGTCTGTAACTTCACAGATCTTTACACGGGTGAGCCATGGTTTTGTTATAAGCCTCGAAAACTGTCCTGTGCCAGCCGAATCAGCCATGCCAAGGGTGGATATCAAAAAGGTCTTCTGACACAAGAGGAAAGCCTCTTTTTCCAAAGGTATGTATGTTGTTGAATTTATATCTACTCAGTTAAGTTTTTTTGGGTTTTTTTTGTTTGTTTGTTTTTTTAAACACAAACTCTAGGTTATTGGTGAAATATGATAGATTGCCTTAGAAGAGGTATGTATCTGCAGGAGCAGGTGTTTGATGTGAGTTGTGGAATATTGTCTTCCCCTCCATTCAGCCATGCAAGAACACAGCCATCTTAAACTAAAGAAACTTGGAGTGTAGTTCTCTGTGCTCTGAATTCAACCCTGGTACACCTGCTAAATTTCACAAGAGCGTGCTGTCTAGATCTGGTGGTTTTGTATTGCTAAGCAGATACCCTATGGTATGGAATATCCCTGTGGTCAGTTGGGGTCAGCTGTCCTGGCTGTGTCCCCTCCCAAGACCTTGCCCACCCCCAGCCTGCTGGTGAGGGGGCTGTTGGAGAGACACAGCCTTGGTGCTGTGCCAGCGCTGCTCAGCAGCACCCAAAACCACCAGTGCATTACCAACACCTTGCTGGTGCCCGTACGCAGCACAGCGCTGCGAGGGCTGCTGTGGGGAACAGTAACTCCACCTCTGCCAGACCCAATACAGGTGTTAGTCTGGGGGACTGTTTCCTTATTTTTTGTTTCCACACCTACGCTTGCAATACCAGCAACAATGCTTTGAGATGTATTTTTGGCCAAGTCTGAACTACCTAAGACAGGTCTAGGTTTTAGACTTGTTTTTAAGCAAAATACCAATTGCTTTTATCCTCAGCAAAGGTCATCTTACATATAATGCAATGTGTTCCTTGTTGCTCAGTATGACTTTCAAATCTTAGGAATAATTTTAAGTCATTCATGAAGAAAACACCTGGTACAACAAACTGCTGAGCGATACCTGTGCAAGTGGAAATCATCTGTGCATGTTATATAAAGTGTCAGGTTAAATTAGTTTCACAGTCCTCTTTTTCTTCTGCATTCAGCATTTTAAAAGATACATCTCTTAGTGGATGGCTAAATGTGATAGGACTGCTTCTGTATGTACCCTCAGCTGAAATTAGACAAAGTTAGCTACTGCCTAGTGTCAGAACTACAGTAGTTGTAGGCTACTGCCTTGCTCTCCAAAAAAGGTGCTGAAGGAAAATGGGGGGACGGTATGTCCCCTTGAGGCTTAAATTGGGAAAGATTTTAGAGCAGCAGCTCCAGATGTTTCATTCGGAAAGTATGTATACATGTTTGTAACTGAAGACCAGAAATCAAAGTCAGTGGCATTGTTTTTTTGCTATTCCTTATCAAGTTTGTAAGTAGGTCTTTTGACTTTCTGTGCCTCAGGCAGTTCATCTGTAAAATATGGCTGGTACTGATTGATGGTGTTTCCAAATGGGAGTGGGAATTTATTATTTTTTTTTAGCTTGTTTTGTTTGTTTCATTCAGCTCTGAGATTCTTGACTGAAGTGGCTTATAGAAATTCCAAATAATTTGTTTCTTAAATAGAGAAAAACATTAGAGACGGATTCTCATTAAAACAGCACCAAAAGACAGAACAAGAACCTAGTATTAAATCTCCTCATCTGTCACAGCTGTACCACAGTGATGTGTCCAACACAACAGAACTCATTGATGTCCAGAAACAAATGCTTCTGAAGTTTGTTGGTGTTTAGGGGGGACGAGCTTTGATTCTGTATTCAACAAATCGATAGCCTACTGGAAGACTTTATTCCTGGAGATCTCTGAAGTCGGTTGGACATTGGCCGGTGCTACCGTCTCCCCGAGAGGCAGGACGCACCGCTGCCAGCCTAGTCTGGAGCTGGAACTGCTGGCGGTGGTGATGCTGGACTGGCACAAGCTCCGCCGTCTCCTGGGGAGCAGGCTGTGGGATTACGGGGGCTGAAAGCAGTGATTACCTCGACAGAGGGATTTACTGCGGTAAGTGCCTAGGGAAGAGAGCTGGGAGCTGCTGCAGCACACCCCTGCAGTGGCTTGTCTCCTGGCAGTGGTACACGTACCACAAGCTGGGAACTTCCCATCTTTGTAGTAAATCCCCCAAACTTTCTTGCAGACCTCTGATATCTTGATAGCTTGATCCAGGTTTGTGCCAGTGAAAACGCGCGCGAGATTTGTGTCCTGGTGCTATGAAATTTTGAATTCTGATTCAGAATAGTGATAGCGGTCTCGAGGAAACGAATAAAGGAATTAATTCATAGAATCATAGAATCATCTAGGTTGGAAAAGACCTTTAAGATCATCAAGTCCAACCACTAACCTAACCTTGCCATCCCACCACTAAACCATGTCCTCAAGTACCTCATCTACTCATCTACTACTACATAATTCGGCTATAGGAAGCAGACTAAACTTAAAGTAAAAAGTTCTTAGTGTGAGTCCTATGTCCTTACTTGAGGTGGGTTAACAAAAAATGAGATTAATACTACCTTCAAATTTTACGGTAAATTTTACAACTATTATTATTATTTTTTGTTCAAGTGACGTGAATATCAAAAGGCCAATACTCTCCAGTGGACCCGATTCAGTGATTGTGAAGTCCAAGGCATTTACAGGTAAAGTGAACTTTAAAAGATTCTTGTTTGTAATTCATAATTAAATTTAGAAAAAGAACACCAGGCATGAGACAATAATTGATTTGTTTTCATAGCATGCAATAGAAATTAGCTTTTAAATTTGTATTAAGAAGATGAAGGCTTTTAGGTATTACTGTAATATAAGTTCAGTGCGAATAACAAAATTGTCTAAAATTATATAGATAAATGGGATTTTTAGCAAAAAGAATTAAAAAAAAAAGTTTCTTCTCTTGCCAAAACTATCTTTTTTTCTAGCATTTACTCAGAGATATAAAATGTCTTACAGTAACTGCTCACCAAACTCTGAAGTTAATCTAGCAAAAGCAGCTGTGTTGTGTTTCTTAATTTCTGGCTTTATTAAGAATTTTATCTAACAGATTTTGACAATTTGCATTTAAGTATTACTACCATTTGTGTTACCGCAGGATGTCAGAACCTATGGTTGTGGACCAGAACCTAATTGTTCTGTACCCTGTCTAAAAACAGAACAAAGAGACAGTCTGTACTAAGTTGAACTTAGAGGTTTGATCTCATTCATATCCATGTGCATACTTTTTATGCCTCTAAAAAGCCTGCATAAAATGTGATACACAGAGAATTACTTCTTAATTCAAAGCTGACGTGGTTTAGCCCCAGCTGGCAGCGGAGCACCACGTGGCTGCTCGCTCACTCCTCGCCCCCAGCGGGATGGGGAGGAGAATGGGAAGAAAAAGGCAAAACTCGTGGGTTGGGATAAGGACAGTTCACTGGGACAGCAAAGAGAGAGGGAAATCACAACAACAATACTTAGAATATGCAGTGTGGGTGATACACAATGCGATTTGCTCGCTGCCTGGAACCCAATGCCCAGCCTGTCCCTGACTCCTCCCTGGCCAGCTCCCCACTATATATACTGAGCGTGACATCACATGGTATGGAATATCCCTTTGGCTAGTTTGGGTCAGCTGTCCTGGCTGTGTCCCCTCCCAGCTTCTGGTGAAAATTAACTCTATCCCAGATGAAAAGCAGGACAAAAGCTTTTCAGATTTTTTTTTTTTTTTAATAAAGTTGTAGGAGATGTAAAGGTAGAGTTCCTTACCTGAGCATTAAAGTCTTAACAGAAAACAGCCTACTGCATTTTTTGCTTTTAGTTTTGCTGTTCACTAAAAGAACCAGAGTGCTGCTATTAGGCCAGCAGCTCTTTCTTTCTCCTCTTTCAATTCTTTAGATGACATGTTTTTGGTTGCTTTTTTTTATCTTATATATTTCCTCACAGAAACTGCTGCAAATTTGATTATATTGCCCTTCTTTCAGGAGTGACAGATGATCAAAGCTTGTCTGCATTTCCTGAGGATTAATGCTGCGTTAGAAAGGGTTAATGGGAGTAGCACAGTATTCCTCAGGGAAATCCCTTCTATGAAGAACAGTCTCTGAATAAACAAACTTAATACGTTGGTATAATGATCATGGATGTTTATATTTATCAGGGTTGATGGCACACTTAAATTATTGTTCTGCTGTTGTTTTTGCACATACCTTTCTGTTTGGGGGTAAACGTAGATCAAGTTGATTTTAAAAACTTTATTTTTCTGAAATACAAACTTTTATTTCTGTTATTGGTTTGTAGCTATTCAGATTGGAGCTTTTACTCTCTTCTATAAAATCCAAAAGTAATATTTTTCTGAATTCAGAAGCAAAACTGGTATGATACTATACACAGATTTGAAATGCTAGGGTTGTAGTATGAGGCTCCAAAAAGTAGTTCTAGTACCATTTATATATATAAATATATAAATATGTGTAGTGTAAGAATCAATTCTAAAGGTAAAAAATTGAAACGTTTTTACATCAAAACTTATGAAACAAACAATCTGAAGTTATAAATTCATATTATGAATTAGTCTTTCATTATATGACCAGATGAAGAGGGTTTTTTTCCTTTTCTTTTAGGACTCCTGTTTCATATGTATTAGATGAGTCAACATTACTAGTTGGGTTTTTTTTCTCTTCCTTCATTGTCCCTGTTGTCTGATTTAAAGAATCATCCAAAGATAAAATTTTCTAATGGCTTTTCTGTGATACTCGTAATTATAGTCTTTGTATTATTGTCATGGTTTAACACGGCAGACAGCTAAAACAACCACACATCTGTTTGCTCACTCCCCTCCCTCCCCAGTGGGACGGTGGAGAGAATTGAAAAGGGAAAAAAAAGGTAAAACTAGTGCGTTGGGTGCGTGGGCACCTGCATGATGTCCTTT
>VXBL01009334.1:286-26940 GCA_013400195.1 Aramus guarauna
TGTTGAGGTTGTAAAAAAAAAAAAAAAAAAAGCAAAGTATTTTGGAGGATTGGATGCTGCAGTTCTTGACCTTGTGAGCTGGCACCACTCTCTCCCAGAAAAGCACGGAGCGCCTTTCCCTCAGCACTGCTGGTACCGTGCCGTATTTTCCCACCAAGGTATTTTCGGAGTGTTCTTTCCAAGGTGGAAAGCCCATTCATACCATCTTTTGCTGGTGTAAGGCTTTCAGCACATCCGAATATTCAATGCCTTGATTTTTTTTCAAAAAGCTGCTGTGGCTGTGAGCGTGGCTGAGCGTTGAGGAGCACACGCAGGAGAACACGGCGAGAGGAGGTCGCTGGGGATTTAGTGGCAACCCAGACGGGACAGCCCTGATGCTGTGAGCAAAATGATAAACGATTCAGGTCAGGCCGCCCCGGGAACGTTGCAAACTACAGCTTTTAGGATCCTGCTCTCCACACTTAGTACTTCAGTTTCCAGTAAGCATTTTGCTGCTTTTTTTTTTTTTTTTGGGTGGTTGTCACTATAAAAGATGGACAGGACTCTGCCTTGAGCGGTCAGACTCTGATCTTTCCCACTTTAATTGGGTGGTTAGTTGTATCTTTTCTTCCCCAAATTATTTGCAAGAAATTGCGATTTAATCCATTCTGCACTTAAGAAACTTAATCAATCATTAGAAATAACTGCCAATGATAGGAAAATATGGTAATTCATGTTATTTTTGCAGACAAAGCACTGATATAAACAAAACATAATTAAACATGCCCTCTTTATACACTTCATGAAAAGCCCCAGTCCTTGGGTATTATAAATCTAAACTTACTTCTCTGATCTCAGGGCATAAAATGTGTTCTGTGAATTGTGTTACTTCTTGTAGGAAAACACTGATAATATTTGCCTTGCAGGCAGCATAAAACACAAAATGTAAAATAAAAATAAGTTATTAATCAGACTAACGGGCAACTTAAATGGAAAGCTGTCTTCTATGTCACATTAAAAATGATAATGAGCAACATTTCACAAGGCAATATTATTAAAAAAAAAAAAAATCCATGTTACGCACAGACTTCTCAATCCATATCTATGTTGTAGTCTCTAGGAAGCAAACAAGAAGGACAAGTTTTGTAGTTGGTTACCATGGGTATGTTGCCTGAGGAATACCTGCGTTTCAACATGGCCATACCTGAAACAGGTGTTGCTTTTTTATCTTCAGCTAACCCAGCCTGAGGCAAGAGTGATCTTGTTTTTCCAAATTTGCATCTTAGTAGAAACAAAGTTTTAGCTCAATTAAATACCTGTCACAGAGGGGAAGAAAGAGGAGGAATATGTTGTGACGCATAAGAATATGTTGTGGTTTTGAAAATGCTCTGGTAAGAGCTTTTTCTTTAATGATCTGTGACAAAAACAATGCAAAAAGAAAAACGCTGCCCTAAGGGCCAGTGTGTTGCTCTTTGCTTCTCACTTGGAAATGAAGAAACAGAATTTTTGAATGAAGTCCATTGTATAAAAATACAGCCTGTTCCCTAACTCATAGGCACCTGCAGGTTGCCTTTGCTATTTTCTGAAAGACATGGGCCAAATTCGTCATCCCTTTCCATTATAATTTCAGTTGGAGGTTGGCTTGTGGGCAATATTCTTATTCTAGGATGTTTTCTAAGGCTTGTGTTTTTCTTACCCAGTAAAAACAGGTCAACTCCGAGTGACCCTCTGTGTCTGCGTGCATCGCAGGAGCAGTCCCGTGCCCGAAGGCTGCCTTGGCCATATGTTGTTTACTCACAGCAACATCCTTGGGGCTGCCTCTGGTAGCAGCAATTGGTATTTCCAAGGGGTGGATAATTTGTGTGCTTTCAAATACTGCAAAGTGTAGTATGTAGGACAGACTAGCCCCATCATTCTCCAGCTATCCCAGAAATCTTTGTCTGACACATCTGCCCATGTCTTGACGTCAAAGAGACTATGCTGGGCAGGCAAAACTGCCAACCTTCTCCTTGCGAAGACCCCAGCATCACCCGTGCAGGGATTTATAGGGCAGACGGACCTGGAACAAGGGTTCAAAGCCCACGTGGATACCGTTGCTGACTCTCAGGTGACCCTACACTTCAGGCTGCCCTCTGGACAGCTGGTGAGCAGTGTAGATCTGGCGATTCATTTTTCTGATGTATTTTTAGCCTCTTGAAACTTTTGTCGCAAATCTAATGAGCCGTCACTGTGAGGCTGCACCGGTACCACACACAAGTGTCTTCCCGACAGTGACAATACATCACGTCTGCGTGGCCTCTGTAGTTCTACTGACCGGCTTGTTGTCTGCGTGTCCATCAGAGTCTGGTTTCAGAGCTGTGACTGGAAGGATGTAAGAGGTCTTTCTTGGTAAGAAATCTTAGCAAATATGCTCATAGATATACTCGGAGGCTCACCTACGACTGGAGGTGTGCTTCTGCTTCCCACGTGTAAACCAGATAGCAAGGCTTGCTTTTTCTGTCTTGTGTGTTTTTGCAAGTTTTGCAAGACAGGTGTTGCTTGTTGGTGTGTAGTTCCTGGCATGAGAGGATCCAGCTGTCAGGTGAGCTTTACAGAAGTAATAATTACTTGATCGCCAAAACAACGCTTAGAGACATCGTATTTTTCTACAGCCAGACAAAAATCCTCTCTTCCCAGCTCACCCTGAAGATCTCAGTAAAATCTTAAAGCTGATACTTTCTGGAGTGTTCTCCGAATATCTCTGTGTGACAGCCCAACTATTCAGGTGCTTTTTCAGCAGCAACTCTACTTGTCTTCAAAGCCAGTGCAGATCAACATGGCTTATTGCTTCAGACTGAATGCTCATGCCGAGTACTAGATCTTCTCTGCGGCAGGAGTTAGAGCTCAGTTCTCTGACATGCCTCACTCTCCCCGTTTAGCTCTGCGTTTAGTTTTTGTTTATTTACATTTTCATCCCATTTCTTACCAAGCTCAGCCTGTGCTATGTACCAGTTTACGTATATATCCCCACCGGAGGGAGTGACTAGCACCTCCAGCAGTGCAATTCTGGGGGCACACCGACACATAGCTGGGTTGCAGTGCCGAAAATTCAGGCTGAGTGCCAGGAAGCATGCTATTATCAGTATACCAGGCTGTGGAAAACGATGCAAGTCCAATCCATGAAAATCAAGAGTATTTCTGTGCTACTGGACAAAGGCCTCGAAGTGTGCCAGGAGAAGGCTCTTGCCAGGATGCACATGGGTTCTGAAATGCCTCTCGCCACTGCTGTGTCACCTACATAGCCCCCTGCTATCTTTGTATTGCCAGACGTTTATCTGAGGTTTCTTGGACAAAGGTTGGTCCATGCATAGAAAGGGGTGCCATCCTCAGCGGGGGGGTTATGGGCTGGCTGTGCTAGGGACATGGGAAAGGTACTCTGTGTCCTGGGAGGAGCAGGACTGCAGAGCGAGCATGAGCCGCTCTCCTGGGTGAGGTGGACATGAATATTAGCTGGGAACAGATCTGTATGTGGGCAACGGCACTACATCTTCCAGGTCCCTGCGGCTTAGTTACAATGGCTGCTCTGCCTAGGCTGACCTGAGGTCCAGAAATTTGAGGAAATATTATTTTTACCAGAGGGAAAAAAAAAATCTGAGTAAAAACAGAAAGGAAAAATAGAAATAGTTTTTGGGAAACCTGGTATATTTTAATTCTGTTATGGAGTTCAGTGGGCTGATGTCTCTGCCTCACAGCTAAGATAACGGGCACAAAGGGGTATCCCTTTTCATGCAAGGCAATGAGTTTGTCTGGAAGCTTCACAGTTTGTAACAGGAGAGCTGTGCTGACCAGGTCCTGCTCTTCTCGGAAGGGGTGACAGTGAGGAGACAGCGGCATTGCTCCAGCCCTGGCAGCAGAGGAATCATAGAATCACAGAATGTTTTTGGTTGGAAGGGACCTCAAAGATCACCCAGTTCCAACCCCCCTGCCATGGNGGGGCCCCCAGAGCTGGACGCAGTACTGCAGGTGGGATCTCACAAGAGCAGAGTAGAATCTGCCCCGCATGACTCGTGACAGCTCTTCCTCTGCGAGCAGTGCCGTATGAGACTGTCTCGCACATCCGCTTACGTTACTGACTTACAGAAAAGAGGGGGTCTCACTGGTCCCTCCAATCTCTAGGCAAGCAGAACTTGGTCATGGGGCTCAAGGAAGAGCCTGCAGGTTCCTTGGGTGGTGGTGTTGGGGCGGTAAATGAGGAGTCCTTAACACTTGTGACATGACCCATTATATGACGTGCCCGGGAGGGAGACCACATCCGTCTCTGCCTCCGCTCAACTAAACAACTTCTTGCATCCACCAGTGCATTGCAGTGGATATTATATATCATAGAGCCACTGAAAGAGCTAGTTATCTTTTGGGGGAAAGTATGTGTAGAGGATGAGAGTAGCTATTTGGGTGCTAGGTCTGTAACTGAATGTTACGGCAGGTATAAATTAAGGGTCTCGGGGTGAGTGTTGATTTACAGAGTCCTTGAAGGCAATCGCTCTGGACCCAGCCTTGAAGAGACATGCCACAAATCTACGTGCTGTTTTGTGTTTCAGAGAGAAGGAGAAATGCTTTGTTTTGTCTCTGGTTAAACGGCCAGGTGGGACTAAGACTGACAGAAATGCGCCCGCTGAAATGTTCTTTTTAACTAGAATACAGCTTAGTGATCCTCATTTTCTAATGATTAAAATGATGCATATTTTAATGAAAAAACAGAGTTGCCTAATTCCTCTCCCCTTTTAAAATGTGTTTTTAGTTGAGAGACTTGAAACATGGACTTTCTATATATATACATATATGCATGGCACAGAACATTGTGAACTAAAAATATTTTGAGGGATGAGGTGCTGAAAGTGCTCAGCTTGATTTTTTGATAGTCCCTCCCTGTATCTTTTCCATGAATGTTCTCGAAGAATAATTTGTATTTTCCAGGCAAATGTTGTAGAAGCTGCTTCTGATAGTGGCTTCTATCTAGAGTAACTCTGAAATCAGCCGAGCCCTTTGGTACAAAAGAGAAGAAACTGGCCCACAATATGAGTTTTCAAGGATGACATAATTCAAATGCTTCCTTCAATTTTTGTGGGTAGTCCCTTCATATATATATAATGTTGTCAAGTGTGATAAAACAGAAGGGAAAGTGATAGCTCCTGGTCCCATTCAGACTAAGCAGAGGCTGGAGAGACAGAATATTCATCTTTTGCTCAAAATCGGTAAAATTAGGAGTGCGATCTGCATCAGAGCAGAAGGCTAGTATACGGGACTATAAATTCAAAGTAGTTTCCATCATGTATTGTTGTATCTTTCTCCTCACTTAACAAACGCCCCTTATTACAGCTTCTAAATGCTCCTTGGATCATGTCATGTTTTGCTTTTATTTGCTGGTTTTGTTTTTCTCAGTGGTGATGTTACAGCGCTGTCAAGGGTTGAGGGGGTTTTTAATGCTTTTTCTTCCAAGTCAGGAAAAGCAAATTAAAAATAGCTAAAGAGAAATGAGTAAAGATGTTCTGGCTTTAAAAGGAAAAGGGAAAAGGAAGAGATGAACATGAGGTGTAAGTGAAATGTGGACTCCACAAGTGATGTCCCTAACAAAAGGCTCAGGCCTGACTGGTCCGCAGCTCCAGAAATACGCTTCTTGAGGATGAAAGAACTGAAGAAATGGGAAGGACTTATGTCCTCAATTAGTTTAGCGATTAAGATGTTCAAGTAAGTCAAAAGAGCTCTGTGGCAATGTAACATCAATAATTTTGAAGCAGTATTTAGAATTAATGTAAATCATGTTTTACTGCATCTCCTCCCAGGCACTGAATATATGGGGGCCCTCTTCTCTACTGCTTGTGTGTGAAAATAGCTTGTAGTCCTAAGAATAATCTTTTGTGTTTAATAAAAAGCAAAACCAGATCATCTATACCCAGGAAAAGCAGGAAATCTGAACAATGTGCTTCCTATTCTTGGGGTTGTTGATGGAAAGCTGCATTTGTATGACAAAAAGCATAATTTTTTATTATATCAAACTTTTCACATCAAATACTACTAATGCATTTCAGTTCCTCCTCCTTTTCTGTCTAACTAGTACCAGCTCATTTACCACTTGCTGAAGTGGAGGATGGGCCAACGCTTTTATCTACGGTTTCTTTTTTTCATTACTAGAGCGTTGGCGTGGAGTGGAAGTGCAGACCCCGGTACCCCGCTCTGGCTGCTCAGGCCGTCGTCACTGGTACTGAGATCTTGTTGCAATTTATCAGCTAAGTAAATTGGTTTTATTCCTTCTGGAGTGTTAGTAAGCCTTTTACTGCCAGACTAGGTATCTGTTTTGCAACTAAGAATTTAGATAGCCGTTTTGTCTCTCAGATTAAAGAATCCTGAAGGGTTTTTCCTGAAGGAAAAAGCTTCGTATAGAAATGTGTTCATTGCCTTGGGTGCTGCTGTGTGCTAAGCGTGATTTATGGATCATCTGTAGTTAAGGAAGTTTTTGCTGGAGATGTGAGCCTCACTGGTGTGTCGTGAGAAATAAGACTAAATAATACATTTTGAGAAGAAATTAAGGGGGAAAAAAAAAAAAAGATTAAGGAATTGAAATTTATTTCCAGAAATTAAGCTGCCCATGTACCAGTCAGAACCTAGTGAGACATGGTAGGCATTTACACGTCTCCCACTGTGAAAGACTGTATGGGTCCCTAGTGCAATGCGTAGATCACTCTGCAAGTGCTGCTTTCACACGTCAACATTCTGCACGGTTGTGCTGACATACAGTCCTTAGTTCCTGCATGGATGGAGTCTTCAGCATTAGTGGGAAAATTTATTCTCACGTCTTGTTATCCTCTTGAAAAGCTTCATCTTTCCTAAAACAGCTCGGGTGTCGTGGATAATCGTGACTTCCAGAAGGTCTCGCCAGCTCGAGTGCTTTCTGCGTGCCCTGCCCTTCTCCGTGTTGATACTGGAGCTTTCCCCTGGGTGAAACGCAACAGCATCTGTAGTAGCTACAGCACAGTTACACATAGCATTTAATCCCGTGGTAAAGAGGAGTGGGACTGGAGACAGGAGTGAAAGAAGAAATTAGGTAAATTGGATGTAATCCTTCGGGATAGAATTTTGCCAGGAATCACTGTTTCCTATAGTCCTTGACCGTGCAAAGAGTTGAAGAGTATCTCAGAGACCACAATTATCTATAAGTTTGGGGATGTATCCTGTTCTAATCAAACAGTTTAGAGAGATTAGAAAGAATTAATTACCATCCTTACTGCAGTTTCATGGCCTTGTTTTGGATAGTTAGTGTATTTTGCAAGGCCTGTACATCTGCAGCTGAACAAAACCCAAGACATTTCAAACTTAGATATTGTGGCTGACAAAATTCAACCACAATGATGAAAACAGCTGAAATTTCATGAGTCTTTGTAAGGATTATGAATTTTCTACTTTTGGAATCCAAATCAATTAAGAACAAAATATATTTATGACAGCAAAATGGTAATAATTTTGAATTTTAGAGCATGAGTTTTCTTGCAAGTTGTTTCTGAACAGTGAAGAAAGTTCTGGTGATCCTTCACAAGTAGTTTGGAGGATGAAAACCCAAACTTGTAAGGAGGCAGCTTATCTAGCTCCAAAAGGCATTCTAAGAAAAATAAAGTAATTGTCCGAGTTGCTGCAATTAAGGAAATCACCAGTGTGTTGGTTCTGTAGTGAATAAACGCTCCTGCAATGGGCATGCTTGCTCAGGGTTTACTGGTGTAATCCCCATTTTCCCTCTGGGAAACCAGAAGGATTTTTGAAAACACAGAAGAAATCTTTCAAGCAACGCTACTTCACATCGTATTGGAATAAAAAGCTCTCTTATCATACAAAAGGTAATATTGTTGTATTGTGCTTTGGAGAGTCAAATAGCTTAAGGATATAGGGCTTCTTTCTTCTTCCCTCACTGGTGTAATTCGATTGACGTGTATAATTTCTTCTGCTTTCCACCAGATTTGTTTGCACTGAGTCATTTCGGTCTCTCCTGTTTGTCAGCATGGGGCTGAGGAAAAGACCTTCGTTGTGTGAGGTCGCAGTTCCAGGCAGGAGCTGTCTGCAGCTCTGCACAGCTCCGCTGGAGCTGGACCCGAAGGAGGGGGGACCCTTCCCTGGCACACAGCTCTGCCGATACACCGTGGTCCCCGCCATCGGTCCTCTCCTGGGTCTCTCCTGGGCAAGGCTGCAGCAGACGTACTTTTTCGGGACATGCTGGATGGGAAAGGGCCAGCATCCCTGCGGTGAGTCCACAGCAGTGCAGGGCCACCACCTCCCTTGTCCTCCCTGACCAAGTCCCGGAGACGGGAGCGGTGTCACAGCCAGCGGTTCCCGCAGCTTCGTGCCGTTGAACAATAAAGGGCTGCGTACTCTAATGATGATTAATTACATTTTCTCATATCTTTCTATCAATTAACGGGAAATTATACTTTGTTTAAATAATTGTCTTTTGGTAAATAAATGCATAAACACTACTTAGAGCATTTTGTGGTCTAATTATACTTATCTGAAAGTTAACAGATTCAAGATGCGATTTGTGTTTTAATTGTTTTAATTTATGGTAAAACATGGTGTTGGGTACTGATTTTCTGAACAGGCTGATCGCCATCGTAAGAAAATGAGGAACCACAGATGATTCTCTCTCAAACCGAGCTACTCGTTGAGTGAAGTTCTGTGCCCAATCCTGCGTTCGTGCTGGGGTTTGTTTGCTTTTCAGCCTGGTCAAACCAACAACATATTGAGCTAAACCGCTCAGCCAAATTTTAAAAAGAGCTTAAAGACGCCAGGGCCTGGCTGCGGTGCCCAGTGGAGTACGGCGTTGCAGCCCCGGCACGCCCGCGCTGTGATTTGGGCACCGAGGGTGCAGAGCCGAACTGGTGGGGCTGGATGTGGCTCCCGGTCCGATTCAGCCCCATTTACAGCGACAGAGATCACAGATAACTCACGCGCTGTACCTGACCCTAGGGCAAGAGAGATCACAGGTAAATCCCCGTATCAGGATTTTGGACTCACTCACCTCACACTCTTTCATCTCCCTGCCCTCTCTAACAGCAGAGGCGCACCGTGTCGCTGCGGTTTGTTATTCTCATTAGCTTCCGTTAGCCGTAACGCTGGGGGCCTCTGTCCTGTTCAGACAGAAGCTGTGTCCAGCCCTAACGCAGATAAGGTACGCCCCGAGGCTACGGTGAGGGGCAGTGGGTGAAACAACCCCCAGAGGAAAGGGAGACGGCAGGGGCAGGACCAGCGCCAGCGGCAAAGCCTGCGGCAGCCCCCAGCTTCCCGGGTGGCAAGGAGGGAGGTGATGGAGGAGCACGTGCTGGTGCCGCGATGCTCTCGTGGCGGTCCTGTGCTGCCACGGAGCCGGTGCGGATCCTCGCGCGGGGAATGATGGAGCCTGCTTTGTTCACGCAGCCGCTGTGCTCGTGTCCTTCCCGGCCTCAGCGGGGTGAAGATCATTTCTGATCCAAACACACAGTGTGTCCATGGCCACGGACCTCTTACGTTATCGGCCCTCTGTCTTAATTTCCCTCTCTCTAAAACAAGGGTAATATTTCCGCAGTTTGGAACAGTGTTAAAAGGTTAAAATCGCAAATCTTGAGAGGGGATCAGGCAAGACAGCATAAGGACAGCAATATAAATAAAGAAAACAGTTCTCTGCTATTTTTTCCTTACCCAAAACTTATTTGTGGGCTTTTCTCAGTTAGACTTTTTTTCCAAGATAAGGGGAAAAGAAGGAAAGGAAGAAAAATCCTCCCACGCATTCAAACGGAATTTGCATTTGACGGTATTAAAATTTTTCTTAAATTGCAATTAAGCAATAAATCTTCACCAGTTGCAAAAATAAAGAGAGTGGGGTGGGGGAAATTTATTAGATAATGTAATCTTTCAGGTATTTTTTAATTTCCTTCTAAGATCTAGAATATCAGTTGGAGTCCCAGGTAAAATAGGATTCGAGTTTTCAGCCACAAGTTGTGACTCAAAGTGCTTAGCTAAATTAAACAGAACAGATGTGAAAAATAAGATGAGAGCTAGGCATATAGCTCCCAAACAGCTCTCCCACCCCCATTGAAGAGCCCCGACTAACTCCCCTTTGTTGACTAAAGTCTGCAATTCAATCCTAAAAGCTTGTCAGAATTAAGTACAATGCTTAATATAAGTTTACATTTTAACTGTTTTTCTTTGATATTTGACAAGGACGTGGGAAGTAGCTCCAGAACTTTCTCCTGGGCCAATTTGCTCAAGGTTGCTGTGAATCACGCTTCCCCTTGGGCTGCTTGCCCCGGGGACCGCACTTGAGACCTGGCACCTGTTCGCCACCAGAGCAATTAATAATTAATTAAACAAATAACTCCTTTACATTGCACTGTGAAATCAAAGCTTCAGCATAAAAAAGAATTTTACCTTTTAGGTTTCCAGAAGTAACCTCTGCCCCAACACTTGTGCAGTATGTGGTGGAGCAGATTGTTGCTTTTTCCTCAGAGAGCAGTGACTTTTTACGACAGATTTGGTTGGGATTTTTTTTTTTTAAAGAAAGGAAGGAAAGGTCAGCCTTGTTATATCCTTTCTAGTAAACACCGGTCCGCCACAACGACATCAGCCAGTGTCTGAACATTTAACGGCTAAAGAGAAAAAGAAATCCTACGCATTCTTCTGAGAAGGGGGATCACTGGAGCCTTTCGGCTTATGTTGCTCTGTGCACCTTCTGAGATGGAGCACAGTTTGTCTTACTGCTGGTAGTTTGGTTTCGCAGATGACAAGTGTATCATAGCCCTAATTTTTTATTTTTTTTTCTCTTCAAAAAGTAGCTGCACATTAAGGAGATAAGTGAACTTCAAAGGGCTAAATACCAATCAGAAGATGGAAGATGGCCACACATAAAGCTATGCTGCTTCTGCAAACCCCTTTAGTAGCCAGACAAGGTCACTGATCAGGGTAATTTGCAGGAAAAGTCAATTTCTCAAGTACCCAAGGCAGGTGTTGTGCCATTCTGTGACAATTTACTGAAACTAAATTGAGGAAGTTGAAAAAAGCAAAGGTCATGAACCATGGGAGAAAGGAGGGAAGCAAAGTCTCTTTGACTGTATTTTTAACTCCTTTTCAACCAAAGCATATTTACAAATTACTGAGCCTGTTTCCACTTTAAAAAAAAAAAAAATCCCACTTGTGTAATGCAGACCTGTTTATGAAAAACTGGGCTAAAACCTGGTTGCACAATGAGGAACTGTGAAGGGTAGTTAAGGAAAACACAGAGTGATTCACAGGGCACCCTTAGCACAGTAAAGGGGAAAAGAAGAAGTTAGCCTTCTCACATTGAAACATTTCTCAGCGTCTTCCTGGCAACAAAAAGCTGGATGAAAGTAGACAGGATGGAAGTGAAAAGATAAAAACATATCAGACATTTGAAGCAAGTCACTGAAATGACTGCAGAAAGGCAGCAAAGGAGTTGATATCTCGAAAGGCATCTGGCTGTGTCCCTGCTTCAGTTGCACCCCAAAATGCACTTCTTAGACTTGGGGATTTGTGGGAGCAAACCCCAGCACCCTTCCTGCTTAGCCTGGCTTTCCTTCCAGACCCAGATCTTACCTTGAGCTTTGGCTGGGACACGTCCGAGGCACATCTGCCCTGCGAGGTGGACACTGCTCCTGGGATGCAATACTTCCAGCCCCATGACCCTGTTTGCTTTGCTCTGCTGTTGAACGACATGGTCCTTCAGGAAAGGGCCTGAGATGGTCTCTGTGCCAACAGGAGTTACTGTTACTGGCCGAGGCTGTGGAATAGGAAGCACAAATAGGAGTGACAGAAGTACAGGCAAGTCAAAATGGCTATCTCCACCAAGAAGGGGCAAAACCAAACCAAGCCAAACCCAACCAAACCCTTTATCACCTTTGCTCCCATGCTCCTAACTGAACAAATATTTCTAATAGTTGTGTTGGTGACACAAACACATATGTAGCTTTACTTCCTATTCCTTGTTATAAGATTATTTATTTGCTGCTACATTTTCACAGGTCACTGGTGATGTTTAGCTGTGCCTCGGGCTGTGAAGCCTGGGAAGTTTATGGGGCAGCAAAAGACCATTCTCTCTACTTGTTTTCTGTGGGCTTGCATCCAAATCTAATCAGAATAAACTTCCCCAAATCCTTCCTTGAAGGGAGTATTTTAAAAGAGAAAAAACTTTTCATTATCAGGTCCTGCTTTGAATAAGTAAACAAGGAGCAAATAGTTGCTGATGTAGGCTTGTAAGAGCTACGCCCATTGAAAAGAGTGAAATTGGTAGATAGAGTTTGTATGTGTACATTCGGCAGAAGAGATGGACTTTCACATGAATGTGAATGACTAGAAAATGTTTTTGATTGAGACTTCAGTCCTGGCTACTTTGATATTTGCAGAGCACAAAGGGGAGCACCAAGTCTCTGTCTGGGGCCACTGGCAAAAGTTCCGACTGTGGAGCTCTCGTTTAGCCAACCTTAAGTCTGCAGTGAGTGGATGAAAGATGTGGCAACATCCTTCCGGCACGTGGGGTTGGCGTAAGCTGTGGGCATAGGTGCTGCCTCGTGATCTGGAGTGTGGGCATGAACTCAGCTGTTCACTGCCCTTAACATGGGAGAGAGGAAGCAGAAGCATTTATATGATGATGCCTTTACAGGATGGGCAAGGTCCGGGAAAACCATAACAAGGGAGAAAATTAATTCCACCAGAAACAACGCATGCAAATGGACCTCAAAGGAAAAGTCAACATTTCAGGAAATATTTCAATATTTCAGGAAATCAACATGTGATTTGAATGGATGCATCCGGTTCTCTGTAGTAGGGGATAGTGGCAACTCTGCACTGTGGATACCTGGTGAAGGTGTGAATCCATAACAGCCGTGGCAACAGCCGTGGAATTGTGGGAGATGCCCGTGTCCTGCCAGACCCATAGTCAGGGGTGGACAGAGAGCTAAGAAAGGGCACTGAAAAACATTGGTGCTGGTGCTGGCTGATAGCTGCAATGCTTTGTCTGGAAATAAAAACCCTTGAGCAATCAAAGATGCAGCGGTCACACTACAGCAGCTCCTGAAAGGGAACTTGTTTGTCCCAACTTCTGGTTTTCTGAGTGGCTTTTGCCTCTTTTCCACCAAGCTCCAGCTGTTGTTCTGTGCACGCAATGAAGTCCAGTAAAAGCCAACTGCTTTTTGCAGGTCTTCTCAGAAACAGTCTGTCGTTTGGGACGTATTGAGCCGGGAGTGACTGGCCCGTTTCCTGAATTTGTTTCTCTCCCACAGTACAGAAGCCTTGGTAGAAAGGTTCATTTAAATACAGAGAGGATCTAATTAGCCTCCCAAATGACTCCGGCCCCACTGCTGCATCACTGTGGCTGACTAAAGATCTCTTTATGACACCAGGAGGTAACTGTTTTATGTGTTCAGTCTATTCCCAAGTGCCGCTGGTCATATCAGCTTCTCGGTCAGACCTTCTAGAAATACAATCTGTGAGTTCCTTGTAAGTGCAGGACTATTTTTATTTAGCTATTTCAGGGCCCCATTGCCTGAAAACCAATCCAGTTGTTTAACTTTGAGGAAAAGAGCCCTAATCTCTCTCGCTTCTATCCCATGTCTTTTACATCCTGAGACTGGAAACAATCTATATCCTAAACACTCAAAGTTTCAGGAATGTTAAATCAGAAGGCTCTATCTGCAGTGGGCAAGAGGACATGAGTTAGTTAGTCAGGCAAATAAACAAACACAGTAAAACACACAAATAAAGCCACCACACCTGCAAGAATGTTAGATATGTTAAAAGGGGTTGCATCCCTAGGCGAGCTACGCTGGTTCACTTTTCATCACCAATGACCATATTACACATGCAGCTGGTGACATTACTTAGCCTCCAGCAAGGTCAGAGCACGCCGTGGAGTGAACAGAGAAAGAACTGTTCCCCTGTTTGTAGCAAAAACATGGTCAGAAGGGATTTGAACTCCAGCTGCAACTTGGCCTGCTTAATGATATCTAAGCAGTACCGCTACGAAGGGCTAACTTCCCTTTCTTGTGGAAGCATCTCACTTCCACAAGGCCACCTTTAAAACAAAGATACGTTTAAAATATCTTTTTATCTCATGAAGCTTGTTTTTCTAGGTCTCCCTGAAGTGAATTACAGGGAAATGGTTATTCAGTGATGGGTTACAATAGAGGTTTTTGTTGTACTTTATAGGCATTTGAATAAAGTTATCTGGTTTGTGTGGCAAGCTGGATTTAGAGGGCCAGATTTCAAAGATGCTTAGCAGTACATAGTTCAGGCAAATGCTTGCTGGGGCTCTCAGAACTGCCTGTAGAGATACATCCAGCTCATGTGAAGGACATGAGCCTGTTTGTCAAGGCATGTGAGCACATTTAAAATCTGGACAAAGATGTTTAAGAATGCTAGGATAATAATCAAAGCAATTCCCCAAGAATGGGAGAACTAAAAGAGGAATTAAAACACAGACTGATGTGTTCTGAACTGTTTATGTGAAATGAAATACGCCATACACGGCATATCTTGAATGCAGAACTTATTATTTATTTTATTTCCATTAATGGGGATGCATAGGAATTCTTAAGCAAGTTAGTCGTTGCCTGGTTGGTAGATTTAATCAAAGGCACTACCTGAAAAACATGGTTCATTCTGAAAAACTTCAAGTTTTGCCAATTGCTAAAGGGGTTAATAGAGGCTGTGCATGAGGAAGATAACCTAGGTTTAAAAAAACTATAGTCATCATTGTTCATTTATTCTCTTTATTGAGGTAATTTAATTATCATATAGACACAAACATTTGCTCCCATGCTGGGCTCTTCACATCTGTTAGTAGAGATTTGATTAGGTCTACACAAATGTGCTAGATTATACCATCTAGTTGGTGAAATTCAAGCCACCTGGATATTTTAGCAACATCAATAAGAATAATTCTCTTTTTCCAAATCAGTAAATCCAAGATATATTAAAAAGAATTAATTAATGAGTACCAGATAGGCAAAACAAACATTTGACAATGAATCATATTATCAAAGGTTTTGTGGGAGATCCCTCTCAGCTTATGTTTAGATGTCAAATTATATTACCAAAACTAAACAATCTGTTAAACCGATCTCTTAATGCAATAAGTCTCAGCACCATACTCTCTTTTCTCCCGAAGTCCTTCATGAATGCAGTCCAGCATTTAAGGACAACAGTAGTTAAAGCACCAGCAATAATGTTACATTAACAAGTCATTAATATGAAATAGCTGACTGCTAATATTTTTAGTGCCATTAAGGTGTGGGTTGTTTTTTTTTTTTTTTATCATGTAGCACCTGATGATGAAAACCGCTAATCACCCATGGAGCCATTATACGTGTGAGTCAAGGTGATTGCACATGAGCATTAACGCCCTGAGTGTGCATTTCTGGGTTATGCTTTTAGAAAGTGAATGACCCAAAAAACTCACAGGGAATTTGTAGTAAATGCAGCTGTTAAGATTACATACAATGATATTTAAATATAAAAAGAGGGGAGAGAAAGCAGCTGTTGTCTGCTGGAGGACTTCCCTCAAAGTTAGTTCAGTAACTTAAACAGATGTGGTTTTTTTTTTTTTTTTTACTTTCTCCAGAAGGAAGCTACAGAAATTAATTTAGGTAGAGGTTTGGGGTTTTTTTTAAGAAAAGAACCTTTTGCTGGAGTCAGAGAGAGCAAGCTTCAGTCTGGAAGTATTTATGAAAGTACTTTATTTTAGCCACTTAAATATTTGTGCAGACATAGAACTGTTTGAATTAACTTTTAGCAAGGTCTTCAGGCTGGAAGAGGAGAAACACAGAGTGGCCAAACCGACAGGGGAGAGCAGTTCCTGGACCCCACTAAATGTGATAAGTGTGAAAGCCTGAGCAAGTTCCCCTTAATTCTGCTCCTGGGGAGCCTGTTACAAAACATCTAAAATGAGGAATGTATTGCTGATTTGTTTTGGTCGTTCCCTTATGAACCAAAGTTGAGCAGAGTTCAGCTTTTTGGATGAAGAGCTTTCTCTTTGGATGGAAGGCTCATGGCCATGACCAGCCCGGGGGCAGCAGCCCGCTCCCACGTCCGGCTGGGTGCTGCCTTCATCGTGCTTTCCAGAGGACTCTGCTCTGAAGGAGTAGTTTGATGTTGTCCTTTCAGATGTGGGACTGGAACCAGTCTTTAGCCGGAGAAGAGTTGATGTTTCTGACACATCCATGCTCTCTTGCTCATGTGTCCACCAGGTTTCATGACAGTTCAGATGGTGTGGTGGCACCACAGGTATGGACCCAAGGAGTTGTGGTAACTGAAGAAAAGTGTTTGTCTAGGCACAGCCTTCTCAGAAGTGGTGTTAAGGCTTATGTTATAACTTGTCACTGCAAGAGCTAGTTGGAGTAAAAGCTTTCTAAATCCATATAATCGTGCTTAATTGTTTACATGATGAATTTATTTTTAAAAGAGAACAATTGAATTATGATGATTCAGTCACAAGAATTTGCTTCTAAATCTCCAAACTAGCCTCCTCTGGGAACATTCATTATCAGAAGGATACATCTTCACTCTAAGGTAGTTAGATGTCTATGAAACATGCCCAGTACATAAACATACCTAAAGCAGAAAGATGCAACCAGATGCCAAACCCATCCCATCACAGCTTCGGGAATCCTACAGAAAATCACCGGCCTTCCTTTGGCCTATTTATTCCACTGAATATCAAAGAAATGGGAGTTGTTGTGAATCCACAGGTTATGGAGAGATGCTAGAGATGTGCTAGAGATGCCCACAGGGCTGAAACTGAGGTTGAAGCTATATTTTTGTTATTGATGAAGTTGAACTCGGGAAGGGGGGTAGATTTATGGACATTGATTTATGCTCTTGGTGTTCTGTGGAGAACAGGTTGGGGCAGAGTCCAACCAGTTCCCTGCTTTCTGCTGATTGTCTGTGAACTTCTTAGAAAGTGAGTACTTTGTAAAAATAAAAAAATAAAAAAAAAGTAGCAGGATTTTTTTAATGTTTTCACTAATACAAGGAGAGATCTATATTTGGTGGGTATTTCACACTTTTATTTCAAGTCAGTGCTAAATTTTTAATTATTTTAATGCCTGTGACTGTTCTCAATTCTCGTATCAAAACTAGCCTGAAGATTTATCAGTTTAACTAATTCATTGTATTCTGAGTTGCATTCCACAACACCACTAGCCACAAGGCTTAAGGTCCACAACACCACTGGAGCTTTATGGGACTACTTCAAGTTCTTTTCCCACCTTCATTATAGCCTGGATATGACTTGAGATCATATCTTATTAGCCTAAGTGAGAACTACAGGAGAAACAGTGTTATGACAGGACTCAGCAACGACAAGGGGGATCCTCCGGGGCACTTACAGCATCTTGTTTTAATGTATACGATAGCAAAGTCTCTTTGTGTTCTGAGCAGGTGGTTTTCCCATCCTGTTCAACACAGCAGTCTGCAGGTGTGGTGTATGATCACATGTACTTCCTTCCTAAGGAGTGTCCGGTTCCAGTAATAATAATAATAAAAACAATAATAGGGAATTCCACAGTTTAAGGCCTTTTTTTCAAGTAAGACCTTTAAAAAAATTTCTTCAGGACCTTTTATCTGTAGGATTCTGCTCTGTATTCTCACAATCCATCCCTATTCCTCCTCTCCCGACATGAGCACATCTCAGGACGCTCAAGGTACATCTTCCAAAATGAAAGGTTGATACAGATGCAGCTGCTTTTGTGGGATTCTGGTTCTTGCTCATACGGCAGGTTGCATTTGAATAACATATGCCAATACTTTATAGTGGCTGGACTTGACTTAATTTAATAAAGTAAAATAAGAAGCAATTTGGAACTAGGATATTGAGAGTAAAAGACACTGAGCAGTTGAAAAGGTGCACTTTACAACAGGGAAAATATGACACGAATGGATTTGGAAAGGTACCTCTTCAGAGGATTGGATTGATTGCTAAACTTTTCCACAAAAAATCTTACAAAAAATGTTAACTGGAATTTCTCCAGCGCTTGAACCCAGAAATGTATGGATGTGGTCTGCAGATGAATCAGATCTCTGTTATTCTCCAGCAAGCAAAAATTAAACTGTGGACATGCAGCAGGCGAGACAGGCAGCAGCCCGTTTGGTGTTTCTGGAGCTAGGCAGACCTCCCACAAGTGCTGGGACAACCGTAAGGCAGAACCGATCACCGCGGCACCAGGGATGGGACCCATGGGTGGTAGGTGACGGTGGAGACCATTGCATAGGGAAGGCTCAGCATTTGTGCTTTAACAGCCTCTCGCTAATCAGAGCTGCTGCAGGAATATTAAAATGCAAATGGCCAGTTAGAGTGCTTACTTTTCTAGATCTGTCTCGGAGAAACACTGCCGTGAGTTTGTCTTGTGTGCTGATAAAGCATCCCGTTAATAAAAAGTTTGCTGATTGTCTAAAGCAAATAGGTGGTTCATGGGAGCAGCAGAAAGTCTAGAATATCTTTAAATGGGCTACATATTGCATGCTATAAATGCTGGGCTCCCTGATTACTGAGCATCAAAGGCAGAAAGAACTGATTGATACTGAGCCCTTAAAAAGCAATTTTTTAGGAAAATGCCTGCCCTTATTTAGTCTTTTGGAATAATAAATGCCGAAGTGATTTCAGCTGCAAGAGACACATTGTGGGCAGCTGCTGGTCGTGAGTTCAGTCTTGTCTTATTCTTAAGAGGTAACCACAGTGCAGATCTTAACTGAGGAATAACTGGTCAGAAAAAAAGAAGTGAAACATTTTTATGAGAAACTGTACTCAGGCGTAGACTATTTACCAACCAGGCCACACCTAACCAGCATCTTGGATCCACTCTCTAGTCCAAGTTCACACACGGATGGTTCACATAGCACATTTATCCACAGGACTGAATCATCTTAAGTATCTTTTGTTGTATTTTTAACTACTTTTAAAACTATGCTTGAGAAGGGCTTAGCTAACTTGATAGTAATCTAGAAAGACAGAAAATAGGCCTTATTGCCAGTTTGTGGTTAATTATGGTAAACTCCTATCTGTAATTTGCTCCCGCTCATAATGGAAAAGAGAGTTTCGCTCGAATGTGCGTTACATTACATGGGGTTACATCCCATGCAGTGACATGGCATTGTGTAACTTCATACAACCAGATCAAATGTGACATGTTTTTTCAATGTATCCGAGCAGAACGCAGGGATGCGTTCTGGTAGAAAACACATTTACAGAGGACCAAGTTCGACAAGGCTGGTTTATGCCAAATCGCAGTCTCTAATGGAAATGCTAATCGCCATGTTTTTCTGCAACTCTTGCAGAAGCAAATCCAGAGTATCTTTTAATTGGGAGTCTGTCTTTATGATCTTCAGATGTTTATAAATATGCACAACCTAATCTGATTAGGGCCAGATGCTACATGCTGCCTGCTCTGACAAAAGGGGAGAAAGTTTTTGCCTGCAGCCTGTGAATTTTGTTCCATTCTACGTCTCTTCTGGTATTACAGTATCTAAGCACTTTTAATAAAGTATTAAACAACAGACGATGCTTTGTTCCTCCATCTTCTGTCGGAGAAAGCATTGCATGTGCTAGTAAGTGGGTAAAGCTAATAGGAAAATCTTTGAGGGAACAATTTTTTTTATTGCAAAATGCACTTTAGTTGAAATAAAAACATTTGATGCAATAGTATCAGTTTTAAGCAGAATATGGAGCAGAAGGAAAAAGTAAGAAGGGATTCTTACAAAGCTTGCAATGTGTAAGCTTTCGTTTTTGAAGTGGAGATCTTTTAAATTTATGCTGCTTTCAGAATTGCAATAACCAAACTAAAATTTTTCAATGTAGGTGAATATAATATTTCAGTTGGTTAAAGGAAAGTCACGAGGAACTTCTAATTTTTCTGTCTTTCATCCCACATCTGAATTTAATCATATTTTAAAGTACCATATTCCTTCAAGAAACAGAATGTCTATCCTCCATGCAGGTTCCGCTTGGGGAATTTCACTTACTGCTGAGCAGCTCTGGGCGATATTAAAATTGCCGAACTAACTTCCACATAGGTCTCGGATCCGTTACTTGGCTCCGTGCCTTCCAAACTGGCTAGCCAGTAGGAAACAGTAGGCTTTGAATACGAGTTTAAATTTGGGCTATCTGAATACATCCTTCCATCCCTTTCATAAGAGTCATTCTGCGGCTCACTTACATTGACTATTATTAAGCCCTGTAACAGCTTCCAAATGAAATTTTGGCTCCTCTGGTTTAATGTCATCTTACGAAACAAAAAAGGACAGATCTTTAGGTGTCTATATGTGGGTTGGGACCTCTTTCCACCTCCTCACTTTTCCTCCCCAAGAGGTTCATAATATGGCCAATGGTTGGTGGTGAAATCATAAAAATTCATCACTTGTTCACAGTGTGGAAGTCAAGAAAGAATGAATGGTCAGGAAGACAATTTTTTAGTGTAAGGTAATGTTGACCTTAGCAGGAATAATCTGTGCCCTTCAGCATCTGCAGCTGTGTAATAGTCACCAGGGAGTTGTCTGACTCTGAATATATATTTTTTTCTTTAAAAAGTGTCAGCCAAGGCAGAACTCCAAATGCAAAATGTATTGCTCAGGAACGCTGAGAGGATTTGTGTCTCTCTCTGAAGAGCAGTGGTGTAGAGAGCAGCGAGAGATACAGATGCAATTGGAACATTTTCATATCCTGATGAGGACAGGCTCTTTGCAATGCTGCTCAAGTTAGGGAAGAGAAAATTGCTCCGTTTCTCTCAGACCTGCATCTGCAATTTCACAAGAAGGAAAGTATCTCTAAAGAGAAATACACTGAGAAGCTTCTACAGGAAATACTTGAGTTTTTGTCCAAGACAAAGGGATTCTGCAGAAATAAATGATGCTATTGTATGATATAAATGGATAATGATATTGTCTTGTAAACCTTTATTAGGTAGATAAAATGGCCTTTACCGCATTATGAATAAACAGAAACACCTGCCTATAAAATTCAGTAGTGTTCTACTGACTGAGGCATGTGCCAGTGGTGATGTTTCACTCGTCTGTGGTTTCAGCGTCCTCATCTGTGACTTTCAATGCTGCAGCCCAAGTTGAGTTTTGACATGGCTTCCATTGGTGTCCACTGCTGAGTTTGGCACCCGGATGCAAAGGAACCACTGAAGCTCTAGAACATGCTGTAATTAGTAGAAGGGGCATATAATGGCATGCATATCTTTTCAAATGGAGTTGTTCTCTCTCTCAAAACTCACCTGTCTGTGGAAAGCCACAGAAGTCTATGTGTGATTTAAATGACCCTTCAGCCTTGCAATAGAACTAGCGTGACTGGAGCACAGCATAAAAATCATGGACTAGCTGTCTGCACAAAGCTGTCTCTTTGTCTCAAGAACCACAGTTCAATTTCAGAGAGAAAAATGGGGGGAGAAGCACAGGAGAAGTGGTGGGTGTTCAAGTGCAAAGCTATGCCTCTTCTGCTCTACTCAGAAAAATCCGTGAGACAATGAAATGTCCTTTCTTTCTCACCTGTCTGACCCAGGTTTGTCAGAATTCCTGTTGACTCAATACTTACAATGTCAGGGGAATTCCAGTTTGTGACTGTGACTTCTCATTTGTGCAAACACCCGATGCGTAATATTGCTCCTTTCTGAAATTTGGTGACTTTCTCATGGTGCTACCTTACTGCTTACTTACACTTGTGATCCCTTTGCTAAATATTTCCAGGCTATCCAAGGAAAATTAGTGGGTTATGTTAGCACGATCGTGAGTATTTTAAAAGCTGCAATGTTTCCTTTTTGCAAATGTGCATGCTGGAAAAATTAACAAGGCAGATAATTCTATATATCCTTATAAAGGCACTATTATTATTCAAAATCATATATCAGGTCCCAGTCATGGGTTTTGAATATCAGCTATACATTTACAACAGATCCATAACTGTTATATGACTTCACCGAAATGAAGGAAGAACTATCTCCTCCTCTTATTTGTAGGCATAAAAAAACTCATTTCCTTGTGCAAGGCAAAAAAGATCACTGCATTATGGGCAGAATGCCTTCACATGAAACCCAGTCTCCTGGGTTCACAGGAAGAGCTGTGCACCCATGTTAAGGGCAGAATTTGGCCACCCTGTGTAAACACAATTCAATATAAATATGAAAGGATTGCTTTCTCTTCCCTTGATTGTTCTAGTGAGACAAAAAAATCATCTGAAGGTGAATCACTCTTGCAGCTGGTACTTGCCAAGACATGAAAAAATGGGGATGGCCTGTGAAATAAGAGGCAATGGGAATAAGAGTGAAAACAAAGGAATTGTTAAAAAATACTAGATGCTATTGCATGATAATGAAAAATAATTACAAAAACCTATAAATGTTGCATCTGGATTGCTGTCTGCCCTTGTGTGGAAGTTCTTATACATGTTTAAAGTGTCATGCTGGAAATTAATGAAGATAAAATTAAAACACTTGTAATGTAAAATATTACATGTCTTCTCATAGGATTGAGACATACCTCTCAAGAGGATTAGCTTATAAAAAGTCAGATAATCCTCACTGGTGGGATAAATATAACTTATAGAAATTCCTGAAGCATGCTTTCCAGAAGCATTTCAGTAAAATTAATTTAGCAATAAAATTAGAAGTCCTTTAGACATATTTTTCAAAAGTTGTTAAAGATCCATCCAACTCATACAAATCATTATTTTATAACGTATCTAAATTCCTGTTCTCCATCAACAACATTAGGTACCTGCTTGCAATTCTGCTCATCCCAGAGTGACGAACGATGAAAAAATATGATTTTGTGCTGGAAATCTTCTTGTGAACTATTGCATGGATAGAAGAGAGAGGTAAATGCACATATTTCTTGTTTGGCGTGGAGGAAAGAGAGCGCAGCATGTGGGAAATGGGGTCTGGCTGCAGTTTGAAGCATGCTCCCTCTCTGGGATGCCTTGGTGGTGAATGGGACAGAGATCTTCAGCTGGAGAAAGAGTGAGGATTCCTGCCTAGGACTGACAGCTTCTGACCTCTTGTTATCCGTTAACAACATCCATCCTATTGACTTGATCCTAATAACTTCATGGCTGAGAAAGGGAAAAAGAAAAATGTCGCTGTGCAGCTTACAATTTGCAGCCACCCATCAGAAGGTTGAAAGTGCATGGAAGCATGTAAGCTGCAATTTAAGATGAAAGAAAAATTGGCTACTGATTAAGGGTATTCGAGATCAGGGTTTCTTTACTAAAAAGAGGAAAGAGAAATGGATAGAAGCAAAATCAGGAGTAAATGGAACAGTGTCACAGGGCAAGAAGAAAGAAGAAAGGTAAGTCCAGAGCCTAGAACTGGAAGAATGCTGAGGTGAGATAAGGCAACTGTGAGAGGTAATAGAAGAAAGGATTATTTTGGTGAAATAAGGGAAAAGAGATGAAAAAGATGAAAGGGGGAAAAATATATATTAAAAAATGGGTCAAATTCACTCCTTTGAGGAAAGGTTTGGGTCATTTTATGTCTTTGGAGGGCACTTGCGGAAAGTTGATCCCACCGGAGTACCTGCCTGGGAGTACTCGTCTTCGAAGACAAAGGCTGGCCTAACTGATGAGAGCTTTAAAGTGAAAGCTGGGAAAAGAAACCTTGGATAACAGAGCTACATGAGAGTATATGAATTGCTGCGAGCAGTCGGGTGTGGATGTCTAGCACATACAGCTGAAGAGCTACATTTGGACAGTAAGAAATAACGGCAGTGTTGGCTTACCAGTACCAGGAACAAACAAAATGGGTGAATTTCAGAAGCTGGAGCAGTTTGTATAACCAAATAAAATACAGTTAGAACAGCAAACTGTAGTGAAACAGAAATTGTGTCATGAAGATAGGAACCGAAGGGGTATGAGTGTTCAAGAAGAGAACACCAAAGATAAGTGTGCTTGGCTTGTGATGTACATTAATGATGGGAGAAAGTGCAAAGAAATCAGGAGAAATATTGTGCGTAGAACTGGGCTGGGTTCAAACCACTTTCCTGATCAATAGTAGAAATGTTGTATTGGCAATATACTGGAGGTTGACTCTAACTCTCATCTTTGTATTTGAGTATGGAGAAAATTTGGTATCATACTGAAAAGACGTATGCTGTCAGAATATTTATCTACCCAAATACACATTGAAGAAGAAACCCTCCTAATTATGATACAGCCCCATTGCTCCCTCCTGACAGGGTCAATGAAAACAAAAAAGTCATTCTATTTTATGGATGCTTTTGATAGCTGGACAGAACTTTGAACGGAGTTTGTAAGATGTTGAGAAAATAAATGCAAATTCAGATATCATGAGTTTATGGAGTTTCCATTCAATAGTAAGGTAAAAATAAGTAACTAAGCTTTTCCATTTAAAAAATGCGAACTGCAACATTTCTGCTTAATAAAGAGAACACAATTGCAGAGCTGGGATGACTTGAATCCAGTGAAATCTTGAGTTTGTTTAAATAAAAATTAAAACGTGGCTGGAATGTGTACTTTTAAGTCAAGCGGGAAGTGCTCTGGATTTACCTGGTTGGATGATGTATAGTCTGGAAAATATGATTTATATCAACCAATTAAAAAATATCATACCACTAAATTTATCCAAAGGAGATTTAAGAGGTGATTTATGAAATGTCTGTAGGGGGGGGCAGAACTGCTCTTGAAAATCAGTATTTTAGCAAAAAAAGGTACAGCGACTTCTAATTCTTAGAAGATTATTTGAGACAAATTCATGTGAGAATGAATGTGAAACCTGTTATGCAATGAAGAAAATCATTAATATGAATACATGTACTTACACATGAAATTCACGTTTATATGTATTATCAATCAAATCTTTATTTTTCCATTAAGAAAGGGTTACAGGCATTTCTAATTTTTTTTTTGCAAACTTCCTGATTTTAAAATACGCTCGTAAAGTAGTTTGAAATTATAACATGCACAAAATTATCTTTTTCTTTTTTTTAAACATGCTCACAAAATTTTTTGGTAGAAATTATTTTCTTTTTATGTCTCCTGAGAAATGGACTCTTTGTAATAGCGTGGCCGGAATGCTGTAAACAGAATCAGGACAGAGCAACAGGGTAGATGTGAGGCTGTGGCTGCACTAAACCCGTGCAATAAGGTTATGCATTATTATTTCCTATGACACCAACCTTTGTAGCATGTTTATCACTGACATTCACATTCATTTATTTCTATCCCATGCCCCAGATTCCTCAGCTGTCAATTAAGTACCTGTATTCCAAACAAGGGCAAAATAAAATTGTTTATAATGACTCCCAACAGTCCCATACAATTATTTTCTGATTTGTCTGCGCACTTGCATCACGACAACATTGCTTTTGTGGGGAGTCAATGGGTTGAAGGAAATCTCTTATGCAGTGCAGAATAATTTCATATAGGCAATGGATTCATATTTATTTCCCCTAGCTATAATGGCACTCTTCTAGGTCAGTAAAAACCTCTCAGTCTCTTTTTAGGCAAGCCTCTTCCCGAAGCTGAGGAGTTCCCACAACTGAGTAAATATTTTATTTTCATATATCACCACTAGCACTGTAATACAAACTTTTCAAGGTAAATAGCTTCAGAAATTGCAATTTTGATACCCGAATCATGGCATGCCTATCCTTTGAAGTCAGACTCCGCAGTGGAGAATCAAAAGTAAATAGTGAAACCTAAAGTGCTTTGGGTTTTTCTAGTTACTGTAATTTTGGTTTGACAGCCCTGGGTAAGCAGAAACCAGAGATGACAAGAGGCAGCCTTCCCATGGCACAGGGCTGATGTGCTACAGCCTCCAGAGTGGTACTCTCACTTATCTGCCTGGGAAGAGTTAGATTTTGTGAAGCAGATGTTTGTCTGGAGGAGCAAGACGGAGATTCACCCCGCAGCCATCTGAGCTGAAAGGATTTCAGATTGAATTAAACCCAGAACAAAAGGTGATCTTGTGGTTAGTTTAAAGGAACAACAGTTTCTTCCTTTCGGAATCTGAAGGAATAAAATCTTAGATACGGCGTTTAAGCGCATAACTCTCATGCAGAGTATTGTGCTATTACTCACAAATCCATCTGTGGCACTTGGATAAATGACATAATTATCAGAGAGGTTGGAACACCTAATTTCGATTCCCCTTTTTCGCACTTTTTTTTTTTTTCCTTTGTAGCTCAAGCCCGGGTCACTGGGTAAAACACCAGCAGCGGCTGGCTGAAGACCTCGCAGCGCGTGGAAAAGCCGTTGCCGTAACCTCCCCAGCCGAGGGACGTCCGCCTTCGCACGGGGGCCGGGAGCGCAGGGCGGGTGGCACGTGGCCGCAGAGGGATGCCACAGCCCCGCGCTCCGGCAGGCACGCCGTGACTCAGGAGCACCGGTGCTTTGTGCGCCTGGTGAAATGGGTTCTGAAGGAGGTGGGTTTTCCAAAGAGAAGGGACGGTAAGTGGTGCCTTGCCGGCTTACGGGAAGTTACGTGGTATTGCAACACTGTGGGAGCAGAATCAGCCTGATTCTCAGAGACTCACTGCAGTTAATGAAACAGAAAAACACCCCAGTATGCAATGACTAAACCTTTAATTACCTCTCTGAATGATGGAGAGAGGCTAAAATCTGACAAACATGTTTAATTGCTGGCAATTACACAAAAAAAAAAAAAAAA
>VXBL01009334.1:26984-86554 GCA_013400195.1 Aramus guarauna
AAAAGAAAGAAAAAAATTTTTTGAAACACACCAGTTATTTTGCAATGTCATTTCAACACTGTAATGACAACTATGCTACTCTTAGGAAGTGGGTGACAGCAAATTTCTTCCATTAATTTTAGTGGAGCAGGATTAGGCCCAATGTTGCAAGGAACGGACACCTTCAGGAAAAACATGGTGTGGCATTGGTGAGAGTCTCGTGCTTGGAAGCATTTACTTCATCCATCTCTTTGGAAAAGGAGATCCCTCTTTGTAAGATGTGGCTTTTCTTTGGAAATGACTGAGCTACGCCATGGAATTGTGGCTTCTATTGATGGATAAAAGCGGTCCCCTACGCTTCGGTAGGAATTCTTGCAGGTGAGTAAATAGCCGTGGCTGTCATATTACTCCCAAAACTCTACCGTTCTCTGTTTATCTCTACTTAATTTCTTACAAGAAAATTAATGGAAGCCTTTTACAAAATAGTCTTTATAAATTATTGGCAAAACTTGAAAGAGGGATAAGGTTTTCACTGATTTCTGCGTTCAGTGAGAGTAATAGTAATAAAAGGTTGTGTTTCCTGTAAAATTGGCAAAAGCAGAAAAAAATAATCCCCCAGCTGATTTAATATGTGCTGCTGAGCCATTCATTCAATGTCCCTAAAGTTTGCTTGATAATGTAACCTACAAAAATCTCATAGTATGCCATCTAAAAGTGCATCTAATCTTACTGAAACCAGATACAATGGATTTAGAACATGGCTGAAAAGTTCAGGGATTACTCAGGAGAGGGAATGAAGCATCAGCTAGTGCCGTGACTTCAGGCTGTACTAGAGAGGAGAGGTTTGCTAGGGACTCAAGTTGTTCCATGCCTGATTACGTGAAAAATAAATTTTGTAATAGACACATAACCAGCCTGTCTTAGGTGTTTTCCACATCCCCATGCTCAAGCATCATCTGAGAACCTCATCATCTTCTGTACATTTAGCATTTCAATGAAGTGGGAAAGCACTGCTATCTCCAGATGAGGCTGGAGGAAAAGGTTCTCAAACGATGAATTTACAGATGGGGAGGAAAGGCACAGAGAGGCGAATGTACTGATCTGGGGCAGAGGAAAGAAGTGAATCCAGCTGTTCCTGCTCTCACCCGTCCTTCCTCTTGCAACTGCCATTCAGCTGGGAGGTGAACGTTGTCCTGCTGCAGGGGCAGCACCAAGCGCCTGCAACCCTTGAGCAATTTGGGATTTCAGGGTCTGATGGCTCTGGCTCTGCTTCCTTCCCCTACATCAAACCAGCTTCAGCAAAAATGCGATATGCAGCCATGGCAAGGGAAGGTTTTTGCTGATGAAGGCTGGTGTTCACAAAGGCATGAGACCCTGCTCTGAGATGCAATTAGCTGAAGCATCCTAGCTGACGCTAAGTGGGTCATCTGGTCTCTAAAGCCCTTCACCTGGTCATCATGTCTTTAAAACCCAGCAGGAGCCTGAAGGTTTGGTACAATTACAGGGAGAGTGGTATTGAAAGCTTGAGCAGGAGAGAATGTGGTTTGTCAGGTGTTACACTGGAGGGTCTGCAAAGTCCTTGGCAAACAGAGGAAAGGGGATGTGGTTGATGAGGTGAATTTGGTTTATAGGTTGTGTTTTTGTTTTTTTTTTTTTGTTCTAGGAAGAAATAAAGCTGGAAGCCTGAAGAGGAAGGGTCTGCTGAAACCCTGCAGCTACAGCGTGTTGCTGAGTGTGTGCCTGTGCTGTCTGCAGGGCTGCACCTGCTTGGAGGGAGCTCCCGGCGATCCGCCGGCGCGGGGAAAAGCAGGCTGTGGCTGTGGGAAGGATTGACTGGGGCTGCAGTGGGACATTTAACACCAGGCTGTTGCATTTTACTCTGATATATAAGCTATCAAGCATGTTATACATTAGGATGTGATGCTGAAAAGAAAAAAAAAAAAAAAAAGTCTGTGTTTGCTTGTGCTTTTGTAGGCAAGAAAAAGACTTTGTTAAATTTTACACAATGAGCCATTACTCCAAGCTCAGTGTCTCTAACTTCCACTGATGAGCTGACAATCTGCATGTGCCACCTCACTTTTAATTAAAAATTCACTCATTAGGAAGCCAAAAGCTTGTCTAGTGCGAGGAGCCCAGTGCAGTATCTCGGGCTCTATTTGCATCTGTTCCCTGGCACGCCATGTACAGAAGGCTCTTACATGGTGTGAAGAACGAGTGCTGTGTAAAACAGTGGGGTTCAGGTTTGCTGTGATAGCCTGGGCTTTGGCAAAGACATAATTGTTCATCTGTGCCTTAAATATACCAATCTGTGCAATGGGAGGATGAAAATGAAGTTTCACCTGAGGACTCCCTCATAATTGCCATGCAGTGTGTTAAAATTGCCCGAAGACTCGCAACCTTGCTGCTTCATTTCTTAGACTGGGTGGCTACTCCCTGAGTGTCTCTTAACTCTAGGCCGTGAAGACAAATTATTTTGGCCACTGCATGTCTGGATTTGGCTGCCGATGTCACAGGAAGAGCTGCGAGCTTGGATGAGCGGACTTTTCATCCACACTTACGTTTCCATCTGGGAAGGCTGCGCACCCCACAAAGCCAACCTTGTGCTTCTTCCCTCCAGCGATGAGAAACATCAACAGAAATGAACACCAAGACTCTTATTCCTCCTTGTTTAAGAGAGTTCGTATCTGGTTGTTACAGAATGATTTTGTAGGGTAGCTGAGCGCCTGTGTGACTTTAAGGTCTTACTGGAAACATCAGCTCACAGCCAACGTGCCGATGCCCTGCCTTTGACGCAACGCGGGGGCTGTTGCAGCTATTCTGGGGCTCCCCTTACGTGCCTGTTTAGTTGATGGGGTGTTTGCCACTGATTTTGATAAGAGGCACCACTATTCATTCTTTTCCATCGCGTGTGTACATGGGTAGCTATGTATTTATTATACAACTGTCTCAGCTGCAAGCTCATAAAAGAAGTGATGAAAAGTAACTTCAAAATGAAGGATGATTTAAAGAAAAAACAACAACAAAATAAATTATATTTGATTTTGGTTTTATTTTCTACTAGTTGCTACTGGTTAATTCTAGGGTCTTTCTTACAATGCACAACAATAAATATTTACCTGACACCACCGTGCCACACATTATACCATAACCTGTGCAATACAAATATCAAGTGTCTGGGATTTAAGCACAGTAAACTCTACAGCCATGAGACATTTTTATTTCCCGACATGTTGTGGAAGGTCTTGTATTTCTTTTAGAAACCTAATGGAAAGAACAGATTCACAGCTTTGGAATTCATTCTTTCTTGGTCTGAAACTGCCTGAATTTCATGACATTCAGACATGTAGAAAGTTCACCTTTTCTCCCCCAGGCATTTGAGAATGACGAATAACTCTGGTGGTGGTGGGGAAATCACTTTTTACTGTTATTATTATTACCTGTCTTACCAGTAATGGTTTATATTAAATTCTGCTGCTTTTCTTAAGTTATTACTTGAGATTAGGGCTGTGAGAGGAAAAAAAAGTCTCAAAATATGGTTTAGATAGAACCAAAAGCATTTAAATGAAAACCAAGTATTACCAATGCTGGTCAAAGAGAGCAGTTTCCTGAGCTAGTAACAAATCAGTTTCCTTCCATGATGGGCATATGCAATGCAAGTAAAGTGATGCAAAAAAAAGGGCTAGGCATAAGCGCCTTTCCGAGAATGATGCGGCAATGTCTCCCTCCATTGAATCAGTCCAGCTCACCAAGCACACACCCAGACATAGGTGATTTCAACCTGCAGCCTTAGGTCACGAGGAAAATGAACTTTTATGGATGGTAGGGTGGCTGGGAGTCAGTAGGGAAAAACGATTTGAAAAGATTGTGACTAATTTTAGACTGAGTGGTGGAGCATTCCCTAGTAAATACACTATTTGTAGGGAAAAAAAATCAGATTTTTAGGGTGGTTTGTTTTTAAATAGCGAGCGAACTGTGTCCATATGCTTAGATGTTGCCACTAGGTTTCATATAAACCAAATAAGAGTGTACAGCTGTGTCGAGAAGTTATCATTAATACTGCAGTAATGGTTAAGAAGCCCCAGTTATAGACATAAGCCCATTATACTCAGCACTGTGTAAGCATAGACCAAAGACTCAGTTCCTGCCCTTAGTCATTTCTAATCAAAGACAAGAAATAGTAGTAGGAGATATGATACAACAGTGGTAGTTGTACCAGACAGACAGGGAAGCACAAGGAAATAATTAGGTAAGAGTAGCCAGAGTAAAAAAAGTCATTATATTTACTATCATCAAGTGTTTTCCTGTGGCTGTCTCGAGATGAGACGTTTCTAGAGGCATTTGAGAGAGAACAATGAGGTGGGTTTGCTGATATTTATGGGAGCTTCTTCCATGCATGAAGGCTGGCATGGGAGAAGGGGCAAAAGTGCTCATTGGTGAACATAACAAATGGGTGATGATGGCAGGCATCACTGGCTGATCAGCGGAGAGAGCTGACATGTTGATAGCATGTAAAAAATGATAGGTAGGTCATGAAGGGCCTTTAGAGTGAAGATGAATAGTGTATGCTTGATGCAGCGCCAAGTTCACAGATGATTCACTGTTTTCTTGTTTTGAAAGTCTGAATTTCCACATTATTTTTATTTGATTAATGCTATTGGGTGCTTTTGACTTATTTTCTCATAATAGCAAACATTCCATTCATTTTAGAAGGAATCTATTCAAAATAATTGATGGATTCTGTGAGCTCAATGAAGTTGATGTCATGACATGTTGGTACATTTCTATACTATCAGTTACAATGGCTCAGTGCACAGAAAAGGTCATTTAGATTACTTAATATAAATTGCTTGATTGTTCCTAAGTAAAGATCATCAGACAGGTTGTGGTAGGCTTGAGATAGGTACTATTAATTGCCTGGAGAAAGACTTTTTAAACCTATAGTTAAAGATGGAATGCTACCCAAAGGTAACATCTGGTAGTTGGGTTTGTTTGGATGTGTCTACCTTTTTAACTTGTGATATTACATGAAGATTTTTTTTATACCTTTCTAAGAATTGAAGTTTGGTGTGGAGAAACTGATCCCAAGATGCATTTTCAGTAATGAATGTGCTGAAGAGAACACTGGGTGTGCATTTTCACTATCATGTTAGTGGTTCACCTCCCTTCCCTGAGGGGGTGTGGGCAGACACCCACATGGTAACAGAATGATCTTTATTTGTCCCACTTTCTACCAGTGTCTGAGTGTTCAAACTAGCTAATCGTATTATGTCTGCACAACTCTACAAGAAAACTACCTTTCCAGCCTTGTTTGGAAGCCAGGGTTGTCTATGGGCTATCTGTACATGCAGCACCTCAAGTAATGAATCTTTGGGAGAAGCATCTCATTGGTACCTGAGAACAAACATTAAGGCGCTTGGGAATCTCAGTTTGACCAAAGATGTCTCCACTTGTATGAGCAGCAATGTTCATAAGGTAAGATCTTTACAAATGGCTTACTTCCCTTAAAAAACAAGAAATTGGAGCTTAGGCTTCCTAAGGCAGTCTATTAACCATCTTACCGATGCTCCAATTGTTGATAAGGTCAAAGAAAATATTACATGTCTTCGTCTGTGTAGAATGAAGCCTGTAATCCTGAGTGAAAACTTATGCAAATCTTGGTGAGAATGTGCTTGCCAACATTTCCATTGCACTTGCTTTGTTCAGAGCATAGCAATCAGCTAGAATTTATCCGTGGACCCTGTTTATTAGAAGAATGGGAAAAAGAATGTCTATGCGGCATAGTTTGATAGCAGTGCACTGAAGTGCTATATACTTATGTGTATATCACATGAAAAATCTTCATGCCGTTCATTCTTATCAAAACTGCTTGTAGACCTTTTGTCGTCCTGATCATGGACAGCTAAATTCTGCTTCCCTTCACATCCCACCACACATGCCTTGCAGCGATGGAAATCAGAGACACTTTGCGTTCTGCAAATCCATGAGAAAGAAATGACAAGATCATGACATCTGGAAACTGAGATGAAAACAACATAGGTGGGGGGAAGAATCCCCTCTATTTCAGGAATACGTGTGAGTGTGAAGAATCAACCCAAGTGTTCCCAAAATGTTCCTAAAACCAGAGGGTTTGTCTTCAACTGCTGGAGTTGTTGGAATGACATTGATTTACACAGATCTAAGATACAGCCCGGTGAAAAGGTGAGTTCATGCCTTTTCCTTCAATGCTAAATATAGATTTAAGTACCAGAGCAAAGGCATCCAACTTTAACAATTTTGGCATGTACCTTCTTCTCTCTGGACTTCCATACCACCTCAAAAGCAGAGAAGCTACTTCAATAAATGTTTTTGAAATATTACAAGACTAAGAATCTTTTCTTCTTGATATTTGCTTTTAGAGGGGCTTATATGTAATCCCTTTTAAATTACTCTGCCTATGGAAGTTTGCATGATAAGGCACCTTATAAATTAGACTGTATTATATTGTATTGAAAGTTGAAATATGAAGCTATATTGGCTAGACGATATCTTATAATTAGAGTTTGGTTTCACCATCTGAGTAGAAGTGTTGACTGCTCCTCAGCCTGAAAGTACTGCTCTCTGCTTGATGTACATCCCTGAATAAATGCCTGTATCTTAAAACTCCACATATTTATAGGTCAGGTTTCTAGTATGTAGTATTTGATTTCTTCTCCCTCTGTATTTTTAGGCAAATGAAGGCTGAATGTTAAATTAAATGCAAGATTTTCAGAAACAGGAGCCTAAAGTTAGGGTTTTTTCCAAATATTTGTGTAGGGCCCTCTACAGAAGAGCTGGACACCATATTATGCTTTTAGAGACTATCAAGAGCTACTGACTGCTCAACACTGGGAACCAGTCAACTTTGTTGCCAAAATGTGCAGCAAGATGACCAACGCTGGTGACCGAATGTTTTACCTGCATCAAAGTGAGTGGTTTTGATTCAAGTTCTGTCCATCTGCAGGACATTTTAACACCTTTCTTTCTATAAGATTTCAGTGTAATTATATATTTCACATACTAGGGGCCAGGACCAGTTTTACTGTCTGATCAGTCGCAGTTGAGTCTTTAAAAGACACAGTTGGAGATCAGCAGCAGTATAAAGGAAGGAAGAATACTTCATAAAGAAAGAAAAATAGTAGAGGATTTTGAAGGCCACAGATGTCCATTCTCATGCAAAGTGGAACCAGTTTTGAAATTGGGTTAACTTAATAGGCTGTGAATTATACAAGCTCTTTAAGTTAATCTGATTTCATAGCCACCTTAGCGTATCCACACTTAACTGTCTGAGGACCAGAGCACAAGTCCTTTGAAGTGTCAGATGAGGTGGATATTGCTGCAAATTTCCATGCCATTGGAGGATGCTGCTGGTGGGATCTGTTACTGAAAGGTATTTGAACCTCAAACTATATGACATGAATAGGTTGGTGCAGAAAACGTCATTGCCAGCACTCGTTTGCTTGGAGTGATGACAAATGATTATGCTGTTTCTTTCCATTGTGTGCACAGTTCTCTGATGTTATTCCATCCTCTTTGCTATATCACAAAGATCATTCAATTTCTGATTGAAGTCCCTGGCATCTTACTTCCAATGCCTTGCGGCATTAACACATTGCATGATTCTGTTTCAACATCCTTTGCTTCTTGGCAGAGATTTCCTTCTATATTCCAAGCCTAGACAGTGCATGAAAGGATTTCTGAGCTTTAATACAACAATCTTGGCTGCTTTTTTTTTTTTTTGCCTTTTTTTTTTTTTCCTGGGGTAGTGACTAACTCGTCTATCTCCCCATTAGCTGTAATGAAGACATGAATTACACAGAGAGGTTACCTGAAGGTAAATGTCCCTGTAGGATTCAACACAAATGTTGCCAGAAATGGAGCTTCTTGGTAACAGATTTTTTTGATAAATGAAAAATGTAAAACCTCAGATTTGTTTTATCTCAATTCAACTGAAAAAATACATACGTGTGTGTGCATATACATATGTATATATGCAACCTCCCATGCAGTTCTGTGATTGAACTTTTAATCAAAGCCAACATTACTTCTTAAAACAAATATTTTTTGTGAGATGGAATTTGGGGGGGTAAACGGGGAGAAACTGGTTCTTCAAACCTTTTCCTACCTGTTCTAAGCAGAACAACAGACCGATTCTCTGCTCAAAACTGCTCAGAAGTCATTTTACACCAGTCATCCATAAAGACTGTGTTACGAAGTATGTCCGATTCCTCTGTCAGGAAAGACTGATAAATTTACAAGCGCTCAAAAATCTCCCAAATAACCACTTCTGTCTTTCCCAGCCTAATGCAGAGCACATTAGATAATGAAAGTAAACAGAAAACACACACACCAATATTTCCTGTAGCACATAACTGCATCCTCACCTAAACGCTAATCACAAGCTGATACTTGCCTGCATAAATCTAATCAGTTTCTTTCAGAATTGCATGAGGAGTGATTCCTTTCATCTGCATGGGAAAACATCCAAATCGAGTATCACATTTGTGTCCTTTAATAGCGCTGTTTTCTCTGAAATATACTGTAACAGGCTCTCTACTTCTCACAAGTGTCCTGATAGCAATACACTCGCGCTCATTTTAATTTCCGCGGCATCCAGCTCTGAAGGCAGAAGGGTTTTTAAGTGCCCAGACATATATTCTGCCAGGTACTGAGCAATTCAGCTCGAAGAAGGTGTTTTGTCACTGTATACGGTTGGATGGTGTGTTGATATTAGGTGTGATGAGATACAGAAGCAGGACCCTTGGCTGATGTGAACTGGCGTAGCTCCTATCAGAAGGAGTAATTCCAGTCTGCTGCATATGAACACTGTAACACAGTTGTGTTGATTGCTCAGGGATTGCTTTTAAAGCAGGAAAGGTAGAGAAAACCTGGGGTTTGAGTTTAATCAGTTGTTTTGTTAAACTTCTGCTCTGTCTTCCTGGCAGCCCCCGCGGGTGAGGGGAAGGAGGACATCCTGCCTGCTGCTCAGCATAGGCACAGCTCTGCTTACCCACACGCTTCTCTGCAGTTTCAGTACGCATTTTCCACATTATTCCATGGTATTCCACGTTATTGCATGTGGTAGAGGGTATGGTGAAATGCTTCTGTCATGTTGCTCCCCAGCAGAAGCCATCTTCAGCTCGGTGAGTGCAAGCACTGAGTAGAAAAGGTGCAATCCGACAACCTATAGGTTGTATAACTGATACAGGTCCCGGCATGAATGTGTACCCAGCTGTAGGCACGTGGGAATTTTGAGGCTGAGCAGGAAAATACCTATAGATGTTAGGAAGAGCAACTCGGTTTCTGAACTCCTTTGATCTCACCTGAGTTCAGTTTCAACAAACTGGACTTCAGAGGCTCCGCTCTGCCCCAGCCCACTGTCCCCGTGTCCCCGTCCCGCCTCTGGCTTTACATCTCTGTGCATCCCTTCCCCAAAACGGGAGAGGAGCACGACCTCGGAGGCAGAGTCGCCATGGAAAAATGCTGGTTTACTCAGATATCGTGGCAATGGAAGCCATAAAGGGAGTACAGAAAACAAGGAAGGATATTTTATTGGTTTTATTTTATATCAGATGTTTTTTAACATAATCTCATCTCCTTCAGGCATGTAACAATAAAACTAGCATTTTTACATTAAGCCCAGGATGAAATTTAGTAGAGAATTAAATCTAAAATAGAATGAAAAGTGTTCCGTGCATCTTTTGTTTCACAGTTTTAAAAGTTGTGTGGATTGGCTGCTGCACATTTTTTTCTTGTCAAACTCCCAAAAAAGCAATTATGTAAGTCCTCATTACAAGTGAGTCACCAGCATCGCTTTGTTTCATAAAATGAAAATGCTTTAGCACTGAATTGCCTCTGAGAGTGCAAAAGAGCATGTATAAAACTCGGCCTGCTTCTGCTTTACCCCTTCAGAACTCAAAAGTGGTTAAGTAAATTATAGCTCCTAAACACCAGGTTTTGTTATTGAAGAAAAGTAAGGTTAAGGCTTATTCATGTGTAACTAAAATGGTGTTGTTGAGCAAGCTTTAATAAACCACTGAAGGCAAGACAAAACTTAACAGAAAAACTGCTTTACTTAATATTTACCAGATAATGTTATTCCCAATATCTTTAAAGCTAAAGTGCCTTAAATCTAAACTCCAACTTTCTGCTCAAAGAGAACTTGGAAGAGGTCATGTTTTGAGCATATGTGTAAACCAGCATTCCATAATTGATTTATTAACATATGAGGTCATATTTATGATTTTCTTTTTGAAATATATGAAAGCAAGCTATAACTGTATAATCCTGTATGATGTATTCAACAAAAATCTGCTTCAAAAGTCCAAGAAAAGAGTGAAGTGAGGAGGGGGGTGTGTGTGCAAAAAAGCCAGTAGAGTGTATTTTGTAATGGTTAAAGGTTATTCTCCAAAGGACAAATTAATGTAATTTGTATTTGGTAGGGATCATACTGGATGTTTTATTTGCATTCTTTCACATCTCAGGAGAGGTGTTGCTAAGTAAGTCCAAATGGGATAAAAAGAATATTTTTTTATTTAAATGCAAACACTGCAGTTTTCAGACTACAATGTCATATAGCGTGTATGGGGCTCGGAAACACTACCTTAAGAAGAGTCTTGATGCCCAGGACTTTTGTATGCTGGATTGTTGGGGTTTTTTTTTTTCCTCCTCTTCCTTTTTTCATCTGTGGATTCTTTTTCTGCATATAATTTCTGAAATGTGAAGCACATGCTCGGTTGTTCTGTAGCACAGGTCCCTCTTCAGCAGCCCCTACTCACTCTCTATCAAAGTCAAAACTCCCTTTGAAGTCCTGGGGTTTGCCCGAGCCCTGCGTGCTGCAGAGGCGATGCCTCCTCCACCGCGCGTTCGTCAGGGCAGGGACTGCGGTGGTGTGTGTTTGCATGGGGTCCGGCCATGCTGGGCATTCACCCCTGGGCTGCTCTTATCGTTAAGAGTGTTTAATCACTGTTTAAATACAGAATTTGATCCAACAGGTGGTCCCACTGACTCCTCTGTGTCTGGCTACAATTTAGTTGCCATTTCTGGGTTGAGGGCTGAGCGGCACACTTGGGTCCTCCCAAGCTGTGACCTCTAAGATCACCCAAACTCCCACCAGTCGTTTACACATGCTTTCCCAAGGCTCCGCAGGGGCTGTGCACGGTCTGCTCTTCTGCTTTATCCTGGGATGATGTTACAGGAAAACAATGAATTTAGCGTGTGATTTTTTTTAAACAATGAGCTTAGCACATGACTCTTAACTACGAGATTCCGTGAAGTTGTTCAAGTATGAGATGTTGTACTGATCAAATTAGAGATCATGGAAATGCCCTGGTAGACACTGTCTCCTAATTTGAGCAGACCCCACCCTAATCTGAGTATCCAAAATGAGTCTGAGTATACCCCACCCATGCTCTGGAAGGGGCATATGGAGTAAAGTCCCTTGATCATAACTCATCCTATCGCCTTGTCACATGCTCCAGTACCAACCTCTAGTCTTGTTCACCTGCTCAGCATTTTGGGGACCATTTTCCTTCAGAGGCAACTCAGCAGTTCAAGGTGGCACAGGGTTACAGACTTGATGGCCTCCCAGTGGTAGTGCTCCAGGGGAGTAACAAGTGTCTCCCTTGGGCAGAGCTGCTGTCTGGAATGCTATTTAATAGGCTTATCTTGGGCAAGCTGAGACATGAGTCAAACATATAATATGAACCGGAGTTTGTAATTTCGTACAAACAACCCTCTCTCGGTTATGATCTACTCTCAAAGGGTGCTGATGGATTGAGCTCGATAAAACAAAAGAGAGAGGGAAGGACAACATTAAATGAAGGGAGAAAACCTGATTTTCTCCAAAAACGTAGCAAAAAGAATTGAAATCTGATGGAAGGTGTTCCACCAGCTGTACAATTGGTTAAGAATAAACTATGAAAGTTTCATGGTTTATTTCATTTTAAAAATAATTTAATAAAATAAATACTAACTCTGATTTATTTACTAGCCAAAGTAAAGACTGTGCCTCAGAAAACTCATTTCAAGTATGGAAAAGTTTCTGTGCAAGAGCTAAATTTTTGGGAGCTCTGTTGATTGTGGAATTCCTCTTCTGTTGAGGAAACAATTCATAAAAATCATAATTGTGCATCTCTATAGAGATATTCAATGGCTTAATTTCAAGACTTAGCTGTTTCCAAGAGATACTCTTCGTACTAACCATTATTATCTTACCATTTCTGGAAAATACTCTGCTGGTGCTCTAAGCACAGTTTGTGTGTTGACTCCTGTGGAGAATATTGTGATATTTTAGATGTTTGTGTGCGCCTCGGTGCGTACCTTCCTACCCTCCTATGTACTTTCCTACCTTTTTTTTTCGTACCCTCCTATGTACTTTCCTACCTTTTTCTAAGATGCTGTGATTCACTGTTCAAATTAACCAGAGCTTTAGACAGAGGAAAGTAAAACCTATATAGGTATAGGTGCCACAATGTGCAGTATAAAATAGTCTCCTAAGACCTGATGTCCCAGCAGGGGCTGAGCCCCCGGGGGCCCATGGACCAGACTGGGGATGCTGCAGCCCAAAAGCCCACCCTGGCGTCAGCACCTGTCTGAAAAGCTGTGCCTGGAGCTGGGTTTGGTACGGGCGGCGTGTGCTCGGGGTCGAGGCAAGGACTGGGGTGGCTTCAAAACCCAGTGCTGTACGCTCGTGGCAAGTGACAAAGATAAATCTTATCCAGAGCTTCCAGTTGTTCCCGAGATCATACGTTAATCATGGGTATCCTCTTTGAAGAAAAAGTGCTTGTTTTTTAAAGCCGTTTGTTGGCCTGTGGCAAAAAAAATTGCTATGGGAAAAAGATCCTGACAGACACATGAAAAACATTTCAAGTTGTGTTATACTGTAATTATCCTCCTGGAGTTAGGCATTCATATAATTTTGGTATGACAGCATGCTAGAATTTTTTTCTTTCCCTGTGATTTTGGTAGGGTTCTTATTTAAAAAAGAACCAGGGTACATTTATCCCATGTCCCCAGCCTGTTCTTTTTAATCACTGATGGAATGAGTCGTTGATGCATTAGAATGGAAATAAGGGTTTTTTGGTGGGACCTTGTACTCTTCAGAATCCTTTAAATGCCTAGAAATTCCTATAGGAAGGAACGGCACGTGTGTGCCCTGAAGTGTCTTTCAAAGACTTGGTCCTGGGTGGTTGAAGAGCTAACCCGTCGGCTGGGGCAGAGCGGAGGGCAGGTGCGGGAGTGGGTTAGGGACTGGAAACCACAGCAGATAGAGTGGTGGAGAGGTTTCTGTCTGATGCAGAATGAGATCGTTTCTTTTAGAGAGAGAAGATGTAAAAAGGTGATCTTAAATCAGTATTTTCTATGGGGAAGGCAGATTCAGCCATCCTCTTACCAACTCATATATTACTAAAAAATGAGGTGTTCAATGATATTGAAAGGCAACAAATCGAGATGTTAATCAGATGAGGAAAGAATCAGACTTAAAGTGTTCCATGACCGTTCAAAACTTGTTTAAAAAAGGGGGATAAATGTAATTTTGTCACATCTGAAGTCTTTCTGAAAACATTTTAGTGAAGATTTTTGAGCCGAAGAGGGGAAGATACAGACTCCATCCACAATGGTGAAGTGCCTAATTCATTCACCCCAGGTCGTGTCTCCCATCTAAGTGCTGTTTCACGAGGAAAGTTTGTCTTCTTTTGTTTTTTTCTTCATTTTTTTCATTCTGCACTGGAAAAAAAAACACCCAAACGGTTTCAAAAATTCAGATTTCTGGATGAAATGAAACTGCTGCTTTTTAGTCCTTCCTATTTATTATGCAGGTTTCTGCTCATGTTCCTTTATGGTGTTTGTCACTAGTGACTGTTGAGCAGAGTGCTGGAGAATATGATTCCACCTCCAATTTAGTGTGGCAGTTCTTGCATGTTTTATTCTGTTTGAGAAACCTTCAGCTGATTATCAAATCCAAAATAGACTCCCTTTTTATTTTCATAGTCTAATAATATGAAAGATTATTTTAATTGGGACTAAAATCATTGAGACTGTGCATATTACATGTTTAAGGTCAAGGCTAGACCATATCATTTTGTATTTAGGAAGGCCATACCATGATAAACGGGTTATACCATGATAAATGGTTCAGAACAGTCCCAACAGTATTGAATCTTCAGAAACATCGGTCATAAAAATCTCCTGTAATGCTGCCATAACAATAGTAAAAAAGCCATCATGGTTTCACAGGAATACTGTGAGGGCTACAGCTTTTATGATGTGGGGCGTGAACATCCCAAACATCAAAAATATTTCCTCTGAGGCTGTGTTTTGCAAAAATTAGGATTGGGATTGCACAGCTGCTGTGATATGACCCAACCAAAATACAGTTCTGTGGTACGTGGCCCATTTCACTGTCAGTGATGCTGTGTGTCGTAAGGGGCTCTACCACCCCTTGCCATTTGGACAAATATTTTCCCCATCACTGGCACTGCAGGTGATGTCAAATTGGAAAGAAGGCGGCTGAATCCAGCACTGTCCTTCTGGGCTGCCTGGAATTTCAGGCAATTCTCTGGAAATAGTTCAGATATTTGTTTGTCTGTTTGTTCATTCTCCTTATCTCATGAAGTTACAGAATGCTAATGAGATGACTTTCTATTTATAGAAAATAAAACATATGGGAAAAGGATTATGTCTGTCACACACTGCCAAGCTGATTTCATAGAGCGACAGCTCTACAGGGAAAGTTTCACTTCCAGTACTCCCGGGAAGTCGAACTGAGACTGCGAGCCAGAAAGCCTGGGTTCCAGTCCCTCCATCTGCAAGGCACTTAACCCCCCGTTCCTCCCCTCGTCTGCGACTTAATTGGTTTAACTACACTTCCCTGACTCACTCTGTGTGCCGTGGGGTTAATTAATGTGCAGAAAGTCCTTAAGATGCTTGGATGTAAGTTTTGTTTTCAGTATTTTCACAGTGGCTTTAGAAAGGGACCTTCGTACTAAAGTAAAGCCTTAGGATTTACTAAGTGGAAGGTCACCTCTACTATGATATCTTTTGCTGATGTGGGGCTGGGATGGGTAGCATTGACCATTAATATGTTGATTTTGAGCAACCATTCAGTCCCTACAGAGCTTCTACACACTTTTCTTCTGTTGTATGTCATCCAGGCACCCCTCAGTGATATCCCACCCCGATACAGAGCTGGAGCTGGTGGGAAGGGGCTGGCAGGCACGCAGTGTGCACAGTCATGTAGCAACTGAGATGCCCCTCAGGCATCTCATGGGGAAACAGAGTGGTAGGAGCGGTGATAATGGCCTCAGTCTTCTATCCGTGCTTGATAGATCCCAGTGAAGCAAGTCTTCATGCAAGGTTTGAGGATCAGGAACAGGCAACCTGAACTGAATGGCACTGTCAGCCCAAGCAGAGACAAATCCTCTGCACATGTGACAGAGACTTGGTTTGTGTAGCAAGTGCCAGACCAGAGAGCTTTGTGAGCAGACAAGTTGAAGTTGAAAGCAGAGCGGCCCAGATCTCACGTGCATGCAGCGCACCAAAGTGCCTGGTGAGCAGCGCTTTCCCTTGGTTGGCCCAAGGTGTTCAAAGGCGGTTCCTCAAGGAGAACCCCCTGTCACTGGGATTTGTGTGACATTGTTGTCCATGGAATCTCACCCCAAGTTTCTGCAGAGTGCTTAGAAAGACCCCAACTCTGGACACTGACTGTTGTCTTGGCTCTCCTCCTCCTGTACCCCTCCCAGTCACACCAGCAAAATCCAGGTGTCCCCCACAGCACAGTCTTTCCCCTGGAAGCAAAGGTCAGCTGAAGCTCAGCTCACGTTTGTGTTTGCATCTCTGTGCAGCACAGACCCAATAAGTTGGGGCTTGAGCACAGACTTAAGCTCACCCTGTGCAGGCAGACTGGTGAGCCCTGAAGGATACCCACCAATATTAGAGAGGACCCCCTTCACCTCACTGTGCTAGCATGCATAGCTGAAATGCTAATTATCGGCTGCTAAACTGGGAATGATGTCATCCATCCCTGGAAGATCTAGACTTAAGGGTTTCAATGTTTGGGTCTTTCTCCTACCCTTCTTATCCCTCCCCTCTCCCTCCACCATCTCCTAGATGTCAATGAATCAGAAAAGAAGCTGCAGCTGAAGTTGCATGGATAAGGTCTATAGGCATGAAAAATACGTGTGTGTAATTCTGTGAGATTCTTATTTGTGTCTCAATCTTGAAATTTGCAGTGCTACAGCATTCGAGCTCAGTGTACAATGAAATAGTAGCATCTTCAGAAAGAAATTCACTCTGCGGAAAAGAAGAGCTTTCCTGTCATACGTAATTGTCACTGCATTTGAACTTTTACTTTTGCCTGTGTCTTGCAGCCAAATCCTGGTCTCCTGAGCAAAACTCGAACATATTTTGCACAGGGGATCTCTGCAGGGACTGGATTTCCCCCTGCAGACTCCAGCACATCTCCGGATACAATTTACAAGAAATAGCAACGATGGTTTCTCCTGTGCTCTCTGCAGAGAGAGGATTTTTTCCAATGGATCTGCCATGCACCCACCCGCCTTTTCTTGTGGCTTATTTATTTTCAGGGCAGGGAGCGGTGTCTGCGCCCTGTGCTGAGTGTTCCTTCCCACTGTCTGCAGAGATTTCCTTGCCATACAGACAGCCTGCTCTCAAGTCCCCCTCCTTCCTTTGCCCAATCATTAACATAAATCATAACCTAGCAGATGAAAAGAAATTTCCAGTCTTTGTGATCTCCTGCCAGAGTTCTCCCAGTTTTTCTCAGTTTGGGAAAACAAATGTGCATTGCAGCATGTCCTGAGGGTTGACAAAATAGGGCTGTTTCAGACCAACAAGATGAATTCTGAGCACGAGGTCCTGCTGTGGCCCTCAGGTATTGCTGTGGGACCTCCCCAGAGAGCCGTGGGGCAGGACAACCTCTCTGCCCACTCGCCACACCACTGGGCCAGCACAGCCATGGGAGGAGGGGATGCAGCAGAGTCTTCTTCACCCATCTCCATGGACCCCCAGAGCTGTGCACAGCCTCACAGCCCAGGAGCAGCGCCCACAGGGAGGGCAAAGCTTGTCCCCATCCTCCGGCACGTCCCTGCGGACAGGGTGAGGAAAGGTGCACCAAGAGTGGGGCATGGGCAGGTGTCCCTGCTGTCACCCTGCAGCAGAGCTGCCTCCACGGTAAGGGGCTCCTGCTCTGCCAGGTGAGACGCTCGCTCTACACAAGTTGAATGGGGTCTTTAGGCTTGGTTTTTTCCAACAAGAGCTGTTTTCCAGATCGTCAGTAATCCTGACACACAGTCCATAGGGACACAGGCTGGGCTGTCGGTGTTTTTTAGTCGTGACCTAAACAAGACGTGATTCCAAGTGCAGTAATTTCTTGGAGAGGAAGGTGGCTTTCTAAGAGGGCTTTAGACAAAGAACACATTTCCAATAAACCCCCGAGAAGTGAAATCACTTCTAAAATGCTGTCAGAAGTCAACAAAAAGTTCAGCTACGTTGATAAAAATGAGCAGCTTAAACCAGACTTGCAATATGAACCAATAAAGCTTCACCCTTCCTTAGCACAACCCCCTGCCTCGCTCGTGCTGGAGATTCAGTGTCCAGATTTGTTTGCTATGGTCTCTGCCGTTGTGGGACAGTGCACCAACACTGTTTGTGAGTTGATATCCTGGAGGAAATTAGTATATGTTGGGATACTCACAGGTTGCAACTTCACAGACGTGAAGAAGTGAGCCTGGAAAATTTGACTTTGGTGCAATCAAGTGATCACGTCTCAAGGTCACTAAAGGCAGATAATAGCTGAATAACTGGCCTCAGCCCTTCAGCATAACGTACTTTTAATAGGTTGATCCAAGCCCATATGGTCTTATTTTATTGTTCCTAGCTGCCTACTATATTGAATTTTGAGGTGGATTTTTGAAATGGATATGGCTTCCAAATTTATTCTGCTCAGGACTTCAGCTTTGCTGTTTGAAATTTTATCTTTATGTGAATTTTTTTATGAGGAAAATACATGTCATGTGACACAATTTTATTTGCTTTGCCAGGCAACCTCCTTCCAGGACAGGACGTACAGCGAGGAGTGCCTTTACGTTAGAGTTTCCCCCAGTTTATGCACTGAGTAGAGCCTGCCTTTAATGAAATGATGCCAGGTCTTGCCCACCTAATGCATGCCTTGCTTTGTACAGGTTGTATTAAATTCCTCAGCTCTCCACTCTCCATGGGTTTGTTTTTGTTTTTTGTTTTTTGTTTTTTTCATGGTGGCATAATATATCAGCAACAGAGTTTCTCATATCCACTGTCGCCATGAAAACCTGGATATTGCAAATCAAGGGGATACTCACAGAAGAGTTACTGAGACCATTTTAGCTGACATTGCTTCATAGTTAAATTCATGATTTAAACTTTAAAAGATAAAGGAATATTGAGGTTCATATTGTTCTTTCACTGATAATCTTTGTTGGTTTATGTCTTTTTCAACCCCGAAATGGGAGTGTTACGGAAGCAGCTGATTTCTGCCTCCATGGGGAAGAGCCATGCATGTAATTGAGAGTGTTATACACGGGATCAGGTTTCTGGTACAGTTCTTGTCATTATAATTTGATCCGCCGTGATGGGGCTCGTAGCCTGATTGGCATCTCTGAAGACTTCTGTAATATGAATAATAATTACAAAAATTCAGACAAGTAGTATTCCAGCATGTTTGCTGAAAAAGTGTTCAGCCTGTCAATGCATTTGCAGGGATTCCTTGGAAAAGCAAACACTAAAGGCATATGAACATAGTAAAAAAAAAAATAATTTAAGGATTCAGATGAATATTTGTAGGAAGCACATTACAGTTTTTTTCAGCTTTACAAACAGGATTACATGAGTAATCTTCAAGTAACGTAAGGATAAATCATTTTTGGAAAAAGCCCCCAATGGTTTAGGTATCAGCAGGCTTTCGCTTGCTAGCAGGCATGCATGTGTGCCTGGCCCACCCCTCTTGCAGTGCACAAAGCACAAGGAAAATCCCACTCTTTCTTTAGGCCCAAATTTGCTGTAATCCTGATGAATATGCATTTTACATGTAATTCCAGATTGCGCTCCGATGCAAGTTTAGATTCCTACATTTCTGAGTGGAAACATTGACATTAAACTGTTATCCCCTCTACATATGTACATGTGTCATTTTTTCACTCTTTGAATGTCCTCTTTCCAAGATGTCCCCAGGACTGAGCTGCTAGTCAAACCTCAGTTCCTCAGTTTTGGCCGTGCAGTTGCGGACACCCAAGGGATGGATGTTGTAGCTGGTGGGTCCTTCAGATTCTCTTGTATTCCTGTGGAGTTTGGGGTTTTCAGCATCTCTCGCACAGAGCGTGGTATAGTTGCTCCTGTGATTTGTCCTGTGATTTCTACTGAAGGCAGCAGGAGTAAAGCTCTCCCACATAATTTTGAGCATTTGGGGATACATGAATAGACATGGATGTGTCAAAATAGTTCACGTTTCTGTAAGTGCTGATGAGGTGGTAATTACTAGGACTGCTACGGCTGCTTGGCTGGAATTCCTCCCACTGCTCCTTTCCATTCACAACAGCTTTACTTCTAAATAACCGTGGTTCTGGTCTATACAATTAATACTGGTCTATACAGTTAGTATATAAATGAAAAACATAGCTCAGATTCAGGTAGGTAAAGTTTCATAGAACTAACATAATGAACACAGCAGTGATAATAAATTAATTCTGACCCCTTATTAGGTGCACAGTTAATTCAATGGACAACTGAAAAGACATGGGGTCTTGAAACTGCGAGAAAGACGACTGTTCAGAAGAAACTCAATATACTTATATATCTCTATCTCAGTCCTGAATATTGCAAGCATAACTTGATCAGTGATAACATTTAAAAAATTATTTTTAAATTGATTGTTTTAACCTGTTCTTTCAGAAGCTGCCACATTAATTGAAAATACACTCTTTGTAAATTAAGATGCAATGCTGAGTGCTTCATTTTTATGTTTGTACATCTAAGACTTTGGTTCAATAATACATTCAGTCTTTGAGGCCCTTACTCAGGTCTATAAAATAGCATTTTAAAAAAAAAAAAAAGTGAGGTAAAAGTTAGTCCAGTTCTGGAATAGCTTTTAGCATATGCACCTGCTCTCTGCACAAAAAAAAAAATAAAAAAAAATCTAAATTTTAATTACTGATTTGGCATGGTCTGCTCTTCTTAACTAGCAGTGTCTTTTATTTCTTCATCTGACAGCCTCCTCACCCCCAGGGTATGATGGAAAATGACTCATTTTCATATAAGGTAGAGGAGTTTAGTGAATATATGACCTACAGATTTTCCTAATTTTTTCATAATGTAATGTACTTTGATGCATTTCAAAGATAATCTGTCTGATGCTTTGCATATTCCTACTTAATTACAGTCTATCTCAAGATGATTTACTACAGTCAGATAATTCTGAAATAGTCTTGCTATGGAGGGCATGCATACCACAGGCAGCTGTACAATTCGCCATAGAGTTCATAGGGGAAATTATGTGTGTATGTAGCAGTGGGGAGGGCTGGCACGGGAAGAGCTAGAAATAAAAAGGCATATACGGCCTCACCTAATGTTCACTGATGAGGTCTTTCTGACAGTTTCAGTGTATTTTGGCTAAAACTCAAATATTATTTAAGCATGGTCCCACTTCCATGCTCTACAAAGTAACGGGTGATGAGCAGAGGAACACTGAAAAAATATTCTGAAGAAATTTCCAAGCTTACTTATTGCCTTTTCAGTTTTATATCATAATATTCTAGTAGAACTCAGATCTATTTTAGGGCTAGAAAAGTCTGGAATAGCATTTTGGCTCTTTATTTGACCATATGTGTTAATGTTCCAGTGACTGCCTCTACATAAAATTAGCCTGGAATGAAGCGACCAGTGCTTGTGAGTATTTCAAAGCCATAATAACAGATCCAGACTTTTAAGGCCAGATGAGGACTGCAAGATCATCCAGGCTGACCTCGTCTATAACACAGGCTGGAGACAGCTAGGAAGAAAACATACACCTCTTCAGCCTTTCAGTGAATGCTGCAGCAGAGTGGGCACATCAGCCCAAAGCAGGTGGAGGGTTCTCCTGTGCGCGATGGGCTGGATACCTCTGAGCCACCAAACAAACCCATGGTCTCCGTGCCAAGACATGCAGGTGTTTCCATTCACACACATTTGAAGAAAACACCAAGATATTAAGTCATTTTGAGGGTAGAAAAGTTTTGCTGGAATTTAGGATTCCCTTGACTTAGATAATGGACCATATTTACCTCTGATTTAATTTTATTTTAGCTAGTGGAGTAGTGGAGACTGGATTACCATGACCTATTTATTTTTGGAATATTTTATTCTCTCTAGGAATTCACTTATATCCACCTCTCCAATCAAGCATTAGCCTGGCAAAAGAGTTGTCTGTAAAATTCGCTGCACATCTGCAAATATCAAATGTCCACGAACAGGCAAAAGACTCACTCTACTTACTTTTTTTGTCAGATGGTTTCATTTAGAACCCAAAGGGTCAGGAGTCACAGCATGACCTCATCAAATTAGACTCAACTGAGAGAGGTGTTTAGCACAACAAAAAGGAAGTAATCTGAAGGACATTAAATGCAAATGAGACTGCCATGTGCAAACTTCAAAAACACCTGATCCAAATGAACAGTGTTGACGGGGGTCGAAGGGGTGAGAAAGAAGGTTTCATATTTTGGTTGGTTTCTTTTCAAGGACTATCAGCAATATTACATCCTGTAGAGCTGGCTGAAAATCTCATAGGTATGTGACTATTTAAACTTAAAAATACCCACTTTTATTTTTGCCAGGTGAGAATATGTCAGTGTTTACGGGCAGGAGTTTGGTTGGCTTGTAGATCAAACCTGGTAGCAACCCTTTCTCTTTTAGTGGATTTGTTACTAAACAAGTATTTTTAGAGTGGGTTCATTGCATGAGTCTCATTTTGGGGAGGCAATAAAAATTAATTTTGAATGCCTAATTGAAGAATTACAAGGAAGCTTCACTTGCCAATGGTTCTTTTATACGGAGAAGAAAAAGTTCGTTAGAAGGTTTGCACATTTTCCCTTCAGGACATTAATCCATGCCCCCATTGGCTGAGATGTCTTTCAGCCATGAAGGCAATGGGGCAGTGAAGGTCTTGTTATAATGGAACCAGGCTATTTCCAGATAATGTGAGGCAGATTGACTTCAGGGATAGATCTGCTTTCCAGATGTTGGATACAGTCAAGTGGAGCAGGGAGACAGAGATGGCAGCTAAGTATAAGGAGCACCTTGGAGTAAATAAGAAATCAGAAGAACCGTGTTTGCAAGGAGAAGTGTTGAGATTTTCAACACCGTGTGAGCCAGGGAAAAAGCTAATAAATAAATATTTGTTGCTGACAGACACAGGGATGTCTAAGTGTACTGAGGAATGAGCCAAAAGAAGATCGAAGTGGGATCAAAATAGGACTGAAAGCAGTACTTTGCTAGAGCTCAGGATCTGAATACATCTGTAAGAATGCAAAAGACTGGAAAGTGGTCAAAATGGCTGGTGAACAGGAAAGAAAACCAACTGTACTTGCTCATAGAAGTCTAGGACAAAATAATACAATGAACGCAAGAAGTGTGATGCAAAGTAGTTTAGGTACGATAAGAGCTGGTAACAATCCTGAATATCAAATCCAAAGCCTACAGAAGTCAGTGTAAGATCTGTGGAAGTTTAAGGCAGAGGGAATGTTTTTGTTTCTTTCTGTTTGACTCCATTCATCTTGGTTTGTCTGCATTCTGACAGCCATGAGATCAAACTTAGCTGCCTAACCAAGTAGCCAAGCTCTAGGCAGATCAGCGCTACATATATCACAAGACGGCAGGAGTTTGTACGGACAGTCTTTGAGAAATATGGGATGATGGGTGAGATCTTTGTGAGCTGTTGCCAGGCATGCTGAGAGATGACTGCCCATGTAGGAAGGAGAAGATTATTTCATTCAGTGATAAGCAGATGGACAGACAGATAGTATTATACAGGTCAGTGCTTTCAGGAGTCTCTTCCCATTCTCAGTGCTCCCCTTTGTAGCTTGGGTGGTCTCAAATGCAGTCTTCTGCTCTTTTGAGGAAAGTGCAGAGCAAGCCCTGCTAGAAGGGCAGGAGGGAAGGACTGCGCGTGTTCCTGCCATGGCCTGTGGAAGGTGCTGCTTTTATTTCCTTCGGCATGGAGCGGTTTTTCAAGATGCAACTGAACCTTCAGAGAGGGTGCAGCTCATGGGAACAAGACCAGCCCCATGATCAGGTGTCATTTTCTTAACCCGGCCAGTGGGTCTTATCTCAGAATCAGGCCAGCTGGCAGCAAGCTGAAGGCGATTGCTGGCGGTACAAGCAGTCAGGGGAGGTAGCAGGAGATCTGTACAGTCGAGCTTATACACTCAGGGTGTGGGGGCTCACATCTGGCTGCAAGATGCTTTGAACAGTTTGTTGGACAAAGGCACTTGGTCAAAAGAGGTCAGGGCAGGTTCAGTTGTACTGCCAAGGGTGAAAACTATAGTGAAAGTCAATAAAAGGCTCTCATGGCTTCTAGTTTACCCAAATAAGGAGAGAGAAGAATTGTTAACATAGGGTTTTCCCTTACCTTTTCAAGGTCATAGGAAGGTTAGCTCAGCTTCAAATTGCTGCATAAGCTTGAAAGGGAAAATGACAAAACACGGATTAGGAAAATACATGGTCTTATTTTTAAAAGGTTGTTCTACTGAATGGTGGAGGATGGTGGTCACCAGGAGAGTGAAGTGCAGGCAGGGTGAGAGGAATGCTCAAAATTTTGTAGTTTGAGCATTTTTCTACATGTTTTGAAATAGGGTGTAATGACAAGAAAGATTTTGATGTTACAGCTGGGTGAACTTCAGTTACAAGAAAGATGTATGTTTTTAAAGGTGTTGGTGATTATCCATGGGCAAAAACAATCAGGAAAATTGGGGACTCTCTGGCTTGGTTGCTTTCTGGAAGCTATGATTTAATTACAGAAGAAGTAATCAGGAATAATATATGACAGGTTAGTGAAATGCTACCATTGGGTTATTGAAGATAATCTGGTAGAGCTTCCTGACAGGAAGCTATATTTTAAGCTTCTCTTTATGTATAAAGAAAAGCATCATGGGCAATCATCTGGGCTTTGCAAACCATGCTAGGTCACTTTAGTTCTGCCTTTAGAGACAGAGAGCATAACTGACTGAGGCAGACAGTGAATGAATTGTTTTGACTGCTTAAGAAACTAATTTTACTGTTTACAAGTCGTGTTTTAAATGGAAAAAAAAAAAAAAAGGCAACCAAAAACCAACTAAAAAACCAACGCTGTGTATGAATTCCTGTTCCTGTAACATGATTTTTCAATACTTCCAAAGATACTTGAAAGGTTTGATGCCCAATCCCATGATAAATTAATGGTAGCTGGATGTCCAAAACCAACAAATCATCTTCAGGCAGTTCAGTCATCAAGAAGCTAATGTCAATTGACAGTAAAAAATATCTTCCTTCATACAGAAATAGAAATTGGTGTGTGTGTGTGTGGGAGGGGGATATCGGAAAAAAGATTGTGCAGTCAGTTTATAAATCAAGGGCTGCGAGTACCTCAGATGTTCTTCAAATATTGCAGCATGGAAAAATATAAGGGAATCTCCATCATTTTTGCCTCTTCCACCTCTGGTTATGCCAGTTGTTCATACTGCATTCCCACTGATTGTACCATCGTTAAAAATAGTAATACAAACAGAGAATTCAAAGAAACTCACGAACAAATACTTTATGGTATTTACAAGGTGCATTTTTTATGAGTTGACTTTTCTCCTCTTTAAGCAATGCTTCATCTGTATCTAGTAAAGTTCTAGATGAGAAACAGTTTACTAGATATAGAATATTAAATATAAATATTGGGTGGTCATAACAGAAAAGTCTGAAAATGGTTTTAAAAGAAACCAAAGAAGCTTTCATATAAACAGCTAGAATAAATACACGAAAATTTGGATTCTCTTAATAAAATGTACTTCATATGTGTGTAGTTAAGAAAATGTCTATATTCACATGCATGTATGTGTGAGAATATATATATATTTGTGCACTCACATAGTTCAGCTATACATGTATACACATATTTTATACATTTATAACATCTGTTTATTATACTGATATATGGTTTTCAACACTGTTGGGCTGTTTCAAACTGTTCAAAACCAAAACTGCTTAATGCAAAATTCTAATACACCAGCTGGAGGTAAACGTCACCCTTCTAAAATAATGATCTATAAATATAGCTTTTGTTTTTACTGTTTACTCCAGTTAAATGTTATTTTTAACTAGTGCGCTATCCTGAGGACATGGAAGCTTTCCATACATATATACAAGATTTGACCATTATTTAGTGGAAATAATACCAAATTACACTAGGGTTAGAAGACACTAAGCAGCCTGAAGCACGATACAATGGTTGAACTTAAAAGTTCAGTTCATTTGCAGAGATGTTACTGGTTCCAGCTGTGTTCTCTGTATAGGGGAGAGGGAGAAAGTATATGTCCAGCTGGAAATTAAATGAGCTACACAGGGCTCTAAGTTCGGACTCTGAATACACACCAGAAACTAAACAAAGAAATGCCCAAGATACACAACATCAACTCAGAATAAAACCAGCAATAGTAGTTGAATCATGTCACAAATACCTGAGATACATTACCTCCTACATTCTTCCAGGGAACTTCTTCAGGTGACACTTTGTTTAATAATGCAAAATACTCCTATACGTAACCTTTAGAATCTCCTTTAAAGTCTTGAGTGATGTATTTTCATCATTGAAATTTATAGTAATATCAGGATCGGTAATTTATGTGTTTTAATTTAAAGCATCTGTTTTTAATTTATAGAGTTCAAGGTTTTTTCAGCAGTTGCCCATGAGTAAGCATTTGATCTTGATACTATATTTTGAGTCTATATTTGATGACCATCTTTCCAATGTGTGGGTTTTCATTAAAAGTTAAATCACTTTGTCTCAAACCCAAACTCCATTTTTCACAAACGTTTTTAAATAACTAAAAAGACTGGTCTGCATTTCAATCAGCTTGGACAATGAAAACAGTCCTGTTCATTTCACGTTTAATTTTGGTCATTCTCACCTTTGGGGTTTTTTGGTAGACTGATTCAGTGCTGCTGTGCCGGATGATATTGAGACATAAGGAAACAGTACCATAACAGAGAAGCTGTACTACTAATTTTCAAATAACAACCAGGCTTAGTGCTTCCAGTTAAAAAGTAATGCTCTTTCTTTGTGAGACATGTGGCCTTGAGCAGCATTCTTAGCTTCCCTTGTGGTTTTAGGATGACTCATGAATTTTGATGGTTTTCTTGAAGACCCAGTTGCTAGAGTCCTGTGAATGTATTTGAATTTCATTTTGTTTTAGAGCAAATGGAAGAATTTTCTAGCTACTTGGCTGCAAAGAAGCGGTCAAGACTGCAAAGCTCAACAGCTCACAGACATGAAGATATTAATTAAAGAACCCAACATTTCTTCATCTGAAAACCCCATAAATGAGGAGGGACTTTCTGAATACATGGGACTGACAGTACTGCAGATCTCTTGCCTAAGAAGTTACCAGGATGGTTCCCTAATAGCAGTTCCTTGGTTTCAAACCAAAGTAGTTCAGCCTGGATTGCTCCTCGCTGCTTTCATCTGCTGTCCTTGTTCATGAGTTCTGTAGCAATGGGCTTTCCCTTCACATGGATGGTGGCAGTGGTCATGAGAGCTGGGTGGAAAGTTGGTTCAAACAGTGCATTTTGCGCCTGCAGCCCCAAACGCTCCTTCTCTAGCAGAGAAAAAAAATTTGGTGTGAGGTCTTCTGTTGCCCCAAAGCTAGGGACATTCTCTCTACATGTCTGTGCCTCGTTCTTTATAAAAGGCTGGTTTTCTGTGATTAGGCATACATGTGGTGCTTAAACTAACAGGGTCTTGCTCCAGTTCTCCAAGATATGAAGTCTGCCTGATGTATATTCCCTGCCAGCAAAGGAGGCACTGAAGACCACAATTATGAGAGAAGGTGACTAGATACACTTATCATTTAAAATACTTTTTTTTTGCTCTTTAATTAATTCATTAATTACAAATTAGCTTCCAGGATTTCATAGTAGGAAGCTTTATAATTATCTAATCTTAACTTCTGTGTAAAGAACTGTGCGTTAATTCGCTCTCCTTTCCACAACTGGTGGTGGATATAAAGAAGAGATTCAGTCAGGAATATTACTCCATCAGGACTCATTTCTCTGCAAATCATGATACCGTATAGTACTTTTAATCAGGAACACAGCAAATTTCCAGAATTGGAAAAAATTTAAATCAAGGCTGGGAGATCTCTCTCTAGCTGCTCTACTTTCATCGATATGAAGCACATAAGTCTAATCATAACCTTGGACTGAATTTTTGGTTACCGGCCTTTTTGAAGTAAACCTCTGTGATTTCTGGTTTTAAAAAAGTCTTGGTTTCCTGCCCAGAAGCTGGCCATGCTGGGAAGCCTTACTGAAGTCTTTTATTTGTTTAGCGTATTTACCAGTACCCAACTAATAATACAGCATTTTTATCCTGTGAACACAACTTCCAGACTTCCACGACTTAGACTTCCAGAGCTCCAAATGGGAATGTCCTGCTTCTCGGAAAGGACAAAGTATGTCTCTTTAGAAAGTAATCCAGAATAATGTGCCTTTGGGTATAAGAGCTGTAGGAGTGTTGGAAGGTCTCGGACCATAGTCCTGTGGTGAGCCAGTTTAATCAGAGTCATGGTAGCAATTTTATTTGAAGAAATTTAAATTAATCTCTCTAAAAAAAAAATAAAAAAAAAAAGATTAACAAGTCCAAATCTTAATTAAATGCTATATTTTAAATTCTGTGAATAATATTGTTTAAGAAACATTTAATCATTGTATTTTCTTGTTTAGGATTAGCTGTTTAAAGACAAAAGACTCTAGGCTTCAATTAACTGCTGCCAAAAATTAATTTAAGTAGCCTAATTGACAACTTGCTTTAAGCTACATAAAATCTTGGCATAAAACTTATTGTCAAGGGAAAAATATTCCTAATTTATTACTTTATTATAAATGAAACTATTGACCAAAGTGCACTTGCTCTACTGCAGCTGTTATGTAAAACAACAATAAGTAGATGACGACGATAATGAGTCCTTGTCCTTATGTGTAAATACACGTCGCTCTAAAATTGCACCAGTTGTTAATGACTGTTCGGTGCCACCAGGCTAGAGAATAGCTGCGGAAGAGGCAGAAATCTTGTTTTCAGGCAGCGCTGCTGGATCCCAGCCCTTTCCCTGCGATGCCTCCCCGGTCGTGCAATACTCGTGGTGGTGGGACCGGGCTCCTGACGGGCTTCAGACAAAGCCCACCGCGAAAACTGAGCCCGACTGCCTTCCACCTCTATGCAAAAGAGAAACGTAAACTGTTCCACATGTGGGAGCAGAATGTGATCGCTGTGGGGAGAAGGTAGCAAGGCTATTAAATGTAAAACCAGGGCTGAACAATCAAAATACTTGTCCGCGAGTGTGCGAGATACTCGGATATCTGTGAACAGGGAGAGAAAATTAAAAGCTGTAAGTACATACTGTAAAGCTCTTTAGTTTCTTGTTTATGGTCGCAACGGGCCAACTTTCAAAGCCACTTCTTGAAACGTTGCCCGTGGTTTTCCACCTGCAACTAGTTAGACACAGAAGTCCTGTATTTTCTGCACGGGCACAGCTAATTTGCATCCCTGCATACCCGGCTGATTTACAGAGGCGTTAGTGCCTGCACGGGGCACGGTTCCCCGGCCGGACCCCTCCGAGAGCGGCGAGCTGGAGAGGCAGCCCTCTCCCCACACCCACACCGCGGTGCCGTACCTGCTGCCGTGGGCCTTTCCCACCCGCCGTTTCTTGCCGTCCATCCGTCTCAACCTGCTGCAGTGTGAGCCCATCTACTTAAGGCAACGTTAGCCATTGTATTGTGCGTTTTTCCTCTTAGGACTGCAAAAGATGATTGCATCAGGAAGGTAGCGTACTGGAGTGCAGCTTTTCCAAGGAGTCTCTTTGAAGGCTAAAAAGGTTGCTTGGAAAATATAGTATCTTGGCTCAATTTTCATTGTCTAGGCACATTTCATTTCAGAAAATCACAAGCTACCAACCCAACCATGTCATTGCGATTTTTCAAGCATTTTCTTTTTGTGCGTGTGTGTTTTATATCTCGGTGAAGTCACATCCCCCCCAGGCTATTGGAACAAAGCTCAGCTGAGAGCTGAACGTACCCAAACGAGAGGAAATTACAAAAGGAAAAGTTAATGTCTAAAGCCATCAGCATGGGCACTTCTCCCACAGCCTCCGTGAACCCTGGAGCAGCAAAGTAAGTTCACTCTGAGAGGCACGCCGGCTCGGAGAGATGTTCAAAGTCCGGTCTGGCCGAGAACCTGCGAAACCAAAACCTTCCCAAACCAACAGCACAGCATCCATAAAGCCTAAAAGATGCTTTTGAAAAAGCTCCCGGGGCACTGTGACCCTTCACACCCCTCCTCCACTGAACAAACTGTTTAAAACCCGAGATGTGTTGCAGAGATAAGGAGCACTAAAGAATTTACAGCAGGTGTTATTTGAAGAGACTTCGAACAATGCAGAATTACCTGTGCCCATTTAAGTCCATTAATCTTCTCTTGTAAAAATAGCAATAAACAGTGATTTAGAAGCGGGGAGGAGCGAAGCTGGAAGCCCTGAGGTTAACAGAGAGAAAGATCAGTGCTTGTGGTTAATTTTCTTTCTGTCTGTGCAACAAGTGACTGAACTGCAGAAAAATGTAACTGCAGGTTCAGCTTGGAAAATACCAGATTACAACTGTTGTGGCTGGTATTATTTAGCAGATATATGACAGGGCTTCAACCGAGTGATACTAGGTGCTGTATAAATATGCAAGCAGTAGCGTCCGCTGCACAGAAAGAGTTTACAAACTGCAAAGACCCCCCAGAACAGATAGATGGGCTCCCACCCAAAGCCCAGGAAAGGCACTACAATAAAGGGGTGTGCAGCCGCCTGAAATTTGAAGGTAAGCAACAGCAGTTAATCACAATAATTACCACCCGCTTAGCTATTATCTCAGCTGCGGCTGCTGATGTGTCCACAGTGTGTACCCTCAGCCTCAGAACAAAGTCTTATTTTGATGGATAAGGTCTGGTTTTTAAACTAAAAAGAAACCAAAAAACCCCCAAAAAAACTCCATAAACAAACAAAAAAAAACCAGAGACCTGACCAGAGATCACTGGAGCCAAGGGGGATTCTTTTCCACTGGAACAAGCCCTGTGGCATCAGAAACCCATCAAAACAAAAATGATTTACGCAAACACAGCCGTCGAATATTTTCTTCCCGAATGAAAACAAATGAGCTGGCAAAGTATTAATTTAAAATACTTGACTCGTTAATGAGCGTTATATATTATAAAGGCTGCTTCTGTGAGGACTTTCTGCCTTTGCTCTGCAGGTGGCTGTGTGCCTGCCCCATCGGTATGCGGTACCTCCCCCGGGGCTCCCGGACCAGCCATCTCTTGGGAGCAAAGATGATGGTGACTCTGGTACGGGTGATGAAATTTTAGTTGGTATTAATACTCGTCAACAAGTTAGCATTAATTAAATATGCCCTTGGTTTTCTTCTGCATTAAAAAAAAAAAAAAAAAAAANTTTTTTCAAATAAAAAAAAAAAAAAAAAAAAAAAAAGGATTTCTGAAAGAATTTTTGAAACTCTTTTTGTCTTGGGTTTTGTATTAACAAGGGTTTTCTCAGTATCACTCATGTAAAACCTCACAGAAACAGCTGACCCTTTTACACCTAGCAAGCTCAAAGTAATTATGACAACACTTTTTCTTTCATTTTTAAAAAGCAATATATTTCTGGGTTTGACCACATTTATGTAGAAAATTGTTGTATTATTTTTTTTAATGAGGCATTCATTTCAACAACAAATGACGAAAATACATACAAATCTGAGAAAGGAACTAGCATTATTTACAATTTTTTGTAGGATAATTAATATTATTCCTAAAGTGAAGTTGCTGACTACATACGGATTTAGTAATTTTAAACTTTAGTTAGTGGAAATATTTCCTTTACAAATTACACTCCTTTCCTCCTCCCCTGCCTCCCTACGTGCCGACTATCTTTTATTTCTGGACACCGGGCAACACAAGGGAAAGAAAGCGAGACCTGAGCATCCAGGCAGAAAACCAGGCCTTGTACCAGAGCCAGGAGGCGGCCGGGATTCCCGCGCCGCACAATGCCGCCGCGTCAGCGCCGCGCCGCGCCGTGTAATGAACCCCAAGTGGCCGCCTTTCACATCTCAAGAGCCAAAACCGGCTGGATGCTGAACACCGCTGCTCCCAGCTCCAGCCTTCAAGTGACTATTTCGCCCAACAATAACGCTGAGAAAGGCACAAAGCCCGCTGCTTCTGCCTGGCGCTTTGGGACGCAAACCGGCCAAATACGTTTGGGTCAGCGGGACCACGATGCTCTTTGTTGGCAACTGAAGTGCAGCCTCTGTCAAAGGGCGGGGGCTGGCAAGGACAGTAAAATTTAACAAATCGCATTTTTGGAAAGTGCGGGGGAAGGTGATTTTTTTTTTTTTTTTTTTAAATCATCCCTCAAATCTCTGTTCTGGATAAGGTTTGCAACAAGGCAAACAGTAATTCTGAAATGTAGAGGCCTCTAACTGTACAGCACAGGTTATTTTGCAACTTTTCTTCTGACTTACCTGAAAAGAATTCCTCTCCCCTGGCTTCCTGATAAGGAACTCGCCCTCCAAATTCCCCACACAGCGCAGCGAGCCGGGGCCGGGGAGGGGAACGATGTGGCACTCCCCCAGTTTCCTACACTTAAGCTTTCGTCTGTGAAAAATCCTTTTTATTAAAGGCAAACTGCAGTATAATTGAGCTAAATCTCCAGCCTCTGTTGGAGGTAGCAATGCCACGCACGGTTCATTGCAATGCCTGCTGTCCGAGGGATTTTTTTTTATGAGATCATATTTCAGGAGGAAATAAATTTCCTCCTCCGGTCTGATGCAATCAGTTTACCGAGTGGTAAACAGCTACGGATATCTCATGTGCTGTTTTGCAAAGTGTTTGCGGATATTCAAGGATGAAAGTTGCCAAAGATAAGATCTTAATCACTGAAATCTGGAGAGCGATGGAGAAAATGGCCCCACAGGGATGTCGGGGCAGGTTCCCTGGAGGAAGCCCAGGCACCCCCTGCAGATGCTCAGCACCAGCACGACCCACAGGAAACTATTTATCAAATTGTCCGTCCCAGCACAGCCCTGCTGCAATGACGGCTCCCAAGTGACAGTCTTCTCTCTGCTTGCAGGTCCCAAGGCACTGCCTGGAATCGATTCATCCCTAAATTGCAGCCATGGAATCTGGTGTAAAATCGGTTGGTCTGAGTGCATCCATTTCACTTCTCTTTCAAGAAGGAAAGGAAGAGAATAGCTTCCCAAATAGATGTTCCCCTCCCTCTACCTACACAAACTTTAATGGGAAACAATACACAGGATTTGCCTTGTGCTGTAAAATTCATTGAACTGAGTTTTCAAGGAGCTGCTTTTGGAAAGGCGTGTGGGTAATGTGCTCTCTAGGGACGGCCTGGGTGGCCCACAGGTACTCTCTGATCCATGGAAGGGGCATCACGTGCCCTAGAGAGGAGTTAACTCCTCTTAGATAGCAGCCATGCCAGCTGCTGTTGTATCACCATAAAAATCTGAAAATTGTCCATGACCAGCAAGCGATGCAACGAGTGTGGTCTGTGGGCCATGTTCAGTCCTGAAGCCAAACTAAAGAAGTTCAAAGAAATGTGAAGTCATGCTGGTTTCCATCAAAGCTTTTCCCTAAAAACTACTAATTTTCCCCAGACAAGAAGGCAGAGACAGCTGGATTGCCAGCAAGATTGCGAGCTTCTGGCAGCTTCTGCTTGCATAAATCCTGTGGACCTCTGCTCTGAGAGAAGCAGGAAACTCAAAACTTCAAACTGAAATTTGAATCTTGTTCTTGCTAAATTTGGATACATCTCTCCCAAAATAAGATGGGAGACCTCCTAGAACTGAGAAAATTCTTCCAAAACTGTGAACATCGGCTCCTGCCCTATTGCAACGGCCCGTGGAGATCCCTCCTTCCGCTCGCTCCCGCAGAGCAGCTCTCAGCACCACGTGAACTTCTCTTGGCAGCGGGCAATTTCCACACGTTTGGACCTAGAAGAGACATTTCTCTGCCAGTGCCCGGAAGCAAAACAGGAGTTGTCAAAAGTGTAACTCTCATCCCTATATCCCATCCAGGGTCATCACACAGACCAAGATTTTGCCTTTTTTTTTTTTTTTTTTAATCTCTTTTTTTGATAATCACTCTTCCCTCACATCTCAATGTTTTCACAATAGAAAAGATTGTTGTAAAAATTACCTCCACGGGATTTATGCTTCTGTTTTTCAATAGGCACTAAATATTTAGTGCTTCCTTAATGTGAGATTGTGAAATACCTAAAACAAGGCCTGATCTGGCAAGATAACGAACACGTAAATTGCTATTGAGATCAGCGGTAATTGCATGTTAACGCACACATCACGAACCAAAAATGCGTGGATCAGAAAGCAACTCAGGATGGAGTTCAAAAGGTGATGAAATGGGAAGCTATCTCAAGTGTTTTGATATGACATCCAAAGGATTTACCCAGGTCAGAGCAACCTGATGAATTCACTTGAAAGTGAATCTCCTTGGAAGCTTTCCTTCATCCTAGAGAAAGCACGCGGGATCAGAAAGGGAGTTCTTCACAGATAGCGTGATATTCAGCTCAAGTAATCCTTTAAGTGCTCAGGAGAGAAAAAAGAGGGTGATGGACTAAGGGTTAGGAAATAATATCCCCCCATACATCCACCATCTTTCCACACACAAATATGCTCATGTAAATTCACCTGTAATGCAATTTGAAAAACAGGAGGTTTTTTTAGAACAGTGCACAGGACAGAAACCCCTGAAAATTGCATTTTCTTTAGAAGAATTTGAAATATTTAAAAAAATAAATATACATTCACATGATGATGCAGGTCCATCCTCCAATGCATACCTTTTTGTGGTTTTCTTTTGACTTTTTTTTAGTACTAGGTGGTTTTCAAACCTTCATAGGACCTAAAATACCTATTAATGAAAAAAATAAATTAAAAATCACTTGGGAAATAACTAAGTTCAAGAGATTTTTAATCATTCTCAGGGTATATATTTAAAAACTTTTTTAAAATGTTGATTTCTAAGGTGCCTTGGCTACAGGAGTGATCTAATACTTCCTTCAGATATTCCTCCCATGTAGATGTGCTACATGATTTCAATGGCTTTTGGAAGCTAATATCAGCTTCTCAATAGAAATGCTGTATGTTCTGTTATTGCCCCCCGTTCCCCATTCTGCACCGGATGCCTTTGTAAGATTTTTAAGTGAGAGAAATCTTGATCTGGACTGGGATTTTGGGTTTGTTGTTTTCTTTAACTTCTCCTGATTTACCTTCACAACACCACCCAACAATATGCTAATACACAACGCAATGCCAGCTTAGCTCTACATTACATCAGTTTTTTTAAAAATCATGAGAAAGTGGGCTGACGCCTTACTCTGTGGTGTAAGGAGTGAGGTGATACTCGATACAGCAGCACGCCCAGCTGCACCTTTCCACCGTGGAGCTTCAGACCACGGTTTTTCTATGGCCAGTGCTCAGGTTGTTTTCTGGCTCGGACTGGGAAAAACCCCCAGTATGACTCACTGACCGGGCACAGACTACTCTTGTTTCTTCTGCAGGCTGGAGGAGCTCAGAAACCTACAGTCTTAGCCTGCAGGAGTCTGATATACCATAAACCAAGCAGCCAACATAAAGCCAACGAGGTTTTTGCTTCAGTGGATGGACTTGGCGGTTAGAGAAAAATGATTGTAAAGCAGCACTCTCTGTGTATGTTGATCCCACTGAAAGGCCTGCTCTGCTAATCTCAATAGCCCTAATTTCTTTAGACATTCCAGGAGGATTTTGCATCTCAGTCTAGACACACTTCATCCCTCTGTTTTGAGAGAGAAAGCCTTTTGAAACTGCCAGAGCTCCTTTGTTTTCCTGCTCTGAAGGGCTTTGGTGCCTGTGAACAAAATAGGATAGGCTAGGATGAAGGTGAAGTCTTCAAAGCTCACTGCTTCCCTATACATTTTTCAAGGTACAGGCTGTATATATGGAGTTCCTAGTCTCTTTCTGCTTCTTGTTTCTTAAAGTTCCCTTTTAAAGTCAGTAAAAGTATGCGATCCAGAGTTCTAGTTCTGCCTCAGCTGCTCTGACATACTGACACGGTCCCCTCGTCTTCCAGTTTCCTATAAATATTCTTTTTATTGTGCAAATTAATCATGTAACGTCTGTACAGTGCATAAAGCGTTACCCAGAGTCGAGACTAAAAAGCCATAATCACATCCGTTTCCGTTCCCCTGTATGAACTCTTCTACTCAAGAATCAATCTGGTAGGGTATAAATACCTTCTGCTGGGATTTCTGAATATTTCTGACGTCAAACAGAATGAGACCTGATTACAATTTTTTTTTTTTTTGGTCACACAAGTGCTTACATATGGAAGACCAGCAGTACTTTTAAAGGCAGAGGCGTTACAGAGTTCAGTAAGCTATTGCCCAGGCTGGGTGAGAAGTGAAAGCCATCAGGCTGGTCCCATCATTGTGCTGTGGGTCATTTTGCAATAACTAAGTCAGCAGCATCTTAGATGCAACAGCAGTGCAATGCACTTTATTATTTTCTTACCTTTCCGTACAGTCCTCCTGAAAAATGTCACAAAGTGTGACTCATCACATCTGCATGAAGTTATGAAAAATGTAAGCCTTGTTAACCTGCTGTTTGAAAACCAGAACACTTTTATCAGTTCATATAATTGCTAACCCCTTATTCACTGTTCAACACTGAAGGGTTCTTTGCCTCCTAAGATCCCACTAATTGCTGACAGATTTGATTTCTCTGTGACAGCAGGAGTCCTGTTTCTGGCCTTTACATCAAGTAATTGCTTTATTTTTCTCCCTCTGCTCTGAAAAACGGAATTCCCTTCTCCCCTGCTTGAACCTCTGTAATGACTTCTTTCTATGTTATTAAATCCTTGCCATTTAAATCACATTTAGAGATGTTTTGAATAACTGATTCCAATTACTAAGGCTCTTACTAAGGAGCAGCTGAAAACGCAAGTCATTACTTGCCCATAGACAAGCAGCTACACCTTGCAGCAAAGTCTCTGGTGGACTGTATTTTATTTCTACTCAGTAAGGTGCAATTTATACTCACAGGAGGCGGGTGTTCAACAAATATACAGCTGCTGGAGTTCTCATAACTTGTCGCTTGTGCAAAGTAGAGATCTGATTTTATATTTATTTTATAAATAGCGCTATTCCTTAAAGAAATCATCCGGTCCTTCCTGTAGTGGCTCGGGAAGCTTGCTTGGAACAACAGTAGAGATGAGCAGTTGACCGACGAATGACCCACGTCAGGTTACTATCCAGAGATCTAATAAAAAAGCATGGCAGGGTAAAAGGAAACATGACTACAGGTCGTACATTCCTTCCGTGAAGTATGATGAACTTCTGTTGTTCTTAACATTGTTGTTTATACAGGTCACGATTCCTTGAATGTACTAAGAACTTCCCGGCAATAACAGTTTAGTTCAGTTATTAATCATACTTGTAATCATTAGCGCCTTTGTAGGGAAAAAAAAAAAAAAAATTATGTGCCAGGAGATGATTATTTGACAAATTACTGCAGGGGCTCAGCGTAATAGCTTTGCTGATACAATCAACATTGAGCATTATGAAAGAAAAAAAAGCCCGACATATGAAGCAACTTCCAAACTGTTTATGAAAAGCACTACCCTGCCAACGAAAGGGGACTGCCGTTTCAACAGCTAGCGTGCGGTCGGCTTCAGAAATGCAGGCTCAGTTCCTTTTCACATGCAGTTACTACCGTGACACAGGTAAGCAGCTAATAAACGGAGATAATTCCTAATAACCGAGGAATTTGCAGTCGTCTCTAATTCATGGGTTTATTAGGAGTGTGAGCGCTGCAAGCCGAACTCTGGCTGAATCCGTACTGGAAGCCACTGCTTGGTGTACTGGGAGTCTGCGCGCAGCTCCCAGCTTCTGCTGGTGCAGGCTCAACCGGTGCCTTGGAAATAAATAACCTCGTCTGTATTTGTATATTAACTTTCTGGTACTTCCTTCACTCCAGCCCTGATAATTAGCCCTGCTAATATACACAAAGGCTCTAGTTTACTTTTGACCAACAGAGTAAAACTACCACCAAGTGGAATAAAAGGTACGCTGACAAAATCGCAGCCTGAGCACTAAACTTGCAGCAGTGGTCAGGACTTCTGCCAGCCCAGCTAAGCCGTAATAAGGATCTCTCCTTTTTCCAGCCCTGACAACACAGAAACTGGCACAAATCCTTGGTTTTTAGACCCTAAGGCTGCGCATGGTCTGTGCAACAAAATTTACCTCTCAATACGCCATGATTGCTTTCATGCAACACTATTTTGCTTACTAAGTAAATACATTCATGCCTTAATATTTTTATTGTATTTGTTCTGGAAAGTTATTCGGTATAGGGTAAGGTGTTCCTGATTTTGGTTGGACGTATACTGTGCTTCTTCAGATTGCCTGAAAGTGTGAGCGGACCAATAGCCGTACATCTCCTTATAGGCACTGTTCTCTTTTTGCTGTACAGATAGATAACTATTCACTAAAGTCCAACCTTTCTGTCGCTGAAATAAGTGAGCATTTTCGCACTGACTTCGTTAGGAAAAGATACGGATCCAGAACCCAGCTGCCAATACTAATATTGCCTCAAAAATACCACTTCATGCATATAGAATTATAGTTAATGAGCAAACTAAAGTAGGTGGGTTCATTTCGTATTCAGAGATAAGCTTCCTAAATGTGTAAATTAAAATAAAAATAAAATTTTGATGAGTATAAGGGAGCTGTTTTCTGTTCTTTTGTGTGGATGCTATTCACAACTTTCCCTTCCCATGCATAAAAATAAAAGAAGATTGAAAATACCTGCCGTTGTTTTAAAAAAACCTGCCCAATATCAGGAAAAGCAATAGCTGTAATGTTAATTTTGTTGCTATGAGCACAGACCGACATGCCTGGCAAAGCCTATGTGGTCAGTTGTCTGGAAGGTCTCGGCTATGGGCAGCGCAGGGACTCACCTGCGTGTACCAAGCACGGGCTGAGATGGCTCAGTGCTGAATGTCCTGCTTTTACGTGGTTTAATTAACCCCATTGTTGCTTTTAATTAGAGATGCTTACGAGAATAATCTCTGAGTTTTCATCTGCTCTTTCTAACACGGTACCAGCATCCAAAGGGGTTTTAGTTGTTTCCCCCCGTAGAAATGATGAGTCAGCATTTCCAGAGGGCCGTTCATGCACTTTCCGCGTACGTGGGAAATAGCAGAAGGGTAACATTTTCCCGCCCATCCCGCGCAATTCCCTGGAAGGCAGCAGACTGGAAACTAGTGCCGGAGCTCGGCAGCAGCGTCGTCGTGCCGGCGCGAGGGGTTGCCCAAGCTCCCCGGTACGGCAGCGTGGAGGGCTGCCATCTCGGCACTGGAACGAGTTATGTAGCTGTACCTCAGGATACCTGAAATTAGCCCCATAAGGGCAGACTTTCCAAAATGTTTTAGAAAAGAGAGCAGCAACATTATCAAAAGAGCCAGGATGTCAAACTTCACTTTTGAAAATCTCCCCAGGAATCCCATCTATCTGCCTTTTTAGTCACTTTGAAGGTTGGTGATTAAATCCATACTTAGAGTGTGATTCTCCCACACATGGGGAGCAATGGGAGCTTTGTCATCACCACTAATGGGGACAGGATTGCAAGGAATGAAATATGCAAGGAGTATGCGAGGGGGAAAAAACTAGGCTTGAAAATCATCAAATGAAAAGAACCAGCAGAGTTTTTAATTTTTCTTCATGCTTTAATTACTGAAAATGATATAAGCACTTTGCCATTTTTTAAATGGTTAAGTTTAAAAACGTCTGGGGTTGTTTGTTTGTTTCTTTTGGGAATGCCTTACAATAACCAAGAGATATAAATCAACCCATGGTTTTGCTTTTCTTTTCTTCTGCAAGCCACAGCTTAAACAACCAAACAGCGGGGCAGCTCCTCAGCAGCCTGAATCCACACTGAGCGCTCGGGAAAGGCTGGTGCGGGGCAGGCAGCACTGCTCAGCCCACGGTGTGCGCCGGCACCGGCACGAGGGCCTGCGAGTTTTGACCTCATGGAGTTGTCTCACAACATGCTGGATGCCTTCCTGGTTAGGGGGCCCACAGAGCCTCCCCCGCTCCACCCCAAGAGGTTAATTCCCCTTCTCTGTCTACTTGGGACCTTCCTCTCCTTGGTTTCAAAAGGAATGGTGCTGAAAGTGGAAGGATCGCCCAGATTTTGTGGTTAATTTGGGTGAAGTTCTTACTCCAATTTAGCAGCTCCACAGGACTTGGCTGAGAAATGTATCGGGTGGTGTACCCAAATCTTCCTCCACCTCCAGAACTCTCTTGCACCTTCCCCCTCTCCCATGTAGGCATCAAAGTTTAACCTGCTTCTCCCTCTTTTGGGGTGAGAGCCCGCAGTGCCCCTCGGTCCCTGGGGAAGGAAGAGGACGGAGCCATCCCCGAACCCGATCAAAGCAGCTGCCTTGGGTACCGATGGCAGTGCAGCTGTGCTGGGTGGGGGGCTGGTGCGGGCCAGCTGCATGGACACTTACTTGCTGTCATGGACAATATCCTCTAGGATGTCACGGTTGTCTTGCCTCTACTGGCCACAGGGACTGTCACAGTCTGGTTTTTATCTTGGATCCTCAAAAATGGCTTTCCTCCAACTGCCAGACACAGAGCATCAATGACCTCTCAGGGGGTGAAAGTCCACGTTGTTCTCTGAAGACCGTTGAAGTCATGGGACATGCCACTGGACTCTTCACTCACCCCTTTGTTTTTAAAACCTTCCTTCCATCAACAAAACATGCTGGATTGGCAAACAAGCCCCTAACGTCTGATACATGAAACCACATCTCACAGAGCCTGGCGCTTTATGCCAGTTTGTAGGAACAAGCCAAGGCAGGACCAGGTTGCGACTCTCCGGGCAGCTGAGCTTGGGAGGAGGTTTCTGCTGTTGTGTTCTGCAGGAAGTTGGCCTGCCGGCATTTTCCCTTGGTGTTTCAGTTTTCTGTTTGCAAAATGCCAAGAGTAGCTCTTCTGCGTCTCACAGGCACACTGTGAGGATAAATGCATTAAAGATGTGCAGTAGTCAGAGTCCACATCAGGGCAAAAAATCTTAGGGAAAATAAAGATGCCTGTAGACACCAAGCAGTGTCTTTCTTTGATGCTTTAATGCTTTTATGGTTAATAAAGAAACCTTGAGTTTTACAAAGGCTGCCTGGCAGTTCTAATATTAGCATCCTCACTACAGCTACTTCTCGTTGGCTTTGTCGGTATCTCTGGGTGATGCTGATGTTGTTGGTAACATTTTCACATACAATAAACCAAACTACAAACCTGGTTTGTGCTTGACAGTGAATTGGTTTGCAAAAATGAAGCAAAACACAGTTCAGTCATGTGAGAAATGTGAGAAGATGACACTGCCAATATTTCTGTGTTAAATGAAGAGATGTGGAAGTCGTTTCTTCACAGGAAGCGACTGAGGGAAAAACTTTATAACTTGGTCAAGGGGTAAATATCATTTAGTTGAAATGCCAGCGGATATTTGTATTTCCCTTGGCTTTGGTTCAACCAAGCTAAGAGCTTTTTGTGACAAATTTAGTGAAAGCCATCGCTGGATGAGACCGAGCCGCCGGGGACCCTGTGCTGGGTGGCTGCAGCCCTGGCACTGCAAGACAGCCCCAGCTCGGAGCCGCTGCACCCACCGCACACGGAAACGGGAGCGCAACCTCGCGTGCGAGAGGTCACATCCCTTAATGTGGCCATATGCATCTATACTGGAGCATGGGCGATTGTGCAATCAATCAATCGCACCAGGGCGAAGTTAAGCTGCATGTACAACTTCACTGTTCTCCTTTCTTGCTTCTGAAGTCTTACCCATGCAATCGCAGCTGCCTCAAAGGAGAGTTTGTGTGGGTTTTTTTTTTTTTTCTTCCCTGGAACATTTGACTAAATCACATTTGCAGATATTTCAAATTTTTCATTCACGTGACACCTGAGCTTTATTTACTTTTGAAATAAGTCATCTCATTAACAGAATTCATTATCCATTATTACTGTCATGTCATTCTCCTAATAAAAGGAATGACTGTAGAAGCATTCAGTGGCTTAGCTGGTAGCATAGTGAGCTATTATGCTGCAAACCTGCATTCACGCTGTACATTGGTATGCCAAGGCTGGCAGAGACTAGGAGCATCAATGAGGTAATAGTCTTAATCTCTGAGGGGAGGATTATGTTGTGCTGCACTGCAAATACCTCCTACCGTTAGCAGGATAATACTTCAGATGGAGCTATAAATTGTTCAACAAATAAGGACAGGTGCTGGGAAGAGGGTGAAAAAAAACCCCTGCAATGTTCCACCATTATCTCCAGATAAGAGGTGGAAAAACTGTTGTTCTCACTGCTAAACTATTTTCACTCTTTCTCCATTTAATTTGCCAGCGTGGCATGGCCAGCCACTTAAAAGTGAGGTGCACTGATAGTAGTTGAGTCTCTTCTTCCCCAAAATGCCATTTGCTTTGGTCGACTGAACAAGCTGGTTGTAGGTATGTGTGGCACGAAGTGATCGCGGACAGGGTGCCCCAGCCACACTGTCCCACCTCCCTGCGTGAGCCCCCTACTCCAGAGTGCTACAGCACATCTGGCCCTGCCTAGGCTATGCTTTTCACCTCTTTCCTGCTCAGAAGAGCAGTTGGCCATCATTACTGTCCATGGCATGATGAAGTTTGTCACTGCTCCTTTTCATGTTTTATAGACCTGATACTCTAGGTTCACCTTGACTGGCCTAGGAAGACACAAGCCACCCAGCTGAGGCAGATGTATGTATTTCTCTATTTTGGTTTGCTCCTATCCCACAGTAGATCCTAGCATGAAAAAGAGATTTCTCATTTACTAGTGGAAAAAAAAAAAACAAAAACTTGGCACACTTTCTACAACATCTTTTGCCATAAGATGTCAATGAATTTCACACAGCTGGTATGACTCCCATTTTACAGAGGATAGTTATGAGATAAACATTAAAAAGTATTTAAGCAGTGCTCGTGCTGGGATAAAATTTGTCCAGTGGCCCCTAGATGTTGCTCTGCCAGAATATAGCAGAAGAGAGGAGAGGACATTTAACGGCAGCATACAGACCACCAGCTCAGGGTAAAACGATCAGAAATTTGCTCCTACACATATATTGAATTTTACGGGTAGCAGTGATTTACCATGGCCCCAGCACTTGTCCCCACCATCATCTTGCTGTTCTTCCCATTGCTAGAATTTGTGCTTGACCCAAAGCCACATCCAGCCATGCAACAAATCAGCAGTTGATTTTGAGTGGGAAGCAATGCTTTCAGCCTCATCGGTTGTTACTGGAGTGTTGCTGAGAAGCTTCGTTTTGGACCAAGTCAGCATTCATTTGTATTTGCCTGACTCACTTCTCAATGAACAGACCCAGATTTACCCCAGGTGCCCAGCTGTAATTAAGGGACCTCTTTGCCCAGACTACATCTGCAATGGTGCAATAAGGACCTTCTTTCTCTCCATGTGAAGCACCTCCTTTTGATTAGAAATGTCCAAAGAAATGTTTCCATGTCCCAGGATCAACTCCCCAACAGGAGTGGTCTTTCCTATGTGTTGAACCATTAAAGGTTAGAGTAGAATCAAGCACACAAGGTAGCTGAGGATATAACTAAACAGATTTGTCTGCCAGAAGCAATGGAACAAATGCAAATCTTGATGCACTGTTTATTTTTTTAATTTTGCGTTGTTGCTTCTTCAGAGGTGTGCAGTAGAGTGCAGAGCAGCAAGCAGCTATCACTTTTCCTTGTAGAAGGGTTGACCTGCTGCTCACTGCAAACTGATTTCATCGTTTCCATTTCTGCATCTTCCTTTCCATAAATTAGTACCTTTTTTGCGCTCACTTTTTTCCCCTTCCCCACAGAAATGCCTGTTTTCCTCTGTTGGAAAGTCAAACAGTTCTCTTCATAATTGCAAAGACTAGCAAAAAAATAGCCTATCCCATCGTAAGCTCTCACCCTGAAGATTTGCCTTAATACCTACTCACCCAGTCATAGCAGCGTCTCGCTATACAACTCAAAGCAAGTGTTTTCTTCGAGAGAGAGTTTTAGCTTGAAGTCGTGCAGCTTTGTGGCTGAGCATATCCCCTCCAGCACGTGAACTCTGATTCTGCAGTTTATGAGGAACTGGGGCCTTTTTTGAAGTAAAGGGGAACTTTCCCGAGGTCGGACTGCAAGGTCTGGCCTACAACCGATTTGCATTTACACCAGCTTAACCACTGCCGAAGGTGGTGTAAAGGGTCTTTACGGTGGTTGTAAATTTAAAGCCACCTTAGCAGAAGTGAGAGCGGGTTTTGCAAAACTCTAAGCAGAACGGCTTGGCTCAGGCCATCCTGCAGCCAGGTGAGAGAAGCTCAGAGGAAAGCAGGAGCCAGTGAAAGATGCACTAGGACATAAAAACCAATAGCGAAAACCAAACAAAAACTGCATTTCCAACATTGCCACAAACTGCCCAGTGCATCCCTGTCCTTTGGTTGGTTTTCAACAGTCTTTGTAAGCGTTTTTATCTTTCTGCCACTCTGATTTAAGATACAGTGTTACTTAAAACTCCCTAACAGTCAACTGAATGTCAAAAGATGAAAAAAAATTTCCGTCAGCCTCTGCTTTTTATAAAAATATATCAATTTAATAACTTGGTTTAAAGGAAAACAGAATGATCATGTTAAAATACTGCCAAATTTATAAACTTTGACAGTCCCACATACGGAGATGAACAGGCAAATTTATTTAATAAGAAATAAAATACATTTTCTCCCTGCATTCATTGAAATAAAAAGACAGAGACATCTGTCCCAAATTTCTTTTAAGGAACAGAATGGCTGCTGGTAACTAGAAAATAGTGCCTTTCTGCTGGCTTACCTCAAGATAAACTTACAGCTTCACTGTAACAGTATCAGAATTCAAAATGTAATCAGTTCAAGTAGAATGAGATCAAACATTTCTGTCCACATTAACTCTTTGAGGTCACGAATCAGTATCTCACAATAAAAGACGGGGATATAAAATGCAAGAAACTTTATGCAAATTCTTGCTGTTCTCAAAGCTGAAAAATCTGCAGGGTCTGTTACGTGGGGTTTGTACCTTCCCCTAGAAATGTGTGGTGAGCACTGTAGAAGGTCACTCGACCGCAGGAGTTACAGATTTGCATGCTTTTTGAGAGATGCAGGTCTTCCCGTTGGCAAGACTTCCCAACCTCACAGTCCAGGAGCTGCTTAAAGACCTAAAAAAACAACTTGGAGGTGAAAAACTTCCCAGGTGTACTTGAGTGCAAGATGTTTTTGCAGTTAGAGTACTGACCGATTTCAAAAGTATTTCAGGAAAGGGATGATTCTTCTATCATCTGAGCTCAGAGGAGGGATAGCCCACTCTCACCCCAAAACAGTGCAGAAAATGGAAAACAATAATTGCAGCTATGCAAAAGAAAAATGACACATTTTCAAGACAGAGAACAGTCATCCTTCTCTATCACAACAGGTAGTTATTAAACAAAGTGTCCCTGCATCTCCAGAACAAGGGATTTATGCAATGCCCCACATCAAATGGAAAACCCGTCTTTGTGAATTCCTGCTCTCCTCCCAGACCAGAGATTTCTTCTTGATCTAAAGCCTTCGGTCCTCTCTGTTTCCTTTGTGCTTCTCAGATGGCACCAACGGGATACCAAGAAAAAACAGCAAGGAATTTCCTTATTTATAAAGCTAGAATCAGATCATGCAAACCAAAACTAAACACGCACGTATAGTTTAATGTAGCATTCCCTCTGTGGGGAAAGAACATATACTGGCCCCATATTTTGGGGACCTGAGCGCGAAGAACCTGAACTTTAAGAAAAGTTTTAAAACCCGAAGGCAGGAAAGGTGTGCCAATACCTAGCTATAATGGTGAACCTTCCTAATGAGAACAAGAAGGGGTTTACTGAGGGTAAACAAGGGTCAGCGTGAGGGGCTAGAGCTCCCCGCTAGCACTGCCTGATGGAGTCCGTGTCTGTGGGTTGATAGGACACAGCTGCACCGTGTACGTCCTGGCACGCGCTCCCCTTGCGCTGGCCAAAGAGCACTTTTCTGCTCTAGCCTGAAACGGTTCTGCAAACAAGGCAAGCTGTATGAGCAAAAAAACCACTTGATGCCAGTATAAGCTGTGTTTCCCTGAAAGCTTTTGCCAGTGTGAAGTGTTCTTAAAAACTGTAAAAATAAAAAACAAAAAAATGTCACACCCTTGGCTGGCATTGGCATGTGTGCAGACATTTTAAAGACGTATTTGGCCCAGGTTTGCTTTTGCTGGATAAAACTGTACCAATGTAATTGAAGAATGTTATGTTAATAATAAATGTCATGTTTATTAACATATTTAACAACGTTAATAAACGGGAAGCTGTCAAACTGGTGTTACCCTGAGGAAAGACCGTAATAACACTAAGTGGTAACTCTAGGGGACTACGTGAAAACAAGAACCTTTCTTCTCATGGAGGTGCAAAGCACTCTAACTGAAAAATAAAGCAACATCTCTCCTACCTTTGTGAAGAGCAACTTTTAGATAGGGAAGGTTACCTTGGGCAGGATCTAGAACGCACGATGAAAGCAGGAAAGGAAAAAGAAGAGCTTGTACTATAGCAGGTCAAGGTCTTTGGATTCCCAAAGGCTATTTCTTTGCTAATAAAAGTTCTTTGCTGTCTATGAAACAGAGATAGTGTATGCACTTGTCTATGGAGAAGCACCTAAAGTGATTCAACGTGCCACAGTGAAATGAAGACTTCCATGTCATAGTCCCAGAGGAAAAATTAGTGGCCCTGAATATACCTGCCTGGGACTAAGCACATGTCCTCCGAGGAATAGACAGACCAGACTCTGCATCTGCCCAAGAAGTCTGAATACAAATCCTTGAAAATGAAAATTAAAAAGTAATTACCTGAATAAGGGTCACAGAATCCTTTACTTTCGATAGGGCTTATTAGAACAAAAGAATATCAGACAGCTATGAAAGTATGACCTACCATAATCCAACTAAACCACAGCTGCATGTAAAAATGTACTGTTTTATTCTGCAGAGCTGCCTGATTTTCAGCGCATTGCTAGCACTGGAGTGTAGCTTTGCTCTATGGCACACAACTCTACTCCTAAGTGACCGGCTGTCTTCTTCAGAACTGGCATATACCAGGGGCTATAAACTGGGGAGACTAAACAGTTGTGATTCAGAACAGACCATTTGCCAGTTGAGGTTTGGAGAGGGGAGGATTTAAATATGTTTTAGCACCACAATTTTTCCCATTCAGCAAGCACTTTTTTCCATAATTGCTTGCAGGTTAGGAGGACCTTTGGACTCTGACCAGACAAAGCTCGTGAGTATTTCCAAGTCAAGAGCTTGAAAGTCAATAGGCTTACTCACCTATTTGAGAGCTCAAAGGAGCAAGGGAGGCAAGGTTTGTAGGGAGAGGTAATGCATTTTATGAGGAAAACTGATATCACTGGAAAAAATGGACAAGCTCTCATGGACAGGAGTGCAAAGTGTGAGCCCTGTCAAAGGCTTTCATTTCTGGTGTGGATGAATTACTTGGTTCACACCTTCTGTTGCCTTGAAACACCTCAGGGCCAGTTTCCTCCCATTTTCAGGCATTTGGCTGCGATGCCTTTTCCCACAGCCTCGTCAATGAGATCTGAACTGCTCTCTAGATGTACCTTTTTTTTTTTTTTTTCCCAGGGCACCTGAGGCACCTCCTGAATTACGTGCTGATAATTCAGGGGGATTTAGGACACCTGACGTGTCATGTAATGTTTCACAATTACATCCCAGATCCTGGCTTTCAACATTTAAAATCCAGCAAACCTAGACGAGGTGATTTCAGGCTCTTTCTTTGTGGTTCCATTATGGTTTTTTTGGACAATGATTAGCTGTAACATAAAGCAAATCTAAAAAAACCTGGCTCTGAATTCTCTATATACTCAATCCTCTAATCCACCCCCACATAATCTGTTATATCATACAGCCCTTGGTGTAGGTGTGTAGTTCAGATCTGATGACTGAACGCTATTATGTGAACACCCACACAGTGCTAGCAGACGGAGCGATGCTGCAGTTCTTCCTTCTGCACAGCAGTCAAGCTCGAGCATCCTTACTCCCCCCCACACCCTTTCACCCCATCTGCGCTCTCTTCAGCACACTTCAGTGCCAGGGAATTGGTTTCTACAGACCAGACTGGTGTCTCTACTCCATTCCCTGCTCTGAATCTGCTTCAGCAAGATGGAAAAAGGTATGTGTTTGACGTCACCAGAGCAGCAGGCTCCCAGCTCTACAGGTGAGAGTGGTAAATATGACGTACTGTGCTTTGTACTGCCCAAACCCATGAGGTGAAGGTTAGTCTTTGTGAAGATGAGCAAAAGGAGAAGAGGACAGGGATAAGGTTTTCAATTTGTTGCAGGTTCGCCAGATATTCCACTGCATTTGACACACAAGGTCTTCATTTAGTTCAGCTCCTGCTGGGAGATTTAAAACCCTACTAGAAGTTACGTTGGCAAAATAGCTGCTCTTACAATATATACACATGAGCATATTCCTATTTCTTGTTTTCAAGAGAAACTCATGCCTTTCACTTGCAATATAGCTCACATTCTTAGTTCAGTCCTCCCTCAATGTATTTTATTTAAGTTAGAACTGCAACTTTGAAAGCAAACACTTTCGTATATGCATTTACATTTACCCCCCTTCACAATACGTGCCAAATGCAATGTTCCTGAAAAACAAAGGCTTGGTGAACAAGTACTACTGCCTACCAATAAAGTAAGTTGTGCTGCAGAAACTTAATGTAAAGCTTGTTGAGTATTTTAAAAAAAAATACCAACAACCTCCACCCACCCAAATATTAATTGAACAAATTGGCCAAAAGCTTCATATTCTTACGTAAGTCTACTTTACCATTAAGAAAAGATGTACTAAGGAAGATTCAGTCCCTAGTAGGATGCAGCTTAAGAAATGGGGAAGCAGCAAAAAGGGAGCTTAGCAAAAGCGATGTCAGCAAGACATAGGACAATACATCCCATAGATGTTATTTGTCTAAAGAAAACCCTTCTAATTTTGAAAGCTAATTAAAACATGGTACCAAATATCACATTAACTGATTCCAAAATCTGTTTCATCAGCTCAGAAGTTTTTCATCCCAGTGCAACTGCACAGGTGCATACAAAGGTATCATTTGAATTTGTTTCTTATGAAACAGCTCATAAGTAAAAAATACCCTGGTTTAGCTACTATCAGATATATTTTTCTAGGTGCTCATAATGGCAAAACTAGCGTAAACCATTCACGTCGTTAAAGCTTTGGGAGCTGACCAGGCTTGATACACAGGCTCTATGAGACCATAAAGAAAATATCTGCGAGCAAATTCCTATCAAGAATGAATCAAAACTCTGTGTGAAAGGTAATTTCAGCATCTCTGACCTAGCAAAGTAACGCCAAGTATATAGGATAGATCGCTTTCCACTCTTGGCCTAGCTGAGTGTGACTTCTTAGGCAAGAGAGAGGGCTCAGAGCAGGAGTCTGCGCACACTGAGGAAAGAACAAATCAACCTGTGTCATAAATCAGGTTTATTCTTACAGGAGCCAACCTCAGAGGTTCCTTTGTGAGCTCTGGAGGTAAACCCAAAGCAGTCAAGCTCTTGTTTAGGCAGTTCTTAACCTAGCTGGCGTATTTTGTCCAGCCATGCACCACTGACCCAGAATTCCAGACAAATGACCAAAGCCTTTCTATTCAAATAACATTTCCAAGCAGAAAAAAAATATATGATGCTGTAGGAAACCTGGGGGGTATTAGTCCTTTTTTTTTTTTTTTTTTTAAAGTAATAACACATCCTCATTCTAAAATTCACAATCGCATCATTTAGCGGTTGTAACTTGTGCCAGCTCTCTGGATTAGTAAATCAAAATAATGAAATTGTGAAATATCTTCCCACCATCAAGAAAAGAAAAAAAAAAAGATAGTTTTAGGGCCTTCCCAAGCACTTGCAGTGACGAGCTTGCCAATCAATTCTTGTTGTGTAGTGAGCAGAAAAGAACTAATTACGTGACCTTTTTTTTTTTTTTTTTTATTTCAGAACAAAGAACATATAATAATTGTTGGTCTTAGAAACTTAAATATAGAATATGCTATAATCCAGAGTTCATTATGACTTGAGGGACTGGTAATAATAATAATAAGGCATTATGCAGTCCTAAGGAGCTTCATATCTAGAAGGTAAATACTTAAAAGCCATGGTACATCAGCAAATCCAGAGGCAGGAATAGAGATTATTATGGTTTTAGGTGGGGGAACATTATAATTCTTGTTTTTAAATCAGCTTTACATCTGATTGCAGAAGAACTTGATTTCAAAAGGGAGATTTGGTGTTCAACAACATGGGAAGGACCTGCATTTCAGGTACTTTCTACCTCTTCTCTGTTGGTATTCCACAGTAAAAAATGAGCCTGAAAATCTTTAAGATTCAAACAAATTGATCATGTAGTAGAAATAGGAAGCAGATAAGTGTGTTGTGCCTTCCTTTATTGTTCTGCCCTCAGACCAGGATGACTGAAATTTAAAGTCATTGTTTGCTGATTTATTTTTTTTAACATTTTATATGTATAATGTTTTGATCATTTCAATTCAGTTCTTCATACAGAAGGACCCTCACTGCAAAAAAAGCAACCACAAAACTGCCCTTGTTTTGGACACACTACAAAAACTGGGTGGTTAGAGTTATTAAATTACCTCTTTATCCTTAAAGCAATGAATAGCATCTGAGCCATAATTCTACGTCGATAATAACGTATAATCTATGTAACTCTAGCTCTAGAGGCTACTTACAGTTACTCCATAACTCTAGTAAATATATTATTGGTAACTAACTAAGGGTTGCAATTGGGCGTTCTGTCCCCTGAAGGACCAGGCTGCCTTCAGTCACCTGCCTTGTGCTTCGCTTTGACCCCGAGTAACGCAAGCCTCGTGGAGGAGAAGGAGAGGTGAGATCACCTTTGGGGCACTCCAAAGTTCTTGGAAGTGTCAGTGTTTTCGTAGTCCTGCTCCAAATAAGACAGAGGATTTCAGTCATGGGCTACCCACGTTCCAGCTACATCTTCTAGCCATTGGACTGCGGGAGAGAGGGACTAGGAGAAGACTTTCTCTTTGAAATACAAATTTGGCTTAGAAATTAATCCTACAGAACTGGCTTTCCTATCCGTGGTGTTTCTGAACAGCTGAATTAGCTAGCTTGGCTGCTGCAAGTGCTCTCGTTGAGATGGCACCTCTCCACAAATACCAGGAGTAGCACGGGTCACAGAGCCCATTAGTCAGCATCGATATTCTCTTTCTATAACGCTCGGCATTGGCTGTAAGTTGCTTTCTGGATTCAGCACTGAGGAATGACAAAGAGTGACCTGTCCTCTTACAGGAATGAGCCAGCTCCTGCAGCAAGGGACGCTCGGGCAGATGCTCTGTAAAACTAAGGGTGGAAAAGACAAGAAGATGAGAAAAGCATGCTAAAGGAGCCCCTGAATTGAGGGAAAGGTAACAGCTGGATTAATGTTCAACTGCTTCATTTTGGGGTTTGCCATGAATAATTAAGTGCAATTAATAAATAGTGCCCTGAAGATAGGATCAAACAGACTTTGGGTGTGGTGCTTAATCCTTCCTGAGTTGGGGAGTAAGGCCAACAGCCTATAATGGATTTAACTAATTCTCTTAATTGCAGCTTCATTTGCCTGATCTTTCTAAATGGTATTAATCTAGTGATTTGCAGAATAAGCACTTGGAAAAGACTTAGAAAAATCACGTTAAAATCTCAAAGATATATTTCTCTCCTTAGATTTTTTTTCAGTGGGATATTTCATTCACAATGCAAATTCTATTAATTTGGCTAAGCATTCACAGTCTTTGTTGGTATAAAATAAGAATTTAAAATGTCATTAACAAATTCAACCTTTAGAATCAATTTTTCTAATGACAAATTCTTCAAGGCTCCTAATCAGTTAGTTATAGATTAAATATTTTCTAAAAGACAAAACTGCAGCATTTCACACTCATTTCTGCGCTGAGTACTGAAGCGTTGCACAGATTTCTGCATCTCACAGAAGTATCACAAGAAACACCTCTCCTCTGCTGGCAACCACACTGGGAGACCACAAGGTAATCACATTTCTTTATCACCCTTTGCCTGGATGGCAACAAATCTGTACAAGAAGCCTTTAGCTCTGAAAAAATTCCAGCTAACACAAATTATAGCTCATATCCTCAGGTTTTCCATATCAGATCTGCTCTCTGCTCCCACCACACACCACCACTCAGGTGTTCAGTTCCCTTCTCTGAAGAGCTCCCTAAGTTGAGCCCAGCAGAGGTAAAATAATTAACGAAATTTTGAGATCCAGACTACCGCCAACACTTTCCCTCCTTGGGCACAACGGAAAAACTCTTCTCCAACAGGGGTTTGTCTGAGAAAAAACACAACACAGTGCAGCTCATGGGAAAGAAGTGAAGCTCAGTGAATGCCGTTGACTTGCCATAGGTGGGTGACTGTGCCAGTTTTGACTCTTGAGCCATTTTAGTTCGATCCGGTTCGTAACTACTGCAGAGGTAACTTCTGTTCTCCTTGCCTGAAACTCCGCACCAACATTTATGCTCTCACCCGGGCAAATGAACAGCCAAGTTCCCACTGGCTCAGCAGCACAGCATCTACCAGCTACGTCCAGTTCTGCCGTGTCTTCATCTCACGAGAAGGAGCCTTCTATCTTTTAATTACAAGCTACAAAAAAGATACATAAAAGAACTTAATCAAACACGAGTAACATGGGCTGTCAAACCGTGGACACAGCTGTGCGGGCTTGATGTAGGTTCCCACTGCTTCTCCTTTTCCTTCCTATGGTTTGCCACCTCCATTGCTGTCTTTTGCCTTCAGTTGGGCTGCAAGTTATGAGAAAAGGCTTTTTTTTTTTCACTCTGTGTTTGTACAGCATCAAGCACAGTGAGACTCCAAGGGCCTCTCACCCTACTGTACTATTAATAATTAAGAACAGACATTATTTTATTCTCATTAGCAAATCAAAGAAATAACACGGCTTCGAAGCTACACGTACTGTTGCAAGTAGCAAAGTGCTTGTGATACCCATGGCCCTTTTGCTGCTCTTAGCTAGCCCCTAACTCACTTAATTTTGTGTAGTTTAGCACATTACAAGATTGTTCAAGAGTGCCATAAATGATGTCAGGCACCATCAGAAACCACTTCAGAAAATCATTGCCTGTAGCCAGATCAAAAGGTGAACACCTGGAAACTTGCAGCTCTGGGAAAGCAGAATAAATCTTTTTTACTTTTTTTTTTTTTTTCCCTTTCTCTTCCTCTTGGAGATTTGTTTCTTTTTACCTTAAAGAATTTGAAAGGTTTATTTACAGCTTTTCAAATGACCCCTAATCTATTTAGAAAAACATAGCATGGCAAATTCATCTCGGGTGTAACTCCATTTGTTGACTTAAGCAGACTTGTGCCAGAAGGGAGCCTGGCCCAGGAGTTTCTCTGCTGAGAAAAACAAAGCATTTGAATACAACCCTTAATTGGCTTGTTGAGTCCCATCACGGACTGTCCTGGAATATATTTATTAAAGGTAATTCTCTTATTTTTGTAAGATTGTATCAGTAACTGAAATTCATGCTCTAGCTTTAAACCTTGCCTGGTTCCCCAGGCTTTGCTGCTGGAGGCTGATAATTTTCACAGCACCTGACAACATTTAAAGAGACATTGTATTATGTAGTTTAGTGAAATCTAAGACCATAAATAACTGGGGAAGTTGCTTATTCTGTCAGATATCAGCAATATAATTAATTAAACAATCCATCAGGGTCGGCTTCGGGGAAGTAATATAAAGAGTTATTTACTGTGGTATTGCAGAATTTAGAGTCGTGCTGGGAGCCTGTGGCAAGGACTCACAGAGTCCATAAGCAATATTAAAATGATGCCTGCTATAGATTATCTTATGATTAAATTATTGGTTCGTTTAAGCTTACAAATTGCTGGCATTCTTTTCTTGACCAGGCTTATGTATTAATTCATTATTTTTCTCAGTGAGTCCCAAATTGTGAATACTTCTGTGAACAACTAAACCCCAGAAAAAGAGTCCAGGGCACAAACAGTCCCATCAAAAATGGTCACTGCCACTTTCCGTGTGATGCTGCCCTAAATATACAGTATGAATCCTGCTGTCAGAACTCTCTCCATATGTTGTATACGGAGCAGGGGCACAGGGGAAGGGATTGGCAAAAAGGATAAGGAAAAGAGACAAAGCAGGGAGAAAATTAGGAAAGGGGGAAGATGCTTTAAAAAGCAGAAATAAGTAAATGAGATTGTGAGAGCTGAAGCCAAAGCATCAAGGGATAACCAAACCTCTTTCCCAGATGGCTGCTGAACGGATATACCAATTTATAGGATGAATCCTCCCTGCCCTATCCCAAGAAACAAGCCCTAATCAACAAACCAGTGATGAAGTCAATAGAAAACTGGTGAGTAACTTGTGTGTGTTTTGGAAAAATCAGTTGCTTTGCTTTCATTTGGATGCTAACGACATTGTTATTGTGTTAGGGTAAGCTGGTTTTTAGTTTTCTCAAGTACAAAAAATTCGGTACAATTTTAATTATTTTACTATGAATGAGCTCACTTTAAAGAGTAGCATTTTGTGTAGATTTGTAGATTTCCATCCCTTTTTTCTGACTTTAAGTTGTACTTACTATACTCTTCTGGCCTTTCACCATGGCTTTATTCACGTAGTTTAACAATTTATAAGAAAATCCTGAGGCCACAGAGCATATGCAAACACCCATCAAGCTGCACCGACGGAGACAGCACTAAGAGGGAAATTTGTTTCAGAAATGATAATGACCTTCCATGTCCAAGCAAACTGATTTGCAGGAAAAGAACTAATAAAACAGAGTCTTTTAATGACACATCGAAACAATATTTTTTTACAAACCAACTTCTTGCTAAAGAAGCTGGCTGGGCGTATGCATATGTATTGCTGCTAAAGCAAATTGGTTTATTATGTATGCTAATAATACATATGTAGTATTGGCAAGTACATACACTAATAATTCATCCAGGAAAAAAATATTAAAGAAAAAAACCCAAACAAGTAGTATTCTGTAGGAGGCTGGTTTGATATATCCATGAAACTTTTGAATTTTTACACTGCGGGAGAGAAAAAGAACACTTTTTCTCATACGAAACAACAGCAGGTAGTTTAAAAGCAACAAATAGAAAGAGTATCAACCTCCAAACAATTCTTCAGTTCTTTTGAGATAAAGTAAATGAAATGCCCAAATTATTTCTGTATCTATATCTGATCCAGCATCATTGGGATTTTAAAATTGAGTTCATCAGAGCAAGATCAAGCTCAGTAGCACCAATGATATTATAGACTCTATTTTGATCTGGAATTACAGTCTGGAAACTTTTGTTTTCGCTCGGGTGAGCTCTCCTGTGTGAATCACACTTACAATCCTTTCAGTGGTTCCAGGTTACAAACAACAAACCTAATCTGAAGAGAAACATTTATATGTTTGATCTTAACTGTAATAACAGCTTTAGTCAGTTTGACCTCCTAAACCTTTTAATAAAGCAGATATTTGGCACATATTTTTTATTTTTATAATAGATGTATCCCCCAAAAGTCTGAAGTGATAAGTAATCTGAATATAGAGTAATATTTCTCAGTATTTCCCATATAGTTTGTACGTATTGCCATTGTATAATAAATAGATGTTTAAAATATTTTTCATAGAGGTCTTTCCTTGAACTTAAGCGTAAGTTATCTAAACAATTGAAAAGAGATTTATAGTTATGAAGAGGCCTATATGTCAAGCAAAGTTTTATGATATGTTCCATAATAAATTAGCAATAAATGGATACAGGTGACTGTGGAATTTATGGCCTTTAATGTTTTAATGCTTCACTAAAGAAAAACCTATTATTAAGGTCCTAAAGGGTAATACAGGAATACCATCTACAAATTGTCAAATTAAATAGTTGTTGCCAGGTATTTGAACAGTGGACCATTTTGGCTTGACCAGCAGCAGAGGTAGACAGCAAAGAAAGTAACAGAAAACTGGATCAGTTCAGAAGTAGAAATGACAATTTCACCCTGGAAACCCTGCTCCAGCGTGTCACCTCCCTCATAGGGCTCCAAATTACTTGTGGAGATAAAAGCTGCAGGACTCATCCCAGTTTAATTGATGGCTAAAAGCCCGAGAGTGAAGCACCGGCTTTGCTTGGAAGAGACTTTTTCAAATGTTTCTATCCACGTGAAAAATATTGCTTGAATCCAAGAAATTACACAGTTTGGGAAAGAAATGGATTTCACTGTCCTGACACTGTGACCACAGGTAACACTCGAAATTGCCCTAAACCAGATTTGGACAAATGCCGAAACTGCCGCAGACACTTGTAAACCCTTTCTGCTAAGATCTCTTGAGTGGTTAAACCCCATCAAAAGACAAAAATATGGATAGAGATGATGAGAATCTGACCAGAAGGGAAACCAAACCGAGATGGTATTTGGTGGGGTAAAGGGATTTATCTCTGAATGGAAATCAGACCCGGCAGTAAGGAGTTAAGATCCCAGTGCCTGCCCGCTCATGGGAAACAGCCCCCAGAGATGTAACACAGACCCAGCCCAGCACTCAAGAAAAGACTGGGTCAAAATTACTTTTTAAGATTAGGCATATCCAAGCCATTAGCACGATGTCTGCACGTTAACACATCAGCACAAAGATAGGGCAAGGGGGAAGAGGAAAGAGTTATGCAAAAGTGCTCTGCGACTGCCATTGGGGCAGTTCATCTCTAAAAGGAAACACATGTTATCCAACCCTCCGCCTAATAGGGTTGGACAGTAATTAAAAAATATCTTTTATTTGGAGAGCTGGGTCTTGAAACTACCAACTCACACCATTAATCTTTTTGATCTACTGCAAAGATCTGCAGCAAGGGTCAGCGAGCAGGATCTCTGCCATTTGTAGAGGGACGAGCACGCTGACGGGACAGTGAACTGTACAACAGATATAGTCATTACATACAGTTATCGATTAACGGTGGTTGGAAAAGTGATGGTAGCTAACAGTTGCCTGATCACATCAGCATCTGCTCTCACATCAATGGGCTGCCATTGGTAAATCACCTCAAAAACTACCAGCAGCTCCTCAGAAATAAAACTGAGGTGAGGCAATTGCACAGGGAAACTATTTGGATGGAATGAAACCTACTACTAGGCTGGGAATCTTAAGATTTGCTCAAGGCATTTACACTCCCACATGCGAATGTGTAAAATGGGTTGACTTCAAGCTACACCACGTTAACTGTGCCCTAAAAGTTAAAGCAGCGAACCCAACTTGTCGGTCCCATGCCACACGCCTTCCTCTCAGCATTAACGTGGGTCTGCTCCGCCTAATGGTCACGTCAGTCCCATTTGCCCCAGCTGGGGAACCCTTCTGGTCTAAAGCACCTTGACATCCTCTACCAGCAAACCTAAATCCACAGAGGGGTTACTACTGGTAACCAGAGTTTGTGGTTGGGGGAAAATCTATCCACCAGAGCAGTCACCAAATAACAGTTTCCTGGCAGAGCCTGGAGGGCAGTGTTTTCACCAGCCTCCAACACTATCTTGAAGATGTGTCCATTTAAACCCTGTTGTCATTCAATTAATCTCCAGCACGGCTTCAGTGAAGAGAGAAGCTCTTGACTCCAGATAGCTGGGCTAATCGTTAATTAACCCATTAGTCTTGCTCATTTCACAGTTCCTTTCCTTTCTGTGCTCTACTGTGATGACACCACTAGATGTTTTTCCTTATTTTGACAGGGCTAAGAATCTGTCTTTGTTTTTGGTTGTTGGGGTTTTTTTTCCTTGGATTTTTGTGTTTTTAAAAAGAATTTGATGAACACCTGTGATTTCATCTGGAAGTTGTTTTTATCCTCATGCTGTGAAGAGCTAACTTCCAGATCACCCTCCCATGCATATGTCTATCAGATGTGTTCTTTTTGTGCTGGGTTGGGAAGGGTGGGGTTGTTTTTTTTTTTTTTCATTGTGAACTATGAGTTTATCTGACCCTTAGCAATGACTGCTGCAGGTGAGTTGTAAAGCTGTTCAGATAAAACTCAGCTGCTATACTACAGGTACAGTCTTCTGCTGTCCAGAGGGCCACCAGCCATCGCTCCCCAGGGAAGGCTCCTTTGTCCTGAGGGAGCCTTTCCAGCTGCAGTAGAGTCAAATATTACAGAAACTCTAAATAATTGCTATGTTTCCTTGTGCTTTTATTTGTTATTCATCTCTTGCCCTACAAATTCTGTATCACTGTAAAAGATAGATTATTGAGTAAAGATCCCATGGTTATTTCTTTGAATTCTTTCTCCCTCAGGACAGAGCAAACTGAGATGATTGTGTGAGCAAAAGATTAGTTTAGCTTGAGCAAGTGTCCCCAGATCTGGCTCTAGGGTATAACATCACCTTTCTGTTGTCTCTAAAGTACTTCCACTCAGGAAATATGGGGGAAAAGACACCCTCAGATTTTTATTTTTACTTTTTTTCTCCTTAGACAACAGAAGTTAGAAGACTTAGATCTAATTGCGATCCCTCTTAGGTTAATAGTGTTTTCATGACTGCCTGCAGTAGCTGTGATGAAGAGTCCACATACAGAAATACTCTGGAAAGGTCAGTTCACACGAACACTCAGCTTCTGGAGACAGGGCAAGTAAAATGACTAAGGGTGTAAAGCCAGTTGATAGCTTCTTCTAAATAAAGTTACAAAAAATTAGGACAGATCTGCTGGTTCAAGCCAACATTTATTTAATTTACATATTTAACTAGCATACTTGTGCAAATGTGATTAAAAAATGCACTACTCCTGCACTGCAGGTAACATTCTTCATTATAACTACAGACTTCTAAACTTCATTGTAACTACAGACTTCTAGACTTTTAGTCTATTCTGCCTCTATCGGCCATTCCACCATGATAAATCTTTAAACATACTATATAGCTATGTTTCTGGAGATGTCCAATGTATGGGTATTTTAATGGCATCTACACTAGTGTTTAAATGAGTATGAAGAAATAAAATTTATAGATTTCAGATGCTTCCGAGTTTAAAAGCAGACTGAAAAATATGAAAGCGAGGAAGTGATGAGGTACAATGAACTACAATGGCTTTGCATTTGGGATTTTCAAACATGTTTAAACCATTGAAATCTCTTGGTGCATTCAGACATATATCCAAGAGCTTCAAGGATTACTTCTTCATATGGAAGCTGTGCATTGGGAATGGGTGTGAACCAAAGCCCTACTCTGGACACTCCTGTTCCACTCCGTGGCTCTGCATCACAACCTGGATTTTGCAGCTGAGGTCCCTCCCTGTCATGTCGAGGACTGCCGATTCTGGCCACCCTGTGTAAGATGCTTTTTTAGTACTAAAATTACACCAGTGACCTCCGAGGGCTACAACTGGGAAGGAGGGATGCTGAACTTCAGCTGCGGCCACCAGACTGCTGCTTGGAGACCGGACTGCAGGCACAGATGGTGTTTCCAGTGGCTGCCTGTGGAAACCGCAGTATTGCTTGTCACGTTCTGCAAAATATGATTGCTCTTCTCCCTGAGCAGTGTGTACGGAGCTAAAAACCAGTACACACCGAGGTGAGTAAAGATACAGGAGGTGTGTGGCCTTCACGCCCAGGCTGCTGGAACCACTGTCAGACTAACTGAGACAGGAGGGAAAATGGGGGCAAAGTCTGCTTCTGGACACAAAGGTGAAGTGAGCTGGGTGCAAGCAGGAGGTCTTCTACTCTCAGGCGAAGCAATGGAGCTGGTGATTGAAGGAATACAAGACAAGCCATGTCCAAGTAAAGATGAAGAAACTAAGATGGGGAATTTTGTTCTAGGAAGAAGACAGGGCTACACAAAATCAGAAATAGTGGGAAGAGGTTAAGCCCACCAGAAAAAGGAGCTGCTGTTTGCAAGATGAGGAGGAAGATGCTGAGATACATCAGCATTTGAATGAGTTGCTGTACACCTATCATATTGATGAAGAAAAAAAGAAAAAGAAAAAGAAAAAAAAAAAACAGAAGAAAAAGGGGATATAACAGTTCATGTGATTTTAGACAGTTCAGGAGTTACTGTAAAGCCTGCACAGGGAAAAAAAAAAAAAAAAAAAAA
>VXBL01009334.1:86583-169243 GCA_013400195.1 Aramus guarauna
AAAAAAAAAAAAAAAAAGCCAGTGATGCTGAAAAAAGGAAAAATAAAACAGGACAGAGAAGTGAATGAGTCAGCCTCAAGGTCTGTGATGCTGGTGACACCTTTCACATGCTCAGCAGAGGCTTCCTAAAAAGTAGAGTGTCTTCTAACGCTGAAAGAGGATCAGGTAAGAAAAGCACCAGTAGGTACAACTGTATCTCCATAAAACTTAAAGGTACGCTTGCACATACAGCTTCCCTATAAGCAACAGTCTGAAAGGTCTGGCTTGCTTACTGTCTGACTTCCTGGGTCAATTGATTTACAGTCTATTTTTTCATGATAAATACTGGTAATAATGGACCGTGGTGCTTTTTTTCCTTCTCCTCTCCTGAAGGTATGCGGCAAGGTGAGTTTTGTACCCAAATATGTGTGTCTCATTTGATATTGGCTTAATGGCTACTTCCCCAAATCCAGTAACGTTTAGCCTCAACAGCACTTCTGCTGTGGTTTATATAACAGCCAAGTTCAGGGCCATTTCTCTTTTTTTGCTTTCACTGACAATATCTCCTCGCCCTTTTTTCTTCTTGTTTATTTCAACTCAAGAGGGACTTGGGGAAAAAAATAAAAGTGGAAGTTATGCTAATGAAATTCTGTGCTTCCCTTTTAAAGATACAAGCATAATCTTTCGCTAACATGCTTATTGCAAATTCAGGCATGCAGGATCAAAACTCAGAATTATTCTCACTCTCAAAAATAAAACAAATACGTAAAAATCTCTAAACCACAAATTTAAATCACAGCAGAGAATACCATACCTTGAAATCAATAGTCAAGTTCAATTAGCGACCTGGAATTCCACCACTAAAGATGCTGCGTGGTGAATCTAGCCCACGATTTTGTCCGTAGATGCACTTTACAAACATCTCCACCCTGGGACTGGGGGAATGAAGCGACAGCAGAGAGTCACCTCTCCAGGAACCAAACTGACTGCAGATCTTCTGGAGTTGGATGTCTGGTTCTGGTTTTATTTCTACAAGGCTGAAGTCAAAATATATATATTCTTGCCCTCTCTCATTTGACAGAAGAACGTACTCAGACCCATAACATTTGCACTGCCTGTCTTGCTGCCATCGTTAAGAGAAACCTACTGCCTTGTAAAAAATGTAACTACACGTGTTTCATAAAAATCGATATAAAAATAACAACACTAGGGTACTTACATCTTTCTGGAACAATTGAATTCTGAAATAAGCATCTCTGGTTCTTCATCCTGCAAATGGATCAAATTACATTTCACTAGGTAATAAAGCGTGGTACAATAGCCTGCCCAATCTGTTTTCATCTTGTCTTGTACAAAGGCTCAGATATTCTCACTCATTATTCAACCTAATGGGCCTGCCTTTGGCATATATTGAATGTTAGTGCTCTCCTTGGAAGCTGCAGAGGTTAACTGCTCCTAACAGTCTCTTTCCTTCCTCTCTGGGCATGTTTTCACCATGAATAATAGAAACAACAGAACTGAGTGTCACAATACCCTGGAACAAAGGTGCTGGTACAAACCACAGTGATGAAGTAATGGTAGCATTTTTTTTTTTTGTTTTAATCCCTGATCATCCCAATGGAACCTTGTCCATACCTGGAAATATTTTGAAATGTAATCAGGGAAGGAATCTGCTCCTGCCAAAACGCTGGCAGAATTGAAGGGCCACGTTATTAAGTATTATTATCATTCTTTATTCACTTTATTGGTAGTGTTTGCATGATTGTGGCTATGCATGAGAAGAAAAAAATGCTGTCAGAAGCTGAACTGGAGATGTTACACCCTCATTCAACCATCATTTCAGAGGAGGAAAAAAACCTTTCTAAATACAAATGACTTTTAGTTTAATTTCAGCTATGAGCTAAATCATGGTCATTGTAGTCCTGCAAGTGGTCTTGCTGCAGCAAGTTGAAAACAAAATTATTTTGAAAAGAGGAGCTTGAAAAATATTATTTGTATATAATTCCTAGGCTCTACAGCAAGGAATGACACAAATTGCTAATCACGCACAAAAATGAATAAACAGTTGATACAGTTGAAATGTTTTCTTTGCTCTCATTTTGTGCTATAATATTTTTCTAGTCAAAGTAGATACATCACATTTTGATGTAGTTAGGCTCTTTTCAAGGTGTGAAATTGGTAAGTACCAACAGCAAAGGAAAAAAATTCTTTTAATACTGCGCCGTGCCACTTGAAGCAGTATTACCCTATGGCTTCGAGCCAGCAAACTCCGGTGAGAACTATTTTATAGCACATGACTATAATAAAAGATATTTAAACACGGCCTAACAATGGATTAAACTAGTAAGACATAGTTTGTGTTAGATCCCAAGGATGAATATCAAAAATAGAGGCAATAGTTTTGAAACAACAGCCAGCAGTGAAAAGTTTACTTCTAATATAAACCAGACAGTCCCCAAAATAATTTGTGGTTTATTTAATTCTTACCGTTCATCTTGTGCTCTTTTGAGTAAGCTAAAGTAAGACACCCGCCTAAAAACACCAGCTGGTTTCGATTTTGATTCTGGATCTCTAGTGAGCTGAAAAACTGTAATCTGCATCTGCAAGGGTGGGGAGTCATTTCTGTAAACTGGAGAAATAAGGATTTGCTGGGGTGAGGGGAGGGGAAGGGCAGCTTATGAGAAGGTGCATTTTGGGAGAAGAGAGAAAACCCAACCTCGCTAATATATTATAATAAATTACTGTTTTGTCATTATCTGGTTATATTTGCACAAACATCAATTGCATGTGAGCCCTGAAAAAGAATGTCTCATTGCCTTTAATATGCACTGCAGTGTGCACCCATACAAAATCATTACTGTAACAAAACCAGCTGCGTGTAATAGAAAGCAAATGATTTACAATGTTACTATAAGAAACTACTTTATTTCATATTATCATAAAAAGAACAGCACTGAAAATTTGCATGACAAACACAAGAATCCAGGAAATTCCAAATCTAATTCATTTTTAGGTTTTAATAGGTATTAACTTACAGAGGTGAATTGTTAAGAACATTTCTTGAAGAGTATTTCCAGAGAGTTTAGCTGCAATATTGGAACTCATATTTAGGGAAACACATACTAGTCTAGTAGTTGAAGAAAATTCATAAGCCTTAAATAATTTGTATTCATAGCTGGACCTACGAGAGTACATTTCTTTTTATCACCATGCTCTGGCTGAAGGTTCTGGTCTATCAAGGACATCTCTGAAGTCATTGAGACTTCACTCCCCTGAACAGAACCTGCTGGATTAGATGCTGTTCCTTCCTAAAATTTCAGTTCTCTTACGAACCTGCACGGTTACTGTTTTCAAGTATTGTGAAATTACCACAAATAAACAAGCAGTTTCAAACTCATGTTCTGCCTGCGTGCATGGAGTAGTTGGGTTACTCAAGTAGATTATGAAGGATCAACTCCCAACCCCATCTCACACAAGGCATGAAACGATTTTCTGCTGTATCGTGGAAGGTAAGCCTATTTTATGTAACTACGAAAGGAGATAACAGCTGTTACCAAAAAGGTGGCAGGCATGTAAAACAAAAACTAAAGTCTTGAACAAATGAAGCTTTATAAGACCCAGGCAGGACTCAAACAAATGTTCAATGAAAGTCACTTTTATGACTTTACTTTGGTTTATCGCAAGGCAGTAATAAATGTGTCTCATTAAAAGCCAGTAAAAGAACACCACCTACACCACCAATTGCTGTAACTGCAGATATAGCAGATCTGGAATAGTTACCTAAAGACCCTCATTTCCTAGCATTTAATGCTTCCCTGTCTATATAAACTAGCCTTCTATGGATTTAAAGACTGTTGGATGCTAAAAGCAGCAGCTGTTGCTGGGAAAACACCACTTTCAAAGCCCTGTTTCTTTCTCAAGGTGAAGGTAGAGGGATGTTGAATGAACGTGGAGCTCTCCTTGGGTAAAATATTGCCAGAGGAGAACATGCCAACAGAAAGACAAGCAATTCCCCCATTCTGGCTAGAGAGTGTTTTGCCTCAGCGTTATTGCTCAGCGGGTCAAATTCATTCCTGGTGAAATGGCAGTTCCCATGGTGAAGCCGCAGGAAAATTCTGAAACCTTCTGGCACCTGTCAAGAAATGGGGATGTGAAAGTGGGGGGAGGAACTGGCATGTAGAAGCTGGGATTAAGGGTGGGAGCCACCACATAAAAGGTTATTCTTGTTCTAGTTGTTAGAACTTTTTTATTGAGTAGAATTTACATACATGCTTATTAAGTGGTTTAAAAAAGAAGCCTGACAGATATTAAACAGCATGCCACACTCTTTATGCTGCTGCCATACAGATGTGTCCAAAGCATAAACAGACTTACAGTCAGCACTCGGTTGCTCTATGGGAGAGTATCTCTGCAGTACATTTCTCCAAACTTTTCAGGACAATTAACTTGAGAATTGGAAACTTTCCCCCCCCCCCAGATTCGGTCCTTTGCTTGATCTCTCACTGCTTTCCAATTATGCAGGGAAAATACATAGCAAGTGTTTTAATATCCTAGATTGAATTTCCTAGACCGAAGCTAGCAGCAGAATTACTGGGCCAGGGATTCTGGCACAAGACGTACAGCTGCGTATGAGCTGGTGGGAAAACTACTGGAATATCATGACTAGTCTTGGTGTTCACACTTCAAAGAAGCCATGAAAAATTGAAAATAGATCAGAAAAGAATGATTTCAAGATTGGGAATATCTGCCTTGTAGGGATAGATGTATGCAGCCTAATCTGTTTACTTTATCAAAAAAAGGTTAAGAGTCTTGATTGTGATGTATTAAATCCTACATGTGGAGAAGATTTGTAATGGCTCTGTAATTTAGTGCATAAAAATGAATCAAGACCTCAAAGCTGAAAATGGACTAATTCAGATTATGGATAAAGCAGACAGGATTAACAGTGAGGTTAATTAATTACCAGGAAAATTTTTACAAAAGGATTGTGTGTTCCTCACTCCAGAAGAGACTGGTGGCTCTTTAACATCAGAGGAAACATTGTGTTTGACTTGTGAACTGGGCTGGATGCAGGATTCCCAGGTGAGACACTCTGGCCAGGGCAAGTTTGTTAATCATGATGATCCCTATGACCAAGGATGTCCTGGGGCAGGTCTTATTCAGTTGGAGTAGTTGGTAAAATCAACACCGGTATACGAACCACGGTAAAACCAACATCTGGAATGGTCCCTTCTTCACAGCAACACTGATGTCCTGGGAAGCCCTGTCACCTGTGCTTGACTTGGTGCTCAGCTCCCTCTTTCCTTCCCCATGCCCTCCATGCCTGGACTTTTCTGTAGAGAATATAAAATGGAGCCAAGTAATCTGCTTCACCCAAGCCCACTGGTACCATGCACAACCCAACTGCTCTGACTTTCTTCTACCTCTCTACCTCTTTTCTCTCACAGACTCCTAAATTTCAGGCTTGCTACTGGGTATAAAAGTCTGGAAAAAATGTCTTCTTTGGGAACATCTGCTGGATACTTAAATGTTGAAGTGAATCTCTGTTCCTGTGATTTAAGTAATTTCAGGGATGAGCCTTAAAAGTGGTATCTTGGCTGGGACGATATTTAAGTTAGTACTTACAACTGCCTGGGAGTTTTCCTGAGTAAAGGTTATTTGCACAGTAATGTTAGTCTTGTGCCTCTTTAGTCAGCACTCTCTAGGCATCATCATGCTGCTCAAACCCAGCAATGGTGCAATTATTAAACCTTACCTAAAAATTTCCCTGACCTCTTGATATTGTCACTAGGGATGGAAGGACCCATGTAGTGGCAGGACATTGTACAAAAGATCCTGAGATAAGTTAACCAGCAAGAAGACCTGATGGTCAAAGTGGAGCACTTAATTATATAGCCTTTTCTATCACTGCAAATGAAGGTGGACATGCTGCTGCAGTAGTATGGGGGAGAGAAAAAATGAGATTGAGCAGCAGCAAAGAAACAAAGAAGCTGATAGAAAACAAAATATGGAGATGATTTAAAATCACTTCTGAGACCTGTGCCTGCTAATGCATTTTTTCAAATGATTATAACTTACACAAAATACATTCAGACATCTTCTTCTCATTAGAAATACTGAGTTGAAAAAGATATAACCAGTATCCCAGTGTGTTTCTTTTACATGAGCTTTTGAACCACAGCTACGAAGTTGCATCCAACACTGGTATGCCTTAACATCATATGTTGCTGGATGATGAGACATCTGTGTTCTTACGTGGACAATCATCTTTACTCCAACATCAGTGAGAGTGTTTCTAGAGAACAATTTCTGGTGTGTTAGCATGGTTTCTATTTTTCTACTGAGACTGGTATGCTCCATCTTTAATTTCATATTTTTCTAGCAGATGGGAGTTTCAAAAGAGCTGCTATAGTGAGCTTTTACTGTAATTCACTGCTTTTTCACACTTAGAAAATGCTGTCAAACATCAATGGAAAAAGAGGGAGCACCATTGGCTTAAGCCATGAAGATGCAGTGCAAACCCTAAGGAAATGGCCAAAGTAAGAAAATAAATAATTTTTGCTACTTAATGTCCATTCAAAGTGGTGGGTGAAGAAGTTCAGAGGATGACATCTATATCCTAATACTGTTAGCATTGACTTTTTCAGCAAGGCTCAAACCAGAGATGGCTCCGGTGGCAAACTTCCACAGCAATTCCTCTTTTAGAAGCAAAGACAAAAGAGCATGAAGAGCAAAGCTATATATCCAACAAGAGATTGTAACACCAGGTAACTGTTTTCATTTTTATTTACTCAGACTCTAAAAAGAACTAAATCTGACTGCAACGCTTTGCTTTCACGAGCAGGTACATTTTCTGAGCACGATTCTAAAGCGATAGTGGACAAAGTGACAGAAGAGCCTCGACAGATTTCTAATGTAGGGGAAAGGGCTTCAGAGCTGCAAATAATAGTCGGAGGCAAAATTCTGCGCTCCATCACACTGGAGAAAATTCAAAGCAATTACCCCACTGACTTCAGTAGAGTGATCCTAGATTTATATTACTGTAAATGACAGCAAAAATTGGACCCAATATAGAAATAATTTATCTAAGGCCCTAACTATAGTTGCACAATTCAATCTGTAAATAATGCCACTAATGCACATATGGCTAATTTACATCCAGACTATGAGAACATATCCAGTGCTGATTTCCAGGATGCTTGAAGCACTAGGCAGTGCCAAAATAAATTTGCAGTATTCCCATAGCCCTCACAATCTTTCCAACTTTTGGTGTTGGGAAGAAGATGCAGTACAGATATTTTGGAAAAGTGAAATTTTATCTGTTATATGACTAGATATTGGATAATTCTTACAAAAAAGGCATAGAAGGCTGTCAAGCAGTACTCCACATCTACTTGCATGAGCTCTGCAAGCTCTCTCCTCTCAATAAGTTGTTTTTATCTAATTTGTCTCTTACTGGGAGCAGAATTTTAGAAGCAGCTTGAGTTTTCTAAGAATAAACCATGCTTCAAAGAAAGGAGGGTTGTAAGTAACATTGGAGAAGAGTGCTTGGAGTGCATACATTTAATGCACATAAAACTTAACTACAGCAATTTAATTTAGATTCCTTCTCTAATCACATATTTATACTAAGACCTTGCTGAAGCCAAATTGAAATTTATATTGCTAGGAGGCAAAGATGATATAAAATCTGAATTATTCATCAACTCAGCAAAATAAAAAAAATCTCCCAAAATACCAAATATTGTTCGGGGATTTATATCAGCTCTGCAATGTGGGGTGAAGAGTTAGAAAATCCATGTCTTGGTTTACCAGGGCTTGAAAGGAGACATGTTAAGTTTAAATGTAACAAATACAGCAACCCTCTTTCCTTCCTAAAATATTTTATGTTATTTTGGTTTTGGCTTTTTTGGGGGTGGGGGGGTGGGGGGGTTGTATCATCAGGGAAGAAGGATTCTCCTGTTACCAACATGCAGGAGGTGTTGAGACCCTGCAGTTAACTGCAGATTAATCACGGCTGACTCAGTGCTGCAGGTGGATTCCATTAGACCCTTCAACAACCGAAGAGACATGGGGTAGTCCTCTGGTAGAAGAAAGTCCCTGGGAAGAAATTTTGGGGGCAGCTAAGCCTGGGAAAAAGTCTTGAGAATGAGCAGAAAGTTTAAATGTGTTGTTTTAGTTAAGAAGACCAAACTTTGAGAAGGACTTCTCAGTCTTTTCAAGGAGCATGTTATGCTTTAAGGTGGGTAGGTATTTCACCTGCTTGCTGCAACTGCTAACTTAGTACACAAAGGAATGATGTAAGTATAACAATTTCATCTTCTTGCAAGTAATTCCTTTTTGTCTGCTCTTGTATGGCAGCCTACTGATGTTGAATGTGTAGGTCCTGTAAAGCACTTTGAGGTTTTAGAGAGGGAAAAGAAGTAGAGAAGTTCAGAACTTCCACTACTAAGAACTTTTTTTAGGACATAATTTTCTGGTATTTGCTGAGATTCTCCTTAATAGAGTTGATAACCTTGGATAATTTCTGAGGTAATGGTCTCTGACATCCTTGGAGACCTATAAAGAGAGAATAAATGCATGAGTTATTTAAACCCAGGAAAAATACCTCTGAAGAAGCCTCATACTCAGACAATGATAAAAATCTCTTTCTTTTTTTTTTTTTTCTTTCTTCTCCTAGTTCATTAGGAAACAAGAAAGAAGGTCATAATTTTCAAGTCATTTTTTTCTATTGCTGATGTTTCTTAGTTTCTGTCAAGCATGAAAAAGATGACTCTCTGCAGAGATGGTAAAATTATCCTTGACTCTCCTTATATTATTTATGTCCATTTCCAACGCATAAAAGTTGTTTGTGACCTTGAAGCATCGGACATGTACTGAAAACAAGAAAAGAATGTGCATATTTAAGTCTGAAAATAGATGTCATACAGCCAATTTCCATTTCTAATGTAACTCTTTAGTCCGAGACCCAGTTTGTGTTGCTATGATTTTTGAACATATTTCTCTAAGCGTCAAGTTGGTTCCCATGAAGTTTTAGGACAGCCAACAGCAAATCTGAATCTAGCCCGTAGTGGTTAGTTTTAGAAGAGTCACACTGGTCCTGTCCCCTGCAGAGGTGTTGCTGAAGACAGGCTGAATCCTACCAGGTCTAGGGCAGGGCTACAATACCTCGGCGTGCCTGAGGTATCCCACGGCCGCTTAAGGTTAGAAGCACTCAAGGGGTTTGCGTGATGGGGACGCTTTGGCAGAAGAGCAAAATGGTTTGCCTGCTTACGATTTGTTCAAAAGCTGCTGAGAGTTAGGTGTCTTCAAAAGACTGAATTGAAATCTAACTCAGACACCTGACTAACGTCTTGAGACACAGGCAGTTTGGGTCAAATCTGGATGACTGGCAAGTTTAATTATAGCATTTGATGACTGGTTTACAGCATTTAAGCCTCTTTGAACTTCACAATGGATGACAGTGTTGAAAGGCTGTGAAACGAGATGAGCTAAAAATGAACAAAAAAAAAATTATTCCTCCAACACTCTTAGTGGTACCTGGTGTTTATTTGAAGTCTGATATTGCACAAAATCCTAGTGTACTGGTGACTCCAGGTTTCTGGTTGAAAAGTACCAATTTCTATCAAAACAATGGACAATTCCATGGGCCTGATTCCAAGCCCCCACTCCCCTTTATAGAGAGACATTTCCTTTGCTATTTGTTGTACGATCCTGTTTGTTGCAGTAATGCAAGAAAGACAGTGAAAAACAAGGCAAGGGAGATACGAACTGTATCTTAAGCAGAGGGGAGGATAAACCCATAGCTGGCTAAAGAGAAGAGCGGCACAGAAGCGATGACAGCGGCGGTACCCGAGAGCTCAGTAAGGGTGAGAAAGTGCGTGTAGGGCTGTCAAGAGGTATCAGAGAGGATTCAGCCCTAGCGTCGAGGCCAAAGGCAGCTGGAGGATGAGATCGTACTTCGGACAAGATGCTCCATAAGAGTGAGTGTGAAAGGTAAGAGATCGCGCGGAGCAGTACAATGCTGAACTCACCCAGCCTCAGAAAACCTTCAACATTTTGGGATGCAAAATCTGGGTTCAGGACAGAAAAGTGATGAATATTTGTCTAGCTTTTAATATTTACATCAAAATACTTCCCAGCTTAATAAATTCTTTTCAAACCAAGAGAGCAGACAAACACAGTAGCTTGAGAAAAACTTTCCAATCCACAGCGGTGGGTTTGAGCCCAGCAACTTCATTTCTGCAACCAATTAATTCTAGTGAATTCCTGAAGAAGTCACTAATTGAAAAAATAGCGGCAGCTAAGATAAAGTTACCAGACAACAAAGCTCAGTCTCAAAATTTGCACAGTGTCTCCAGAAAATGTGTAATCTGGACAGTTGCAACAGCTACCGAAAGTTAGTCAGATAGGCAGAAAGCAGAAGCTTGTTACGTGTCTAGACAAAGCCAGCCCGTGCCTCACTATGTAACATTCAAAACAAACACATCGGCCAAGATCTGCCAACAAAGAATTATTCAGCAAATAATTTCAAAGAAGAGATAGCATTTTCAAAAAACAAACAAACTAAAAAAAGCTTCCTACTTCATAAACAGAAATCAGGGAGAAATTAAATCACGAAATTATCTGCTACAGTTTACCACTGTAAGCACAACTGCTCTGATCCTCTTTAGCAAGTACGCAACTGGAAATGAGAAGCAGAAGATGGAACCGTCTCAGCAGCAGAGGCGAAAAGATTTTCTTGCATTTTCTTTTGGAAGGGCAGCCAGAATATCAAGCCTGATGTTTAATCAGATGTACTGTTGGCTCAGGAAGGAGAATTGAGAGGGTATTTCAAATTACTGAAATTGAAAAAAATCCCTCATAATTCTTGGAATTCCCTCTTTAAAAAACAATGTCGATCTCCTGGGCCAGAAATGCCTGGAAGAATGTGTAATAGAGATAGATGGCACGCATGAGGATTAAGGTTCAGTATTAAACACACCACAGATATCCACTGTTGTTCTGTGATAAAGTCATTTTTTTAAACTCACTCTCACCACTGTATCTTGTTTTCTGTTCAAACCTGCTCACTCTGACCATGTTCTATCATGAATTTCCCAGTCCTTGGGTTGTTTCTTTTAGAGGACTTTGAGCTCAAAATGTTATGTTTGGAGCTTGCACTCAAAAATATCTCCCTTGAGTGCTATAAAAAGGATTTCTCTCTGAGGATGGTTGGTAGCTCCTGTATTGTTTTCTGCCTTGTCCCTTTTCACTGTCTTCCCACCACCTGTGTAGGGTAGCAGAAGGACAGCTGAGAAAAGCAAGCTCATAATTCTTGCTGAAGAAAAAGCCATTGAAGCTGGAACATGTGGCCTCAGAAAAGTTTCTACATTTCTGATTTGCAGTATCTATCCCATGATCCTGGTGGCTGCTCCAACACCCCTTCTCCTGGTAGATAACATCCCTCTCTTCTCTCACAGTGTTAGTCCACTTTGCTATTCTTTCCTAAATAAACCACTCAAAACAAACAAATTTCGGGGATTAAGGCACATTTTGATGATGTGAGCTAGCTAGGAGGAGGAATATGGTGACCTTAATACACAAAAAGTCATAAGTGTTTTTCACAGAGAAAGCATGAATTACAGGTCTTGCCAAAACTCAGACTAAGAAAAATTCCTCCCTTTACCCAAGAGACATTCCAGTTTTAATTATCTCTTGCACAGTCCCAAGACTTTCCTTCTCTTGTATCTATTTTTGTCTGCTTATTCTAATCAGTGAAAGGACAGTGAAAACAGAATTTGTCCATCACTTCCGTCAGCTTCACAGAATCCTTCCCCACGTGAACTATTGTTTAGTTAGTGCCCGCTTCAAATTCAGGCAGGAAAAATGGTTTCTCAAAGATTAGTCATCCTCATTAGCATTCCCACTGTACTGCTAAGGCAAAGTATTTAATATTAATGTCCACTGATATTCCCATACTATTTGTCCTGTATCCACAAAGCTTGATCTCAATATGGGGAGGAAAAGCAAAAGAACAGTATGGTCTCGTAACCAAAATGGTGCATAGAAAGCAAAATGCATTTTCTAATGTAATATTCACTAAATCATGGCCAGTGATGAGCAAAACCCACGGTGCACGCAGTGGTTTAGTAAGCAGGAATCTGAGTTGTTTCTGGATTAATGCTCTAACACAGTGCCAGGGGACACTGTGCTGCTGGAGATACCATTATTTCTCTGAGATGTTTTGTCATTTATATCACACGTTACAGTCAAGAAGACGACAATGTCCCTATTCCAAAGAGAACGAAATCAAAAGGCCGAATTGCGACGTGACCCTAGAGGGGTCTAAGAGGGATTAAAATATATCTGGTACACCTCTGAGCAGAGGGGTGGGGGACTTGAGAGGGCTTCTCCTCAGTGCCTGCTCCACCAGCTGAGCGGAGAGGAGACATGAGAAAGGGAGAAGGGCTCCACTCTCCTCTTCTCACATGCCCAGATTGCACGTAAGGAGGAGAGGATTAATAATCTGCTTATTTTTGAAAGCTGGAAAGGCAGATTGGGTGTTGTATTTATATATTTACATATTTAATGTATTTTATATATTGTATGCAGAGGTACAAAAGCTCTTGCCCTGTTCAGCTGCCTTCACATGTATTCCAGTCAGCCCCTGTTTAGAAAGAGACAATATTAAGAAATTACAGAATAGCAATAAAAGACAAGGAAAAAGCACAAATCCTGCCTGCTGTAAGAACTCATAAAACTTTTCCTAAGACACAGCATGCAAGACATGCTGTTCGACTTAAATTTCTGATTAAATAAATACATTCTGCCTACCTAAAATTCATTTCTTGTTTTGATTTGACGAGTGCATCGTGTTTGCTTTCGATTTAGTGCAATGAAGAATGTACTGTTAAAACAGAATTTGTATGTGGTAAAATTCATTTAAGAAATAAAGCGATGCACATATGTCTCCCCGGTTTCCAGCAAGAACCCCGTGGCTTTTCCCCACGGCCTAAATCTCCCGCAGAACGCTGTCACCATAACCCTTCCTGGCTCTTCCAGCCTGAAATACGGCTACTCCTTCCCCACGCACAGCGGTTCACTCCGGGAGCTTCGCTGACAGCTCAGGGCGAAACATTTGGGAAAGGTACCGGAGGATGTGGGACACTGGCAGCTGGAGAGGAGGGGAAGCGATTTTCAGGTGAGGAGGATGGCGATTTATCCCAAATAGTTGATGTGCAGCCTTAATTTGACCAGCAATACAAACCACAGCAGATAATCATAGCGTTTATAACTCTTTAAGAAATTACTACCCTATGTAATCCATTCACGTGCTTTTGTCTAAACACGATCCCAAGGCATGTTCTGAAGTTATCACTTCCAACTGGACCATCTATTTTCCAACATCAACAAAAAATCAGATACAATGTGGAAGAGGAAAGAAGTGCCAGCACTGTGTTAATTATCACAGCACGCAGACAAATATCGTTCCCAGTCAAAACTTAGTTATTTCAATTGTGTACAGAGATAACGTGAGCTGGGACTCCGACGAATGACTCTGCATGGACCGGCGATACCCACACTTTTCTGACCCTGGACCATAACTCGCTCAGCATTAAGTGTTGTGGGCAGCATCATACTTTACTCTCCCTAATGGCCTTCAGCTTTAACTTTTTAATTTCCTGTAGGTCTCGGCAGCATGAGAAGGTCTCCCAAGCTTTTTGTTGCTCGCTAACCTGTGAGCCGTGGATTGGGGACTCACGAGTGAGGGGTGGTGGATGAAGTATTATCTGACTTGGCTGCCGACTTCCCCGCTTGTTACGGGTTTTGGGGGTGGGATACGGAGCCTCGCAACCCCAATTGCGTGTGGGCTTCTCTTCTTTTTCTGTAGAAACAAAGTTAATACCTGTGACTCCACTTACTGGTGTGCATGTAAACGCACACGCAGGTGTACCACCAGCAAAATCACGCGTCCTCGAAACATCTGACAATTATATCCGCTTTCTCATTTGAATCCGACAGGATTGCCAGGGAGGGCGGATGGGGTGGAAAATGAAGAATATCACACGCGGGCTCCTCGGCCGGCCCGAGCCCCCGCCAGCACCGGGCAGGCAGGGACGGGCCCTGCGCTCCCCTCCTCTGCCGCGGAATTCGGGAGGGTCTTTCTCTTGCTACGTCACTGCATCACTGTTGATATATTAATAATTAGCATGCATATAAATACAATAGTATTATTCATGTAACGCTAGTTAATAATAATGTCTATAGAAGTTCCCTCCTGCCCACAGCTCCGGTAGAGATCTCCCTCCCCTCCAGAAATAAAAATACGGTGAATTAATGAGTCGGGGAGCTCAGGCGGGAGGGGACCCCGAGGGCCCAGCTCTCTACAACCCCGGGGGAACCCCGGCCTCTCCCCGCCCGGTCCCCGGGCAGGACTGCGGGGAGGAGGGGACCCTCAGCAGCGCCCGTCCCGGGTGACCGGCCAGGGGAGNNNCGGGCGGGGGGGGGCGGCCCCCCGCCTCGGCGGCGGGGAGGGGGCGACCCCTGCCCTCTGCCCTCTGACCGCCGCGGAGGCCGCCGCCGCCGCCGCTGGCAGCATGGGGAAGGCGGAAGCGGCGGAGCCGGCCCGTCAGGCCGGGCGGCGGCGGGGGGGGAGCGCGGTGAGAGGCTGAGGCAGGCGGGAGGGCAGCGCCGTGACGGCCGCGGCAGCCGGGCCCGACACCCCCGCGAGNGGGGGGAACCCTGCGGTCCCAGCCATGGAGTCGCAGGTAGGGCTGCGTGGGGAGGGGGGAACCTGAGGACTGGCGAGTGCCAGCCGCGGCGAGGAGCGCCGGAGGAAGGACCACGCTGAGCCCCTGACAGGTGTCTGCGCTGTAAGTGCCCTTATGCAGTAACTGGAAGACTTACAGACTTTGTGTTTGTTATTGCTGCTGCTGCGATCTTCAAAGATGATGTTGGCAGAGCAAGCCCAGAAGTGGTTCCCAACTCACGTGCAAGTTACGGTCCTTCAAGCCAAAGGTCTGAAGCCGAAAGGTAAAAATGGCAGCAACGACGCCTACACCATCATACAACTGGGCAAGGAGAAGTATTCCACCTCGGTGGCTGAGAAGACCCTGGATCCCGTCTGGAAGGAAGAGGCCTCCTTCGAGCTCCCTGGGTTACTCATGCAGGAGAATCCAGAAAAATACATCCTGTACCTGATTGTCATGCACAGGTCGCTGGTGGGCCTGGACAAGTTTTTGGGACAGGTGGCGATAAGTCTGAATGATATATTTGAGGACAAGCAAAGAAGGAAAACAGAGTAAGTGATGGTTGATGGATTTTTTCATTATAATTTGTGTTCATTGTGAGCTTGCACTTGGGGAGGGTGGGAAACAGTAGCCTGACTATCAATGTAGTTTGAAATGAAATTAGCGTCCTTCTTTCTGCCATGGTGTGTTCAGAGCCCCTACGTGTACAGTTATGTCATTGGCAACCTGACCTCTTCCAAGAGGAGTTTACTGTAATCACAGTGGTCACCCTGTGTAGGGAAGGACTGCCAGTAACATTAACGTTTTTTGACAAATTCTTGTGTGCAGCATGAACTCATTACAGTCTGTTTTTCTAAACATTTTCCTTTGTTCTGCTCAGGGCCATATGCCCATTCAAGTCCTACCTCAGATTGAACCATGTATGAGACTCAGACTCCCTTGAAGCCTGGTGTCGTTCTCTTTAAAAATGTTTTCCTTGAATTGCTGCAGCCAGGCATCTTTAAATATTCTATATTTATGTTTTAGTGGTCAATGAACTGTGTCTTAATGCAGGCTTACCACAGCAGCACAGTGCTTTTCTTATCCTCATTAGTCTTAGGCTGCGGTCTTGCACACTGCTCTGTACAGCAGGCCTCAACAGAGAAGGCTGAAGAGAAATTTCTGCTATTGTAGTAGGCTCCGCCATTACCTACATAAGCCTTGGTCATATAAAATTGCCATTTGCCAGCAAATCCTGGCACTGGAATGCAAAAAAAAAAACAAACCCAAAAAAGGCATCACAGCAGTTTATTAGGCTGAACTATAAATGTATCTAACTTTCTGGGTTTTTCAACTAACTTAGTAAAATTGTTGTAATTTCTAGTGAGGACGTGGTTGCACGAAGATGTGGGTACCACTTTAATGCTCCAAAGTGTATGGGAATAAAGTGTCAGTGCAAGCATACTGCAGGCATCCCTGTGACTATGTGATTCGTGTTTGGTTTAGCTATGCATGTCCCACAGAAGTACTCTGAGAACAGCATGGAGACCTCCAAGCTAGTTTCATGTAGGCAGTGACGTATAAGCACTGACAAATCTTCTGGCCCCCGGTGCCTTTCCTCCTCCAGTGCCTCTGCAGTAGAGTAGAAAGGCTCCTGTGCCCAAATCTGAGCTGCTAAAATTAAAGTCTGGGATTTCTTCTGTTGGTGATGGTAGGCCTATGGTAAGATGCTGGACTTTGCATCAAAGTGACTAAGAGGCTGGCAGCGTTTGTCTGTCGCTGACTGCGCTGGGGTGGTGTGAACCTCCAGCAGGGTCACAACAGACAGTTGGAGGTGGAAACTGGCAACTCCAGCCAGGTCTTGTTGATCAGACAACTGCTTCTGCAGAAACCATCTCAAAACCTGGTCCTGCTGATGTGCAAGGGCTGAGTTTGAAGGAGTGCCAAAGACAAGGCAAAGCTGTCTTTGCCGCGGTGGGTTGGTTGTTGGGGTTTTTTTAACTAAATTTTTAGCAAAACAGTATGTTCACTAACCATATAATAGGAAAGAATGTGTCAGTGCATCATCTCTTGTGGGTTCAGGGTCTGAAGTATACTTTTTAATTGCTTATCTTTTTAAGGACAAACCAGTTATCTTGATGCAATACATGGTAATGCCTGTAGCCTTAGGGTCTTAATTTCTGTTTACACCTGATTCAAATAGTTTCAGTGCTCTTTAGACATGCATCTTAAATATTCTTTAATCATCAGTTGTAATTATCTTGCAAGTCAGTAGGTAACTGCCTTAGTTTAAACACCTAGCTGCTCTACAGAAAAAAAGGTGAATGAGTCAAGTAAATGCTACTAACTGTAAAAACTTTGTAAATCCAGGTAGCAATATATATTCAGAAAGGGGAGGAAAATATGTAAATTTTTCATGTGAGTAGCAAAACTCTTCTCCCTTTGGGGAACCATATGCTTTTGTACCAATTTTAGCAAAAGTAGTATTGGAGTCTTACAAAATTATTGCAAAAATTTGTAAGTGGGGTAATTAACATAGTCCTTGTGGTAGTTAAATAAACATTCAGATCTCTTTGGTATTCCTGTATGAAGCTGTGCTTAGCAGGGCTTCATAAGTGTTCTTTATTTTTTCATTTCTTTCTCTGAAGTGTGGAGAGAGGAACTCACATGATGTAAATGTGCAGCGATGCTTCCCTAGACCACCGCTGAAATTACCAGGGCTCCCCGAGAAAGCTGCGCTCTGCCTGCAAGCTGTACTGCAGAAGATGGGGGTCTATGGGGAATTTTTTTTACAAACAGCCTAAGTCCTATTTTCAGAAGTTAGTTGAGCATTTAAGATCGCAAATCTTATTAACAGTTGATGGGTGTTAGGCTTCTAGAGCCGAACAGCCGTACTTGTAAAAGTCTTATATGTGTGTAAAAATGCGGATAGGTGGTTAGTGGGATATTTGGCAGCACATACTCACTTAATATCAATTTAAATTCTTATGAGATAGGAGCCACTGAAAGTCCAGTTTTCCCATTGGTGTCTTTTGAAACCTAGAAAGTGTCCTTTTCAGAAACCTAGAAAGTGTCCTTTTCAGAAACCTAGAAAGTGTCCTTTTTAAAACTCACTTTTGAAAAAAATAATTCAGAGTCCTTAATCATTTAGATGTTTTTGAAAAGTTATCGTGGCTGTCTGCTTCTCTGCCTTTGTGGGATGCGTGTGTGTCGCTGCTGTCTCCCTTAAGCTTGAGTTGGAGATGTGGATGCAATATTTGTACATGTATGTGGGAGGAGGGCAGACTTTCAAGAATATATTTGCAAATGCGATCTCAAACAAAATGCTCTTTCTTATTCTCCTTTTATTAAATCCTTTTTGATACAAAATATTCCTAGTCCTGTGTTGGCAGTAAACTAAGGGTAATATATTAGGACCCGAAGACCTTCTAGCCGTGACTATGGTGTGGGAACTGAGATACCCAATGCCTTTCAAGACCAAGTCCAATGTCTTTATTACCAAAGCATTCTGATGGTTGAAAGCTATAGTCATTGTTTCAGAAACACTAATCTGTTTTATTAAGCAATGTTTTTACTTTCAAATATGTTCAACAGGCTTGTGGTGTTATTAAATCCAGAGTTATTTTCTCATGTTGATGTAACCTTAACATTTCTTGCTTTGTTTGGGGATGAATGAGATCCAGTTATTTGATGAAGTGTCTATTGGTAATATTTCTACTTTTTAATATATTTAATAGCTTCCTCTTTCCAACACAGCTGTACATATGGTGCTATAAGAGACAGACTCAAGAGTCACCAGGGTATTGCAAAAAAGATATTTAATATTCTGCACAATGCTGAACCCTGTCAGCAATTCCCTAGTGCTTTTTTAGTAAGGAGGTATGAGAAGTGAAGGCTACCAGCTGATTTTGAATTCCTAGGAAGACCATGGGGTGTGTGACATTCAGCTTTTTGTATAGACTTACTTATTTACTATTTTATAATTTGGAAGAAATAAATTTAAAAATTTGCTGCAGCTTCAGAAACATTATATTAGGGGAAAAAATCCTGTTTTCTGTATAGCTTTTTTTCTTACTTGTAACACCTCAAGAAAAATACTGTCTGCGGTGAAGTTTTCAGGCAGAGGCCTCATGATAGGATTTGCACATCTTGTGTTCTAATAAACTTAATTTCACACAATATTTAATGAAACAAACAAGTATATTTAATTTGATAGTGAAAATTTTGTACACAATGTCCTTTCTTTTTCTTTCTGAAACCAGTGATTTTCTGAATTCTTAAATGGTGAAAATTCCTGGAACGGTTAGATCCAGATGTGGCTCAGATGGTCTCTTACTAGGTCTCTTCCTGAGACCTCTGCCAAAGCATCTGCAGGATCCTCGTTCATTTTCTTTCTGTATTGGTGCAAAAGTGCCCATCACACTGTGCTGACTTTGTAAAGTTGTGTTTCTGGCACAGGCTCTTTTTACTTCTTCTGCTCTTTTCTCCAGAGTTGAAACTAGGCTCCAGATGCTGAGAGATTTTACTGAGATTTGTTGGGTTTTTTTAAAACAGTTAAAAAATCTTGGGAGATACGGCTTTATTGGAAGTATATCTAGCATAACTTTTCAGATCTTGGATTTCTGACGTGGTTTTATTTTTGGCTGTAAAATCCTGTGGGGTTTTTTTATTCATCCTGAGAAATACATGACAATTTTTTTGGTCTGCTGTCGCAGAATAAATAAGCCTCTTTTGCTCTTACAATTTAAATGTAAATGATGATCAGTGAATGTGTTGTTTTAAAGGATATGTACGTTTTTGTAATAATTTCAATTCAGTTATAATTCATAGTTGCCTTAATACTGCTGATGATCTGACAATGCATAACATCAAAACAAATTTTTGAATTATCATGGAATAAAAAATACTCATTTACTGACATGTCTTAATTTACTGAAGTATTTCTCAGTAGTTTTTTCTTAATGACTGTGCTTTTTTGTTTTTTCTCCTGTGTGCTAAACGAACACAGCGATAGAAGAACAAATTTCCGTTAGCTGTCACCATGATGTTACTTATTTCATCGGCATTTGCTTCATCCTTGTTGTTCTTTAATTCCACACTATTTATCATCCATTCCTTTATTAGCTTTCCTGGAGAGCTAATTTTATTATACGTTCAGCTGATTTAAGATGCAACATTTGTCTGGAATGTTATAAATTTGAAGGGGGCAGGTGATGGTAGAGTTATTTCTTAGAGAAGTTTTGTTGGAGGAGACATTTTTTATTTGTGACTTAATTCACCTTCTCTCTGGTTTCTATAATATCTCAATACCCTCCCATTGAACCCCCCCGCCATCTAAATTGCAGCAGTGCTGTAAAAAATGCTTGAGCATAATACAGTGAAGGAATCTTGGCCTTATCTAATACGTTTCTCGTCTGCCTACGTAAAATAGTCAAAACCAGCTTCTCAGCAAACAAACAGAAAGAATTAACGATTGACCATGATCGATACCCCTGTGTTGTAAACACTTACTCTCTAGTGCTGCTGAGCTTCCTGAAAGATAGGAAAATTGTGTGACTTCCTCCAAATTAATGTGAATTCCTTGTTGACAGCCTCCCTCTTGGCTATGGACAGGTTCCCCCTTTGGCTGTGCTCTCACATCTGTAGCCACATAAGCAAGACACAGGCACTCAAGGAGGTGACTTCAAATGCAACTTGAATTATGAACAAGCAAACAACTGCTAGTAAACAGATAGCATGATTGTTAAGGACTCAGTGGTTTTTAATGAATAATGCCTTTTTAAAAATAATTCTACAAAACATAATGCATTATAAACATTATTTACTATTTTTGAGTCTTAAATTTAGTTTAAATCAGAAAAATGCATTTCAGGTGATAAAGCTCAATAGTAGTGGAAATGGCAGGCTGTAACGCAAATTATCAAAATGTTGTGGTTAAAGTAAGAGAAAAAACTCAGTCCACTTTAGTCAAAAGTGGGAAGAGTAGTAATTGAGAAATGTGTCAAAGGCACAGAAATAATGAGCAGCCTGGAGGATCCATATGGATTTGTGCTGTTGCCTTCATGGTACCTGCTCAGTAAAGGTAAAAAAATAATGTTAGTGGTGAGGAACAGAAGAGAAAAATGATTATTAGGGAAAACAAAATGTTAAACCCAGTTGTAGCTTTATGAGATTATAGTAATATTTTGAAATTAACTAGTAATACTCCCAGCATTTACATTTCGACAACAAATGCAAGCGCATCCTCTGAATAAGATGTAATTCTGAGTCAGAGTCTGAGTGCCATCTGGACTGCAATTCTTCTCCATTTTCTGTGCACACACACGCATGCTTGCACACGCACTCAATTGAAATAACTGGCCTTAATTCTCATACCTTCAGTTATTTTGTTTCTCAAATAAAATTGTTTTCAGACATAGTCTTTAGCCAAAATAATAAACTAAACCCGCTTAATTCCTTTGATTCTAGCTGATGTTTGCTACCCCCTTAGTCAGGGCGTTGGGATATGTGTCGGTTGCCGTATGTTTTGTGATGTTACTATGTAATATTTATTTTTAAACTCTGCTTTGTATATCTCATTTTGTTTGGCTTCCAGAAAGTAATAGAATTCATCTTTGTGAATGTCATCACTTATTTAAATAAATAATCTATTTTCTTCCTCATTTCCCCTTGTACACAATGTAGTCTGTGTACAGCCCCTTGCCTTAATTTTCCTACTTGCTGACTTTTGGGGCAGTCTTTCAGTGTGGTATCTGCGTGATTTATCACAAAACATACTTCTGCATTTTTTTCAAAGTGCATTTGCTGCTAATGAAAATGTTAAATAGTTCTGGGCTTTGGATGTTGTTTTTTTATCCATTAGCTGTGAACATTTATGTAAGTGGGATTTTGTGAAGCAAGTTTCTTCAGTGTATCTAGCTTGAACATAGTAACCTAAGGTGAAGAAATACTTTTTTTTTCCCATGACAGCTGATGGACATGTTGTATCATTGGGATTTTGATGGTCTTTTAGAGGGGTAGAAGTACCTGCCGGTGTAGAAAATTCTCCTCATCACTGTGTTGCAGATTAAAGTTGCTTAGTAGATCAGGATGCTGATTTTACCTGTAAAAGCAAGGTTAGGAGCCTTGTGGATGCTGTGATTGTGTGGCTTTTTTGCAGAATTCCTCCAGTAATTTGTGAATTGAAATCAAGATTTTGCAGAAAATCTTTGAGTGCAATCTAATGATTTTAGCAAAAGGAAATTAGATCAGTTCAATAGATATTTACTGGTAGAGTGAAGGCAGGGTGATGTATTTGAGAAGCAGCGAAACGAGTGGGAAAATTCCTTTTGTAGGTTCTGTCTTTGACACTGGCAAGAAGATGGAGTCAGAAGGTTATCTGTCATGCACAGGTTGAATGTGCTGGCTAGAAGACTTCTAATTCCTCTTGAAATTAGACAAGTATCCCAGTGGTTTTGGAGGCTGTTAAAGTTTTAATTAAAATGTAATTAATGTTACATAGTGGTTTTTCTTACCTGTACTGTTGTTATTTTTCTTACCCATACTGTTACATACTGAGTGTTACACGCTGAGCAGAATAGGCTGAGGGATGCTTCTTCAAAGAAAAGAGAGGGCTGAGACTTGGAACTGTCAAATTCCATGGCAGATTTGGAGTATAAGGCACGACATCAGCTTCCTGCTTTTAGAAGAGAAACAAGATACTGTTTTCAAAATGTTTGTTGAACGCAGGATCAAGGGTGCAATGAGACTAGTGTAGGTAAGCAAAAGTGAGTTGGAAAACCAAGTTCATGGAAAGAAAATGACATCAGAAAAAGGGAAGAAAAAGAAAAAAGAACAGTTTAAAAAAATGTGTTGAAAATATGTTTGTAGATCACTAGTTATTTAGATGGAATAAGCAAGCCAGAATCTTGTAACTTGTTCATTTATAGTAACTTACTTCAGTTTTATCCTTCACTCTTCCTGTCCACCTTTCCTAGGCTAAAGGGTTCAGTACTGCTAAGAATACACAATTTATTTTAATAGTATGCAAAAGATGGTTGCTGTCTTTCATAGAAATAAGGGAGTTTGCTTTTTCCACCCCAATTTGTAGGTATGGCCAAAATCTACTAATTTTGTCATGGTTAGAGAATAGCCATGTTTCTTCAGAGAGGGTTTAGTTTTTCAGGGCTGACTGGGAAGCAGGGTTTTTCCTATTCAGCATTGAATCTTGATCTTCTCTTTACGTGTTCAAAAAATTTTCAGCAATGCAGAGTGGCAATTTATATAATACTTACAAAACAAAAATGATCAGAAACCTGTGCAAGACAGGCAAAACCCATTAGCACACTCAAAAACAGATGAGAAAAAGAAGCAAAGGTTGTTCTGATGGAAACCATAGGGGAAAAGTCGAAATTAGAGGGTGTATGGACGACCTTGTCCTACAGAACATTTGAAGGTGAGAGCAAGAAGTATGAATGTGATTCAGAAGGCAATAGGGCTTCCTTTGAAGTTGGGAAAATTTGCCAGACTTTGTACAAGGTCTGTTTAAATAAAGACTGTCTGCAAGACTGGATGTAATATTTGGTTATTAAATAAAAGGGCATCTGCTCTCATAAAAGCCACCCTGTTTTGTTCATGTATGTTATTGGCTATTTTCCTACTTTGTACAGGCTTTCGATAGAATAAGCTCATGGCAGCCTGACAAATGGAGCATTTATTGTGGCTAAAAGTACTGTAAACAAAACCAAAATAGCAAGTTTTATTGGCTTTTATAATACATTACAATTTTTTAAATTGGCAGTGGTATAGTGGAATTTAGTATTTTAGGACCTAAATGTTGTTATCTGAAAACAGTGGACGTCATTTTCCAATTCTTTTTTCTATTGTATATAGTGCTGTTTTTTCTATTTGTTGCTCACGCCCATGTGTTGTAGAAACAAATTCTAATAAGAAACATTTACAGACTCAGTTGCTCATTCACGTGCAGCTCCACACAAATGCATTGCCTGCATTTGTTCTCATCTGTTTAAAAAAAAAAGTAATTATTCGCTTTTGAATTTGAGGAAAATCATGATTTGAGTCTGCTTCTCATATTGTCTTGTTACGAGCTGAAGCATATGGAACCTTCATAATAACTAAAACAAGATAAAGTCTCTGAGGTAACAAAGAAACCTCCTTGAAATGCCTATGAAAATTAAATATCTGTGTTTTATACAAGGATTTGATCCAGCAATCATTATTCAAATAGAAATTCCATTGAAGTCCAGAGGAATTTTGCTGGAGTAAAGAGTTTATGATTAAATTCTATTGGAATCAGTGGTAGTGTTGAACCTGGTCCCAGCAGGTATGAGGTCCAGTCCCTCCATGCCAATGTGTTTGCTTCTTAGGGTAAGGAGAGTTTCTTTGTTTTCCCAGCTGAACTTCTTTTTAGTGTCAAGTTCTTCAAAGTCTACTTTGAAAATAAATGTACAGTCTGCAAATGCAGCATATTAGTTGTGTGCTGGAATTCTCTCGTTCAGACCTGGTGAATGTCAAAATAATGCGCAGGTATGCCCGTAGCAGGTGAGTACTGATAGTGACACAGAGCAGTTGTTGATTCATGATAAGAATGTCAATAATTAAGTTAAATTAAGTTTTAAAAGAAAAGGTTTTCTTCTACACAGCAAAAGCTTAAGAATTTATGTCTTGATATTGTTCTAAAACAAGTCAGGAAGTGTCAGACATCAGTTTAAAGTTTCGCTAATACCCAAGTAGAAACAGGAAATTTCAGCCACCTTATTAGAGATAGAGTAATAATGTTTGAGACCTATGAGGGGAGGGAAAGAGGGAGAAGGGGAATATGTTTTCTTACAGTGTAGGCTGAGCCATTAAATTTGCATGTCAAAAAGTGAGGTCCTCTCTGCCTATTAAGCCTCTAAGAACAGTCATAAGCCATATTTATGTTTATGTTTAGTGTCTGTCTAAGGAATCAAGGTGAGGACTTTCTCAGTTTCAGAGTGGGTTTTGGTTTGGGTTTTTTGGGGTGGGTTTTTTTTTCTGCACCAGCAAGGTCTGTCTGAGCAAGAGCTTGCTCATTATGGCTGTGTATTTTTATTTTTTTAAGAGAACATATGAACATACTGTCTTTTAAATAAGAGTTTTAAAGAAAGTAGGCTATCTCCCGGTTTTTGTGATACTATATATCACAAAAAAAGATTTACTCGTTTCTGTTGTATGTGTTTTCTGTAAGGGCTCTACAGATGACTTAAAGTGTTTCTGGAATCAGTTACCAAGAAGTGAAACGTTATTAACTAAAAGGAAAAATGATCCATCTTCTTCAGACACATAACATATTTCAGGTTTTGCATTTCAGTAAAAATACATAAATGAAGTTACCTCCCAACACAAGAAAAACTTTCTTCCTAAAGGTTTAGTTGTCCTCTCACCAGTTTGAACTTCTGGATCTACTGGTCTGGATTCATATTGTCCAGTGCTGGGACAGAGAAAGTCTGATATTTCTTCATTATTCTGCTTTAATATGGGATATAAAACCTTTCGGACATTACAAAGTAAACAAAAAAAAGTCATAATACTCTTTACCCTTTCATTATTTCTTTGGTGGGTCACTTTTAGTAGTATTTTCTCAACTCAAAAATAGTATCTCTGCCTGAAAATTTGATTTCAGCAGTCAAGTTTAAAAATATTTATGAAATCTGACAGGAAATTGAGGGTTATTTTTCTCCTTTCCTGACCTTGTTTTCTGTATTCAGCAGAATCGAATAATGTATGTATAACTACATAATCAATTTTGCATCTGTGCTGATAGGCAATTTCATTTCTTAGTCTCCAGTTCCAAAGTTACTTCATCGTAATGCTGCACCATTGTGTTAGCAGGTGTGCTTGCATTTCGCCTGACAGTGGGTTTAGTGCACTTCTTTGGAGCTGACAGATCTGAAATATGCCCCTGTGCCCCTTCTTAAGTGGGAGAAGGCTATTGATGAAGGGTGTGGAGAAGGGATTGTCAGTCATTCATTTAGGTGAAGGAAGATTGAGCCTTAATTCTGCAGATGCTTCCACGGAACAATGGATCACATTAGGGAACGGATAAGACAGATAATGATAAAGCCTTTTCTGAACCTGGCAAAAAAGCACACTTGGCTTTTTGAAACAGGTGATCACACCTTTGTTCTCTTTTTCAAGGAGTGAGGGCTAAAGCCTGTGGAAGTGTTTCTGAAGTTAATCCTACTGGTGACCTGTACAAGAAGGGACAGGTGTTAGATACACCTGCGCACTCACTGTTCTACCACCGATACTCATGGAGTTACCATCAACGTTAGCAGGGGTTGCAGTCGCAGAACTGAAATGATAGCTGACTCTTCAGGGGTCTCAGATATTTCTTTGCTAGTGCTAGTGCAGTTGACATACACGTTAATCAGTGGTTAGAAGGAAAGGACAGAGAGGAAAATGTTTTCTAACGTATAAACCTGAGCAAAATCAAAGCAGGAAAGGTTAGTAGATGAAATATTTGCCCCATAGTATACACTGAGGTAATATACATTGCTGCTAAATAAAGGCCACTTGAAAAATATCAAGTGTTCTTTTAAATAGCAAAATAAAATCTATTTGTATATATAATTAACGTTAGATACATCTGCTTGCAAAGGAGAATTTGTGAATCCATTAGCTTTGATGAAGTTTAGTAGGCTTCCATGGAGTTGACACTGGTTCTCGAAACAGGTAAACAGGGCAAAGAGCTTTGTGCTCGTTTAGTTATTAAGTTTGCTCTTCAAATACAGACAAAAAAGTTTTTCAGTACAGAGATATTTTAAATTTTGGTATGGAATTAGGTTTTTGTATTTTAAATTATATTAGCGAGATAGATGCATTAACTAACCAACCTGAGTTTAATGACTAGCCTCCAAAAAACACAACTTAACTTGCTCTTTTTCTCCTTCAAGGTGGTTTCACCTAGAGTCCAGACAAGGGAAGAGAACTAAAGACAGAGGAGAAATAAAGGTCAATATTCAGTTTATGAGGAATAACATGACAGCAAGTATGTTTGATTTGTCAATGAAGGACAAAACTAAATCCCCTTTTGCTAAACTAAAAGACAAAATGAAGGGTCGAAAAAATGATGGGACGTTTTCGGATACATCCTCTGCAATCATCCCAAGTACTCACATACCTGATGCAAACATAGAGGTATGTAGTGGTGAAGTACAAATGAAATCAAAACCAAAAAAACCTTTCCTTTTGGGACCTCAGCGGCTATCCTCAGCTCATTCGATGTCAGATTTAACGGGACCACATGTCTCCTCAGAAAAAATAAAGCCTGGCACAGTTGGCTACTCTCATCTTTTCAGGCGTCAGCTAGAATCTTTTGGTTCAGTTGATGAAGGTGGTAAGTAAATCTCATACTACTTAATCTTGACCATTATAATTACAGTTGACTGCTATTAGAGCATTCAAAAGTCTATTTCTTTAGTTTATGAAGCAATTACAAGGCCAAAAAATTAAGAATTATTGCTGGCCTATTTTTTTTCACGTCCTTTAGTTGGTGGTAACTCATAAATGGTGTTTCAGAGCATAAAGAATAATTTACATTGGTCATAGTTTAGGATAATTTACAATTTTTCTTCTTATATCCTCATTTGAGAGTATGTTGTAGTGAAGCATTGCATTCTAGAGGGAACTCTAAGCAAAATAACATCTTGTAAAAAAATAAAAGTCTGTTTAAAACTCTCACCAAAGTTTTAAACCTGATTTATATGAAGGACTGAAAATACTTTGCATTATTCAAAGTTATTATGCAGCAATAGATTAGTGTCGCTTTCTGGAATGGCACACTAGTCACAGCTGTCTTCTTTGTAGAACTTAATTTTCACACAGGAAACAAAAGTTTGCTTTAGTGCCTATCTGTAAACATTTCTGAACTATGAAGCCAAGGATACAGCTGTTAATTTTTTAATTTTTTTTCTTAAATAGCTTAGTTACTCAGCAGTGTTTTGAACTGCGACTCAATTACAGAGCTTCTAGACCTAAGCTAAAATGGGTTTTCTGCATGTCATAAGCTATGATATAGTGTCTCATTGATAATATACTAATGACAGATTGTTTGCAGGGAGCCTAAAATCTCCACATAGAAGGACATTAAGTGTTGATACTTCTAAAATGAACCAGCTTGACAGCACAGTTGAATCGGCACTTGAAGCACAAAATGACCCATTTACCAATGTGAGTGCTTCGTTACCCCAAAAATTTGCTACGCTGCCAAGACAGAAGAATCCATTTGAAGAAAGCCCAACAACATGGGATCAAAACATAAGTCTGTTTTCCAAACCTGTCGAAATCAGAAAAGAAATTAAAAAAGAGAAAAAAGAGAAAGTTAGTCTTTTTGAAAGAGTGACTGGAAAAAAAGATAGCAAGAGGTCAGATAAATTTAGCAATGGGGGATCAGACAGTTCTACTGACTTGAAATCACCTAGTGCATTTGGTGAAACTCAACAGGAGAGTTTTGATTATGATTCGACTAATCCGTTTATGACAAACTTCAAGCCTACAAGCATGTTGCCATCATCAAGGTAGGTTTTGGCTGTATTTCGATCTGATATCTTGAACTCATGTTATATAAATGAAAACATGAAGTGTTGAGGAACACAGTCTTTGTGTTTTATATATATCATTGCTTATCTGTTTCTAAGTAAAAGTTATGAACAATTATATAGTTTGATCTTTTCTTACTTCATTTTGAAGTTACATTTGTATTATTAATATGTACTGTGAATGTTCTTGGGTACTTGGCGTTTATGGAAGACTTTGTTCGTGCTTCATGAAAGTCTTCTGCTTTCACTGAACACTCATTGCTAATTATTACACTGCCCTACATCAAGGTTTTAGAGGGAAGGATTTCAAAATGCTCCAAACTGGAATTTTCGGCTTGTAAAATAAATCAGTGTTTTAAATGGAAAACATGGTTCTAACAAATTTGCCTTTCCCTTTCTGTTAATCCTTAACTAATGGCACAGTAGTTATTTTCTTTAAAAAAATAAATAATAAAACCCAATTGTTTCTTGTTTTCTTGTTCTTTAAGGTTTTAGAACAGATTGATCATCTTATGTCCAAACTCGGGTTTTTTCGTAGGGTAGAATACATGCACTTCTGATTTAAACTTATTTTTCTCAGTAGAAGTAATCATGGATGTGAATTAGATAAATGAACTGAAATGGAACTGCGATAGAAAAGATTCGGTTCCTAGAAGCTCATACAGACTTTAGTGAATTATCTTCTTAGCATCTTCTACAAGTCAAGACAGTTCCTAGTGTCTTAAATAACATGTTTACAGAGTCTTAGAATATTATTTATTTAATAAAGGATTTCTCTAGATTAGAGTAAGGTTAGGATGTAGCTTGGTTTGTCAGAAGTTAAACTTCCATTTAAATAAGCTCCTTTAAAGAGAAGTAATTTAAATAACAATTAAAATTACATAGCATTTATTTTTTTTTAAATGAAAAAATGTATTCAGGCAGATGCCAGATATAAGTAGTGAAATCTTTTGAAGTTCTTGAATGCAGCAGATCTTGATAAATATAAATCTTTAACAGTAATCACGATGGACTTTTTTTTCTTTATTTTGTAATTAAAAAGCTCATCACAGTGCCCATTCAGAAGGACTGTAGTCATTTGTTCCCCCTCTTTGTGCAAGTCTCTTTTACTAGTTCTTGACTTTTATGTAAACATAAACTTTTGATAAGACAAATAGATATTCTCTTGTTTTCAAAAAGCCAAAAATAGTAAACATTTTGACCTTTTCTATAAGACAACTGTTATGGAATAATAGCTAGCATGCAATAATTTAAGTTGAAAAAAAAAAACCATAGCAACCCTCAGTATTATGTTCTGTAAGAATCTTTTAGAATAAGTTCACTTTCTTTCCAATGTATCTTGTACAATGATTTTTCTTTTGAAGTAGAAACTAATACAAAATGTGCATATTTAATAAGTTTACAATTTAAGTTTACCTTTTATCTGTGGAGGATTTGTTGAATAGAATCCATTTTTAATTTTTCAAACTAGCAATACTGTGAAGAAAGAATTGTATAAATCTGTGGGCACAAAATAAATGAGGTTGAGTAACTAATTCAGTATGCAGAAAGTGTACGCAGGGAATTTAGACTTTGAGTTGCTTTTTATTTACTCAACATGCTATTAAGCTCTTATGGATGGCTACCATTTCCACAAGTTAACCAGGCAGTATCCTTTTATTAAGGTGCATCCAAAATCAATGTTCTGGTGTGGATGACGAGTTTGCTTTGCAGGTGGATCTCCCAGTTAACCCCACTTACCTAAGCCTTTGTTTGAGTGATGGAATGGTCCTGGGGCGAGTGAACTGGATTCCTGTCTGATGAAACTCAACTAGAAGATGTATTCCAGGAGCACATTGGAGCCACAAAAGGGTGTTCAGTCCATGGAGGCAGGCTGGAGATAGGGCAAAGTGGAAGAAAAAAAAAAACCATAGCAACCCTCTTCTCTCACCCTCAAAAAAAAAAATGACCAAACTCCTTCATGTGCAGAGTGTGAAGGTCAGGTTCTTAGCACCAAAGAACCTATGTAAAGTTAATGGGAATCTTTGTAGTGACTTTGAGCTTTGGGTCTGGCTCAAGTCCATCCTAATTAATTGTGTTTGGTAATATTGGCTAAGCAATAATGATGTGCAGGACAGCAGCTCATAACAACACGACTAACTGATGGCTAGGTGAGTTGCAGAACATCCCTTCACCCAACCAGTAGTCGTTAAGTGCTGACTGGCTGTGTGCATGCTCTGTCACTAATTACTCTTATTCACTGATTAAAAGAATGAAGATAGATACATCTTGCACGTGTTTCTCAGCTGCTGATACAGAAAATGTAGAAGTGGTTCTGCAACAGTTACAGGATAATTTTTTTTCCTAAAAGCAAGAAATATGCCAGGATTATTTGAAAATTATTATTTATTTTTATTACTGTTATTTATTATTGTTATTTCAGGAAGGTTTAAGAAGTGTTTTGGAAAAGCAAGGCATAACCTGTTTGTGTATAATACTAGTTGCCAGGAAATCACAAAATATGGACCCCTCATTTCTATTAATGTCTGCTCTGGCAAAGGTTTGTTCTGTGGCTTTGGCTAAATCACTTTAGTCTCCTTATTCCTGATATGTAAAATGGGGATGATATTTTGTTACCTCTTACAAATGCTGAGTGGATAAATTAGTATTTTTTAATGGTTTTATAGACGTGGTATTACATAAGTGTTAAGATTGGGGTGTTTTATTGTCTGGTGTAGGGGTAACACAGATATTTATGAGCTGATTTCTTGACAATTTAAAAATGCTGCAGTCTCAGTGAAACAAGAAACGCTGGGTTTGTATATATTACAAAATCTGTTAGTTCCAGAGGATTTACATCATACAGCAAATGAAGAATTTTTAAGCACAATATGTCTAGTACTTTTAGCCAGCATTTACCAACACTAGTTTTGTCTTCGTACTTCTCAATCCACTGCTTTGAAACTTTTCCCTAATATTACCTTAAATTGCATTCATTCTTAGAATTACTGCTGTTGTCATGGCTCTCGAGAGGTTAATTTGTAGTCAGGAGCCACGTGGATTTTGTATTGAACACAGTTAAAGAAATTGAGGGTACTCCTGGAAAACAAAGATTGTTTTGTGCCATGACCAAACCTTGTGCATCATTTCTCTGAAATTGTTTGTGTTTAGGAAAATACACTACAGTAGGCTAATAAACTGATGTGAAAATTTCTCAATTTACACCACTTGACAAGTGCTAAAAGAAAAGCATCTTTAATTTTAATGTGTTATTAGGACCTTTTTAGAGAGATTGTACAAGTTATTAACAAGGTCCTCTGAGACAGGAGACGGGTAATTAACAAGACCTACAGAAAGAGAGTTTAGGTAATTAACAAGATCTTAGGCACTGGACACAGGGAAACAAATAGTCCGATATTTAAAGCTGACAGGTTGCTACTAGTCTGATCAAATTCCAGATCTGGGAAATGAATTGATAGGTGTTTGGGAGCTTTCTGAGAAACATTATATATTTATGCATGTATGTATATATAATATATAGAGAGATACACATTAAATCAACCTTTTAAAGTCGTACTTCCATGACCTAAGTATTGTTGAACTTAGAGAGAAGAAAATAAAGCTTGTGCCTACATACTGGCCACACTTTATCTCAAGTTCTTGCAGTGAGTATGTTACTTTCTATGCACTATGGAAGATGGAATAGTGGAGGAGACAAACAGATATCTTACTAGGATTCATTGTAACAATTACGAATAGTGCTCATATTTATAACATTAGTTTTTCACCAATTGGAGGATAAATACAAAAATATTATTTAAATTTTTTTCTATGTTCTTTTACTGCTTCAGCCTTTTTTTAAAATTGCAACTTAAAAAAAATCCCAACCCTTAAACTCATCTCTTTGTATCTTTCTTCTTTGTCTGTCATGTCCAAATGCGGTTATTCTCTTCAGCATCTCTCCCCTGTACTGCCATCCCACGTAGCTGATAGAGCTGCCTGCCTCTCCAGTGATGCCTGTTCCAAACAATAAGCATCTGCAGTTTCATTTTTCCCAACAGATGCAATGTTTCAAATAAGCAATTTGAAACATTTGATAGGTCCGTTATTAGATTGGGGCGGGGGTGAAGTGAGGTGCCATGAAAACGAACATTGGTAACTGCAATGTGTTCGGAGCATATTAAATTGTCTAAGAAACAGCTGATGTCTGCTACGTTTCAGCAAATACTAAAATTTTGTATGTTTGATGGTCAACTTTTTAGAGAAGCTTTTGCGAAATCATGGTGTTGCTTTGAATCTCTAGTTCACTACTTGTCAGTTGAGCTATGTTAGTAGAACAGGTGCCGGACTCTAGTCAGCTGCAATTGTAAAGGAAAACCTGTTAACTTAAACCACAGTGAAGATAAGTTATTAGTGCAATAACTTCAACATCATCAAAGATAAATGACTGTGAAATGGTTTCAATCTCACCTGTTACATATGGTGTGCCAGAGGCGTAGTTACTGGCCACAGCTCCGTTGGAATGACCCCAGAAGTTGCCTGAGAGCCAAGGGTTGTAATGGCTGTGTATTTTTTCACCAAGGAGGTCATCCTTTCCCAGTGGACAGTACAACTCACTATTTTTAATTTTTGTATGCCTTGTTCAAAAATATTGATCTCTAACAAGTTTAGTACTGTCTTTGCTTGAGTAGTAAAGTTTGTTCTGACATTTTAATGTATACTTCTCAGTCAACAAATGACATCAGTGAATGATGCTATTTTCAGAATTTCGTTTCCTCGGTCAGTGTTAGCATGTCTTATTTTCAGACCAGTGTACTTCCGCACTGCTTTTCTTGAAATTAAAGGATTTTTCCAGCTCTCTACTGAAATTTGACTAGCTTTTATTTCTAGTCAAATGCTATTATCTATGGTCTAGGTAGAATATTGATTGTCTATGACAGTGCATTAATTATACTGTAGACTATTAATTTTTGTTAATTCAGTGGGGTAAAGGTGTCAGTTGAACATTCTTTCAACAAAACAAATACGTTACAGATAGGTGAGAGGTAAGGGGAAACTACAAAACAAGCAGAAGTTCTTGTCTGTCCTGCCAAGACTGCTATCATCCAGTTTCTTTATTAATAAATGCAGAAACTGTATAAAATCAACAAACTCCTTTTTTCCTGTTTCATTATAAGAACTAAGAATTAATGCTATTTTTTTAAGCATTCAAAAACAGTTCTGAAAGTTTCGATACAAAATTTGACTTTAGGGTTGGGTGATCTTTCTGGTTGACTTACAGATCTCTTAATTCTAGTGGAGGTGCTGGCACAACTTCTAGTATAAAAGTTCTTTAGTGGTCTCTTGAGAATAAAACTTCATTAGTTTTTTAGTCATAGCACAACTGCCTAGTAAAAGGAGGAATATTTAAATACTTAAAAATATTAACTTTTTATGTAAAACTGTTGTTTACTTCCAGAAATGTAAATTAAAATTCAGTTGAGTACAATATGTGAGATCACTTTTGATTTTAGAATGTCTTGTAAGTCCTGAATAATAAATGAATTTGCACGAGTAATGTGTCCAGCAAGTACAAGTGCCATTGCTTTAAGATACTTACATTTTTGGAAGGGGAAAGCTAGCATTCTGGTAGAGCTGGTGAATGCAGCTCTGTACGCCTCTGCTTCCCTTGATCTGTCTCCAGCAGTATCAGACACCTCAGAACTGGTCACCAGCCTATTGTGGATCCAAATTCATGTCTGTTTTCAAAATGAAGGTAGTTATACACAAAGCCAAAATACTTTGTTAATTTTTTTGAGTTGTTTGAACTGATAGTTTCTGTGCTTCTCTATAGTTGCCTTGTCATGTTTCTCCTGTACTAAATTTGAGATACACGTGAGCTACAAGAGCAAAGGCTGCTTCCTTGAAGTGCATATTGTTCAGGACCATTATCGAGCACCATATTCTGAAACTAACTTCTTTATCTCATGGAGCTTTCTGCCATCATTAAAGGGCTCCATAGAGTGCAGCAGTATACTTGTGAATAGACCATTTCCAAAGTAGTCAATGTAAAGAATATGTAGCTTGAGAAGAAATGATTTGCAAAAAAAAGTGTCTTGCATTCACATTTCAGGGGTTTTGGTCCAGTTTCTTAACTCTTGGCTTGAGACTTTATAGTAATATAAAGAAATGGAGTGATAGCAACAAAACCTGATACTCTTTCTGTGTCCTCCTGGGGTTACACAAACTCCAGAAGGCCTTGGAGCATGGCTTGACAGCAGGACAATTTATATAGTGAAGTGTCTTAAGCGATGTTCCCCAGAATCTGATTGGGAAATAAATGGTAATATGCTTAGTCCATACTTGCTTAGCTGCCAAGCGTGACAGTCATTCCTTCCCAGAATATAAAGTGATGTCTGCATTGCCAGGCACAGCAGGCTAATAAAATTCTATGGAAAGCAAAGTTTCTGAAATTCATTAACTGTATCAGATTTTATTAATTTCTTTTGTTTTTCTAGTACATTAGTAATAACTTAAACTGCATCCTAATATTTCAAGGTTTTGATATGTGTTGTAAGAATCCAAAGAAAAATGTGTAAGCAACATAATAAGGATCAGTCCAAAGACTGAGAAGTAGGAATAGGAATAATATTTTGACTCAAATGGAAAAAGAACATGGTAGAGCTTTGCTAATTACCTGTACATAGATGTTCTGTATTAAAGGAAAAAAACCTGAAAGCTCACACTGAGCTTATTGGTATAATGGATATTTTACATGATGTCAGGTTAACATAGAAGATTTCAATACTTTGAATAATAATGATTAATGTAAATATCCTAGTTTTAATTTCTAGTAGTCTACAGTACACCGATCATATAACTCATACGAATAGCAAAAAGATAACTAAAAAACTTTTGCTCCTTTGCATAATCTAGGAGTCTGATTCCCATTCATTATGTTGTCAGANGCTTTTGCTCCTTAAGAAAATATGATTTCCATACAGCATAATCTAGGAGTCTTATTCCCATTCATTATGTTGTCAGAGTAAATGGTTCAGGCACTAAAATGTTGAAATCAGTTATAGGAACAATATTTTTAAACATTGTTTTAATCTCTACACATTTAAAAGCTAAATCTTCAAGCAGCCACTAGACCTAATGTTTGCTTTTTTAACTACCATTAAACTTCAAAAGACAAAATTACAAGCTCCAGTCATAAACTTGAGCTTGAACTCCACTCCACTGTGCTGGAGTTTCTGTACAAACTGCAGATAATCAGCACACGGTGTACTTCAGTATCTCATAAAAATATAGGTGTTAGGAGAAAAATTAAGAGTTTCATGTAGTTCTAATGACATGTATTTAAATAGGAAAAATAGGAAGAAAGTAGAAAATAATATGCTTGCTATGATTATCAAATAGTCATCCATAACACTCTAGAGAATCAGCATTATAGTATAGTTTATATCATTTTAATTTCTCATCACTTTTCTCCCCCTGGTAACATGGCGATAGGAAAGGATTCTCATCTCGTCTCAGATGAGCTAAAGTTGAAATCCAAGCTAATAAAACCCCAGAAATTCAAACAAACTTTACTATTTAGTAAAAATGTACATGTAAAGCAAAAGTTATATCCCAAGCAATAAAATAATGGATATGATTTAATTTGGTAAAAATATCTGCTATAAAATAACTGTTAAGGAAATTAATTGAATTCCCACATGCATGAAATGGAGGACACAGCTAATTGCCGTGCTAGATTGAAGAAGTCTCTTCTACCTACAGAGGGGTAGGGGTGATGTAGAAGTTGGGTGGCTTGGGCAGTGTCACCAGCATGATCCTACCGCAGCTGATTTTGAATCCGTCTGGTGTGATTTACCTCCCTTTTCCTCGTACCTAACTTTCTTGAAGGTGATCGGAGTGAATGAAAGTTTATTCGTTGTAAGAGACAAACTGTTAAAAATCATTATGGGACCTGGGACGTCACCTTGAGGCACGTGAGACCCCCCAGTGGGGGAGAGGGGGGCTTCTTGTCCGGTCTGGATAGGTGGGAGAGGTAGAAAATGACTTGGTTCCTTCTGTGGGTTGAAAGGTGCATCCAGTGAGGGGACGTTACTCAGATACAACAACATCTGGGAGTTACACACGGCCTTAACAACGGTTTGCCTGTAGTTGTGAGTTGGCAGAAAGTGCATCTGTTAGAAAAGAAACGTCATTTTACTTGTAAACTGAGCAAATTTAGTTTGGGCATAATTGAGAGACTAATTACAGAATCCCACAATGCCAGTGTTTTACAGTCACTGTTCACAGTAAAATGCACTCAAAAAACCCCTCCAAAACAAAAAGAGTCTTCTTTTTCCTAAGCTGTGAACAGTTTTTTTGTGCTTCCATTGCAAAAGTTCCCTGCCAGTTTATGAAACCCTGGGGAAGAAACAGAGCCGGGATTATAACTACCACTGTCACTATGAACTCCGACTGTAACGCAGTCAAAAATGACATTTTTTGTTATAATTGCTTAGCTCAGTGATTTCAGAATGCTCTTAGGAAGTCAAGAAAATGGCTGCTTGAAGGAGGCTCGTGATGGTTGTACAGCGTGTGGGCTGTGGTCCTGGGGACGTGTTTTCTGTAAGCTATTACCAGCAATCAAGTGAGACGGTAACTTTAGGGCTGTAAAGTTAGGGATGAAATTTAAATTAAAAATAAACGCCCTCATGAATTTCAATCCACCATACGCACAACTCCCCCAACTGTGTGCACTCATAATTTTACAGTATTTTCTCTTGAGGTATCACTTGGTCCTCGGACAGTGAATTATTTGTACGGCGGCAAGAGCCTGCATCTGCTCACGCTCGCCTCGGGATGGAGGCGCTGGCAGGAAACCCTGCGGAGCGCGGCGAGGCCGCGGAGCTCCCACCTTACCTAGCGAACAATCTGATTTAAAAAATGTTATGTGCGGTCTCGGCACCTGTTTCTTCCTTGAGAAGCAGTATGTTTTCCACATATCTCTTTAAAAATATGAGTTTGAGTTTTTATTGGTGAATATTTTGTTTAATAGTTTTTCATATTTTTTTTTGCAGTACATTCGGGTTGCTTCATGTGCAACACACAGATGTGCTCTTTTGTAGTTGCTTACAATGTCCGCAGTGTTACGGAAATGATTGCAGGTTTTTTAGCTAAAAAAAAAAAAAAAATTAGTCTGTATTGCCAGGGATTTATATTTCTACTTTTCAAACGCAACTTTTTGTAGTCAGAGCTGCTGCTTTTCTTTTAAGCTGCTGCTATGAAATAGAGTCCCAGAACTTATTTCACAGAAACTCTAAAGTCATTCAAGGCAATGAAAGATCTTGCTTTTTTAACCTTTCAGAAAGTCACTCAGTTGAGCAGTCAGGCCGTATTATTCTATATCTTGTCTAACACGAAGAAACAGTCCCAAAAGAAAGATATCCCAAATTAACGCCACACTTCGTTAAATAGAGACATTCTTGGTTTTCACCAAGCTAATTCGATCCAGTTCAGTTCACTCATTTTTTTTTGTACTCGGATCACAAAAGGCAGCCATGAATGAAGCAAGTTCATCATGTGTTTGACACATCAGTGTGAAACTAAAAGGCGGGCTGTGAGGGAGGGGTCCTGCCTTTAGCTTTTGAGACAATACCCGATGAAAGAGGCCCCTCATTCAAAACTGGTCTCCAGCAAACGAGGCAGACTGCTGCGGATCACTGTTACAAACAGGTATAATGGGAATTAGCCAGAATTTGATTCATCACACACCTCTTGATTTCTAGTTGTGACTGTTTGTGTAATCCAATCTTCATCTAATATCCTCAGTCCAGCAGATGGTTCACGGGACTTCTCTAGGAGCAAAAGGCTGCCTACTTTGGAAATGAAAAATAATGTATAGAATAAACAAATCTAATGTAAAAATTATTTGTCATATAAAATTATTTTTTTACAGCAAAACCCCCATTTGTTATGTTTTACATCATTTACATTTGTAAATTTACACTGTTGTAGACTGAAATTTATGGCTTATAAATTCAGATGACAGTGATGGACAGTCACAAAATACATGTTCCTTACTTCAAGCTACCTTTAAAATAAAAAAAATAAACCTTTTTTTTAACTTTTTGCATTATTCTGTCAACAAATGTCACCCTTGACAGCCGGTACGTGCAACCTAACTGGATAGTCTGTGATGTGAAAGAATGATGTCTGCTATGATGCTACCAAGTAAATAGGATTTGTGAGCCGTGTCCAAATTCTGAACACATTTTCAGAGAGTTAGTTGGGCAGCCAACTCCTTGCTCTAGCAAGTATATAAGAGCATAGCAGCATTGATATTTGAAGATATTTGCAAATAATTACATCAGCCTGAGAGACCAATGGACCGTTTCTTAGGCCTGACACTTTGACAATGGCTGCACTTTTGCAGTTGAGGAAGAAAAAAAAAATCTCAACACAAGCAAATCATGAAATGGCTTTGCTTTCTGGATATGGGGGATAATCATTAGGTTTGTAAAATAACAGATTATTTTAAGTACGAAACAAATGTTTCTGACAGAAGTCGGCTTTTCAGCTCTGACTGAAGCTGGTGATCTCACTGGAATTTCTAAAGGACCTTTTTCCCTCCAGCAGCTGCCATGAAAACTGGGAATACATGTTAGTCTGTGGGGTTTTGTTGTTCCTTACCAATCTCATCCCAGGGACCTGTTTCCAGAATATTTCATTGAAAGTATCTCTTTTTGCTTAGAAGCTCGAGGTAAGTCTAGAGATAAGAGAAGAGCTAAGGAAGCCCAATTATTAATATCCGTTCTTGCATTTCTTAATTATTCACTCAAATTTTATAACAAAAAGGATATGAAAAATACAAAACATATTGAGCATATGGAAAGTTCCATTAACTTTGAGTATTTTCCTACTTTTCTGAAGTTCAACAAATCAAGAAAGTAAATCATATTAAATACTTTATAGCTATGTACTACTTCTAGTAGATGTTTTGGTAAGTACGCACTGCTAATATTTGGGGTTTTGGTTTTTTCCCTCCCACAGTTTTAATGTGAATCCTCCTGGCATTGAGGACCTCAGGAAAACAATGGTGAGTTACAAAGTGTTATGGAAAGTCATCAGTAAATGCCAACTAATTGGTGCTTGATACAATATAAGGCTAATAACCTTGTTTAACCACTTATAAGGAAATTTTGGGGTGTTTTTTTGTTTTTTTGTTTGACATATCCAGGAAATCTAATTAGAAAATTATAGGCTTAATATAAATTTGGAAATAAAGAAAGGTTTTACTTCTGGTATGATGATGTAGAGAAGAAGGGGAAAATTTGATTTTTTGCACAGAAAATGAAAAGAAAACTGTTGCTTTGAGGTGTTTCAGCTGACTCTAGAGAAGTGATAGTCGGGTGAGGAACTCTGCGTTAGGCAGTGATGTATTAGTTGACCTAACAGGAGTTTCCTATCACTATAGTCAGAGACTTGAGGGCAGTCTTTAAATGGTCAATCAAAATGGAATTAATGAACTGATACATGACAGGACTAATAACACAAATGGTAAATGAACAGCCTCCCATAAGACATTAAAAATAGAAATACTAGCAGTTATTATTCAAAATACTCTTTTGACTCTAAAAGTACCTGGAATAAATCGTGTACTAAGCAAAGACAACACAAGTTCACAGATTTCCTATGCAGTCTCTTTGAAGGAAAATGTGGTCTTACTAGAATTTGTTCCGTGAACAGATGAAATCTTGAAAAGGGGGTTTGTTTTCAATCTTTAAAATATATAGAAAACAATTTTCACAAGCAAATATGACTTTGTACTGTTTGTTTTTTGCCGGTTTATGTAAATGACTTGTAATAGCATTTGATGTTATTGTAAATGCCCAAGTTTTTATAATGTAAGTAACTGGTGGGAGATGTCAGAGTATATGAAGGCTGCCTTTGATCAGATAGTAAACTGAATTCTACCAGGCGGTTACTTAATCTCTGACAAAAAGCAACATCAAAAAAATTGATTTAACTTAGCAGCTATTGTCTGTAAAGTAACCATAATTACAGTTTCTATGTGCTTGCAAACGTACTACCGCAAATCATGTAATTTATTGCTGGTAAAAGCATCGGTTTAATTATTTTAAGAAACAAGATGTGAATTGTTTTATTTAAAGGATTTAAAGGTGATAAAAGAAATCCTTGATGATTTTTCTTTTGGAATACCAGCTATCCTAAATGTCAGTTGTAGGATTATGAGGTGGTGCTCATTTAATATGAAATACAAATTAGGAGGAGAAGAAACTATATCTCAACCGTAGTTTTGAATGAAACCATTTGAATATATAGATTTTTATTTTTTTTTAAATATTCAAGATTGCTTTCTAAGGTGTTTGAAGTAATTTATTATTAGGCTCTGCAATAATAGCCCTCACCAAGTTATTATATTTCTTCCTTGTGCCTCACATTTAGTAATTATGTTTGTATGTCTTCTACTCTGGTGCCAACACCTGTCTCTGAAAGCGGTGTTTAAATGGGAGCAGTAGCCAGTTGAAAGGGCAGCGTGAGCTCTTTAAGGCCTAATTAAGAACCTAAAGGAAGATGAAGTAAGTAGGACAAAAGATGTGAAAGTAGCTTCGATGATATTCCCAGAGCAGAATTCCTCATTAGAACAATAAAGAGATGATCAGAGATTGCCAGGCCTTCATTTTATCTAACTCCATTCCCTCTGGCTGTCAGTCTGTACCCCAACAGTATTTTGTAGCTGCGACAGTCCTTCTTTGCGTAGCTTATTATTTAGAATCTTTTTTTTTCCTAATAATTCATTATAAGATTAATGTTTTGTGTTAAAGTTCTCATAGCTGGTTTTGTAAAGATATAATTGTTCTGTATAAATTTAAGTATCACTTTTTTGCTCGAACTGAACATTTAAAATCTTATTAGAATTTTGTGTAATTAATGTGATAGGTTATTCCACCACCCCCCCGCCAAGAGCTATATAGAGCATGTGTATGACAAAGCATCTTTAAAGCATATGCATTACACACAATTTCCCATTAAATTTTATATAATAATTAGAGTCATCACTGCATCTTAATTCCTGTTCATTTGCCAAATCAGAAAATTAGGAAAACCCTATATTTTAGACGTGGAAGTGTTACCGATGTCTTTTTCCAATGTGCACAAAAATTTAGTCCCGTAAAGAAAATTTTACTTCCTTCTTGTAGAGGAAAACGTGCTAAAAATACAGTGACCACAAAGTGAAGTCATTTTCTCTTCTATACTTGTTGGAAATCGATTACTAACCAATTTATAAATTTCATCAAGCTAGGCATTTTAATAAAGTGGGAGTTATTGATCACTTACAATATTGTAACTTGATATACTTTAAAATACTGAATACAACGTACATAAACGTGACATTAAATATCTCAAATGTAGTGAGAAACCCTTGAAGGCACATATTTTCAAGATCTACTATTAGAATATAATTGATGGCAAGAGGCTGATTGATCTGTCGTACTTCAGCCTATTTGCAGTACCCCATCACTTTTAATTAGGTTTATCTGAAAACTTCGGCCACCTGCATATTTTAATGATTCGACATATGCCAACGTGTAAATACGGAGCTGTATAGAAAGAAAAGGAATGAAAAGGAATGAAGCGTGGAAGAGGAATGAATATGACTTTATTAGGTGGTGTGCTTCCTAGCTGTGCCAGCTTTCTCATTTTTAATGACAAGTTTCTACTGTAAAGAAAAGCTATCGCGTGTTCTTCTCCTGCCGTCTTAGAGGCGCAGGATTTGAGAGGTTAGATTATTTTACTTAGTTAGAGGTTCCATATCGTTTAAATATCTCCATTTCTGAATCAGGTAAATCTTGTGCTTTGCACGTCTAACAGCGCTAATACTTTTGTAAAACAACTCTCACAATCTTTTTCTCAGTTACACATTCTCAAATATTTCATAATCTGGTTAGTTAAGGTCACAGATAATTCTTCGTGACACAGAATAAGACGTTCCAGTTTATAGTGTTTGGGATCGGATGTTGCCCTTTGTTAAGGGGACTAATTTCTCCATCTCTGTTAACACCTGCACTTACTGACTCATCAGAATTCATGACAGAAACAATTCTGGTTTTCCTACTGCTTAAACCTGAGCCCCTTCTGCTTTAAAGCAAGCAAACAAGATCTTTTAGTAGTATGTACTTCTGTCTTAAGTGCTCTGGTGCAAATGAGATGCAGCCTTTTAACTTCACCTGAAGTGTAAAATTGAATGTTTTATTATATGATTCAGAGGCCGAGGTCTGGAGAACCACTGATGACTAAAAATAGAATATGAAAGACAGATGAGGGCTGATGTCAGTTAAAGCTAACTAAGTGTTCTGCTATGATACACTCAAAAGGTTAGAACTCAGGAAAGTTACGGTAGGACTTGAATTCTCAGAGCTTTCTCTTGTTCTTCTATAATTAAGGTTACCACATAGTTGGTTTCCCAAAATGGACATGTAACCGTTCCTGTGGTTATTGCTGATATGGTCATTAACTGTGTGTGCATCTCACTGAGAACAGTATTTTTTTCTGAGATGACCGTGTGGGAAACTTCTTTTAAACTGAGCGACCTATTTCTAGTTGTCGTCTGCTCCAATGAGGGTGTTGGAGGGAAAAGCTCTAGAGCACACGGAGGTATGTTGTCTAAGAGACGTTGCTTCTGTCAAGATGCACAGAAAAAAAACGTGAAAAGCTATAACCCATCAACCTGTTCAGAACACTGAACTGTTTAATAAAATCTGGTGTTTTTTTTAAACTTATCTTTAGGATGGAAATCCTTTCGACGCCACTGCGGGATACCGTAACCTTACTTATGAAGAGGTTTTGCAGGAGCTGGTGAAACATAAAGAGCAACTTAAGAAGAAGGACACTCATATTCGTGAACTTGAGGATTACATTGATAATCTTCTTGTACGAGTGATGGAAGAAACACCTAGTATTCTCAGAGTGCCATATGAACCTTCTCGAAAAGCTGGCAAATTTTCCAAAAGTTAAGATAGTGATACTTGATGGTACTTTCTGCGGAATATGCGAGTGGAAGGAAATCACATTTTAACATTTCGACTTCATTCCTTTTCTCCTAAGAAATTCCAGGAATCCGGGGAGGACAGGACTGTGACATGGGTTTTTTTGTTTGTTTTTTACTCCAAACACTAGCAGGGACTGCCAAAAGTAATATTCTGTTAGATTACCTAAATATATATTTTTTTTTTTTTTTCTTTTTGAAAAACACCTTTAGGTACAGAATATTTATGGTAAATAATACACATTAAATATGTCCATGCAGTTTATATAATAGCTTGGTGTTCACCATGTGGCACTTTCAGCTGGGAAGCCTGTGCTGTTATGAATGTTTTCTTGAATGATTATTGGTATTATGCAAATATATCGATTCTGATATTACAGCATGCATCACGACCGCTGTTTTCAAGCCAGTGCAGTACACTTTACTAAACCTAAGTGTGGTTTGTTGCCGTGGAATGTAGTTTGTTCTGCACATATTAGAGGAAAACAGTGATGCACAATCTTTGCGGAGTAAATGCTGTATTCTATATGATGTGCTTTTTGTATAACAATGTAAAAAATACCATGCCATTTCACTAACGGCACGTGCTGGAATCAGTTATTTTACACTTAAATGCTGAATTTTGTGTATAATGATTGAATTTTGGTAGTGAGCTCCTGACATAAGGTTGTTTTGACAATCTTTTTGTATGAAGTTATTGCATGCCTTTTTCTATGTTAAAGTCCTTTGAACAGTGTTAACAGAGTCGGAGGTAGGACTGGAGAAAAGTAGGGAATACAGATAGGAATACTTTGTTCAGTCAAAGTCCTCTACAGTGAAAATGTAGGAAAAATGAACAGACTGACTTAAATGGACATGACAATTCAAAAAATACAGAACCGACTCAATTAAAGGTTGAGTTTTACATGATATATATCTATCTTAGGTTTTCTAAATCTAATGACAACAAAGTATATGCCTTTAGAAGTAGGCTATATTGCTTAAACACATATAGAGTACTTAGAAAGGCTTTTCATTTAAAAAAAAAATCTGTATTCCTTGTAAGTACTTCTAAAAGTTGGTTTTCATTGAGGCAAATTAAAGAAGAATGTAGTAAATGTCTTCCTGATCATTTAATAATTGTTTGTAAGATGACATATGAAAAAGCTATCTGTTATTCAATAAATTGGCAAAATATAGTGACGAACGTATAATGAGAAAATATTGTAGGAGAAGAATCCTCACAATATTAACATAAATAGATATTAATTCTAATTTCCTTCATAAGAGTCTCAGTTGGATTGTCTGTTGCTGTGAAGCAGTAGGATGATATTAAAAAAAAAAGTAGAATAATTTGGATTTAAGAAAACTGATTGTCTTCTCCTCATCTTCTTTTTCTACACCTGATGTGTTTTTTCCTTAGAGCACTGTGTAATGACTGTTGCCGAGGAGGAAACATAGCTTGAAATTAAATACCAATTTTTGTTTGTTATTCTAAAAGATCTAAATATGTTTTCATTTCTAAACCTGCAAAAATTGGTAATATCTTGAATAATTATGATCTGGAAGAGTTGAAAAAGTTCTACTATCTGATTGTTTTTGACATTAGCATTGTATGACAGGGCAGAATTGTTCTTGTTAGAAAAAAATACTTCTTTGTACAATCCTCAGATTTCATTGACTTATTTTTGGCTTTTTTGTCTTATTTTTGGCTTTTTCTTCTTTCTTCCTTCTTTTTCTTTTCTTCTTCTGTTTTTTTAGCAACTACCTCCCATGCCCCTAGCTCTATGTCCCTAAACTGTGTGCAGTCTGAGCGTTCCCACCCCACTGTTGAGATCCCTTAGCGTAGAGCGTTGTGCCTGGATGGAGCCGGAGTGACTCAAGCCCGACCTAAGCGTAGTGCTCTGCGTTTAGACGTTTGTAGGACAGAATTGGGCCCACTCCATCAGGTAGTCTCTCTTTCGACAACCGAAGGATTTATCAAGTTCGGTACCTCATAAACCACATGAATGTTCCTTTGACCCACTTAAGATCTAAATGACTGTAAATTTGTTGTAATATATTCCAAGTGCCAAAGGTTATGTACTAAGTTACGGTACGTTTACTGTTGGAAGTTAGGTTTTGCACTCAATTAGATTTTAATTTCCTAATAACACCAAGATGTATTTCAGTTATTCAGTATTTCCATAAAAGTTCTTAAACATTTTCAAATGTTTGGCCGAAGCAAGTGGTTTTCTCATGTTGTTGATGGGGAAGTGTTGTGCAATTGTTTTGAATTCCACAGTCATTTTCAGACTAACTGGTTTGAGACCATCTGTAGTATCTACAATGATTAAATCATACACACCAACGGGGTTTAACAAGTAAACCAACCAGAGAATATGCTCCAATGACTTTTCACTTGCAAGCCAACTTATAATTATTAAAATGAAACTCTACTATATTTAGCACCTCTGAAATCACTTCTTTTAGAATGTAAATGTAGAATATCAAACTGCATAATTGACTAAAAGCAGATCATTTGACATATTTGCATACCACGAACGATAAGCAGATTAAAGGTAGCGAAAAGATCAATTTTTGTGCATTAGTGAAGAAATTTAGTGAAGCTTTGAATGTGCTATCTAGTCTTTATCTGATCTGTAAGTGAATAAAAGCACCTTTTGTTTCTAAGAGTTTATCAAGGAAGAGAGGAGAACGACAAATGCAATTTGGGAAAAGGTAAAGTTACGGAGAGAGGCAGAATGGGACATTTACAACCAGGAAAATACTTCTATAGAGTTCCTATAGCTAAAGATAGAGGCTGCTTTTGGAGCAATTCTGGAAGGATTACATGGACATCATTTTCTGCGTAGAAAGAATACTGTAACATTTTTCTATGTTTTGAGAATATTTTTGAAAAGCATCTTCACCCCACATGTCTTTTTTGAACCGTGCAGCTTTTGAATGAAAACATTTCATATGGAGTAATTCATATGTTGAAAACAAAGAAAGTGCTGTTTCTCCCATAGGATAAAATTGTAAACTTTCTTGCAGATCATTTTAAAGCCGTAGTAACTTGCCACTTACGGTCAGTCTTTCTTGCCCTTGAAAACATCAGGATGAAAATTTTGGACATCTCCACATTATTTTGATTTTTTTTTTCTCAAAAATTAGCGTTAGAGTTCATGAGTTAGCACACACTATACTTTGAAATTATCCTTTGAAACAGCTCTGCTCATAGCCATGTACTTTACTTTAAGGAACAAATATTAAGGCCATACTTTAATGTTGTAAGTAACAAATTTAAACTTTTTGCCATTCAAGAAGGATGTTTAATATTTATATATGTTACCTCTTGCTGCTGTATTTTACATTTAGCTTGGTTTTCCACCTACTAATGAATGTAGCATTCTCCCTAGGTTATACATAACTACACTTATTGCCGTTGGCTCTGTATCAAGAACTATTTGTAATTTTCCAGCTGTGAAAATGTTGCCTTGCGTTTAGAAAGGTTTCGTGATTTGGGGACCTAATGAAACTCATGCTCATTAGGTAGTAGTCTGCATTTCTTTCTATACAGGATGCCCTTTCTTAGATGCATCTTAAAACAAACAGAACTGCTGTCTTAATATGTTTACTGCTGCACTGGAGGTTTATTTACACTTCCAGCTTTAAAGAAAAATTATTGTCCTACATCAAGTATGTAAAGTAAGCTCATGATTTTTGCTCTTTATGTACCCATTACTGTTGTAGATATGATAGAGGCATTAGCTGTGGGCTTTTAAAATGGTGATATTTAAAGCATGTTGACGAACTTCCTCTCTTTGAAGTACACGGTGAAGGATTATAGCGCTGCTGAGTTGATGATGCTAGATGTAAGGGTCTGTCAGCACTTTCGGTATGAAACCCTATTTTCAGGGATTTGTGAGTTATAAATGTAGATACAGTCACTGGAAGTATTTAATATGCAATAGGTAGCACTTTAATCTGTTTATGAAGGGGTTTGAGATTTGTTTCTGTTGAAAAAGTCATGTTCTCCTGAAGTGTGGTGGGCATTTGCTTTATCTTTCATCATTTGTACATTGAAGAAGCCAGTGTGTGTTACAAACGGTAGAGCCATTCCTATTCGTCTTAGAAGCTTCCAGATGTCTTGTATTACAATGTACTATAAAAAGCTGAAGATCCAGGTTCTATAGGAAGTCTGTAAAAGATATGAACGTTACTTAGAACTTAAGGGTTGATTTTGTCTGGTGCAATCAATGGTAGTTTGTCTACATTTAATAATGGTACAGAATCACAACTATATGCACATGTGAGAACTATAAACTTGGAATGCATGAAAAACTTTATTTTTGTTTCATTATTGCAACTTCAGCTCCTTTAATTTGATTAAAATGTTATCTTAATACTTTAATTTCTGTTCATTAAATAAAATACTGCATGTCTAACACTAATAAAGCACCACAATGCACACTACTGCACTATTTCTTGACTTGTGATATTAATCTGTGTTACGCAAAGCGTGTAACTCCTAAGCTCCGCTTAAGTGCGTGTTTGTAAGCACCATGCTGTTGAGACTCTCAGCCCACAGAGAGGTATTTCCTTAAGGACGGCTCTAAATTGACATCCCAGCTGTTTGCAGGGTAGCCATTGAGGGAAATCTCTTCAGTAGTATCCAAAATTGAGAATTAGTGAAAAAAATGGCGTGTTCTTAAACGTGCTAATATGTATGTCTTTTTTTTTTTATACACTAGCTGCAGTCCCTTTAAATTTACCATTCCTCTGACTCTGTGGTTGGGTAAATATTACTAGGAGATCTGTGGCTCTGCAGGCCAGAACTGCCTTTAGCATGAGGACAAACACTGCAAATTTTGATATGGAAAACATGATGCATATTTCTCTTCATGCTTGACAGAATAAAACCCAGCCAGAATGACAGAAAACTGGAGCATCCTCCCCCACCTCCCTGCCCCATAGGATTTTTTTTTTTTTCAATGCTCCCACGAGTTTTTCAACACACTTTTCTCATTAAAAAAAAAAAATTGCTTTTGCCTTGTCCTCTTTTCCTCTTCCTTGAGGCAGCAAGACAGCAAAGTCTGTCCCCTAACAATAGTAGGTTTTCTGGATATGAAGGAGATACGAAGAGTGGTCCTGGCTCAGGAGAAGAAGGTTGTGAGTAGTTCACCTGGTTACTTGGAAGCTTGAATTTCACTGGGAGGCGATTCCTTGCAGTTCACTTGCTCCATGACTAGGTCCTGCATCGTACAACTATGGACTTAAGAAGTTTAGAAAGGGTTCTCTTGCGGGTATCCATGCAATGTGATGGTTATGGGAAATTGTAGTTGATTTTTGAGATGTACATGAACCTACACCTGCTTTGTTGTGCAGGTGTCCATCAGCTTTCACCCCATGTCTCTCTGGCTTTGCAGCTGCCCCGATGGGTGAGTAGATGAGGACTGAGGACAGAGGAGGAAGGCAGGTTTCTGAAAGCATCGTGCTGCCTATTAAATACCAGTTTCCATCTGTAATTTACATCTGGCAATTAACCTCAGCTTCTATGCCCATTTGAAAATGGAGCCAGCGCAATTTCCCTACGTCAGGCATAATGTTTGTTAGTCGATACCAACCGTAATTCTCTTGAGAATGTAAGAGCCCAGCTTGATTAAATAGCTTCCAGTTTCCCCAGCATGGAGTTGGTTTTTAAGTTTTCATTATTTAACATCTCAACCTCATAATAAAGATTTTCAAGGATATTTTAAATATAGTTTAGCAGTTAAAAAGCTATTGAAATATTTAGATGTAAAATGGAAGGAGCATTAAGGACAGTTCTCTCTCCAGTTACATTTATTAAAGTTAATTCTTTATGGAACCATACAGAGTAGAAATCAGGATTTCAATTCCATATTTTAAGTTTAATTTGTTTTTATGGGAGTGTTGTGCAAGCTCTGGCTGCAGCTCACTTGGGATATGTTGCCCTTTCGTGTAACACTGGGCACATTAGTATAAGTTATAAATAATGATGATGAAAACCAAATCCCATCTCTTATTCTGCATTAATAAATTAAATGTTGGATTATTTTGTTGGATTATTTTGTAATAGTGCCATTTTAGGAGAGATAGGAATAAGACTATCTGCTAAAGGAAGCTGTTTTCTCTTGTCTGTGCTGTTTACTGAGTAATGATGGTACCACACGAAGTACAGTCCGATTTGCAAATGGCGTGGCATTGTCTGCGTAATGTTTGTATAAATATCGGTATATTCCATGCTGGAAGCCATTGGCTATTACATGGAGATTATTGCAATGTATTTATAATGTGTTTTTACAACATTTAGCAACATAGATCAGTCTTTGATAAATGGATGGTGATTTTAGGACAGGAAAGTACCCTCTGTGGCTAAATACTGACACGTTTGTACTTTTAAAGTAAGCAGTTTAAAAAAGGTTTTGGGGAGATGCACCATTTAAATGAAGCCAAATATTAAAAAGGGAAAACGCTTCCTGGGATGGTTTTTTGTCTCAGCCGTAGCAGTATCTGCTGTGTGACACAGAGGGAATGAGTAAAGGCAACGTTGGGAAGATTCCACTGTTGGGATCCAAAAATAAACCATGGCTCAGAAGTTAATAGAATTTGGATTCAGATTTTAAGGGATCTATTTGCCCAGAATGCACCAGATTCTTTTTGTGATGGGAAAAGTTAACACAGCATCCTTCATAGCAGGATCAGTGTCCGGGTGAAACCTCCCCCACAAAGTGGGAGTTTAACGGGAAGATCAGTTCCCAAGGTGTCGGGCAGAAGCACGGTGCTTTAGCCAGCTGTCACCTCTGCTGTTTTAGTCCCGCTGACACTAGTGTTGACTTGAGGGGATACGGACGAACCACTTTCATAGGAAAGTTAGGAGATGTCTGAGGAAATTTGGTGTATGCAGCCCGTGGCCAGCCAGATTGCCTCTGGTGTTACTTGATGTAGGTGTCTGGCTCAGGGGCTCGTGGAGTCTAACAAATAAACCACCAAAATGTGTCCTATCACCTCCTTCTCTAAATGATTCATTCGGGTGATGAATGTCTCCTTCTCCGATAACTTGCTGCTTACATTATGAATTCCTTGAAAATTGACTCCCTTGGACATCTTTACAGGAGACATCAAGGGTCTCCATTTAATTTTAATGAATATTATGCAATTTGCCAAGGACTTCTTCAATGCGTTAAGAAAATCTGCCTCTCCGAGGCCAGAGCTTTGTCAAAAGAATGGCAGCTTGACGGCATCCTTTAAAGGCAGCTGCTGACTCTCCGGCTATGAGTATTTTCTATTTCCTAATAAAATGTTTTCCCCATTAAAGCAGATAATTTCATTAACTTATAATTAATAGCTTAAATATGCTTATATTTAGCTAATTGTAGAATACTTAGTACTTATTTTTAAGGAACACCGACGCACAAAACGCAAGGTGTCAGGGGGGTTTAAGAGAAGAGTCTTGCCTTGTGCATAGCAATTGCGTTTGGAGAAGCATTTTTCAATATGCTATTTTTAAGGCATATTCACATCCTATTTTAAACTAAATCGTTAAATGTGTGGAGCAAGAAACAGTGTTCATGCAATTTATAGTTTTAATTACTTTATAGATATGCTCACCAATGTTTTATAGTTATGATTCAAAATCTACCACAATTACATACTTTAAATTGTAAGGTAATATTATGAGATCCCAAGTTATTCTTTTCCAAAGTATCTGCTACACGCTTTTGAGTATTGTAGAAGTTAAAAAAGAGCTCTGGGAGAATTAAAGTTTTCCCAAAAAATTGTACAAACCTTTGTGTGGAACTGCAGTGCAGCTAAACTTGGGCATGCAGCCTCAAGCACTCCTTTATCCAGCAGGCTAGCATCAAATTTGCTTTATTTCTTTATAACTGGAGGACAAGAGAATAGGAATCAGTTTACAACAGGTACTAGGTACTGCTCTGACGGACCAAGGAAAAAAATTCTCATGATTTGTGAGATGTGGACTAGATTTTTTTATTTTATTTTATTTTGGTATGTGAAGTATATTGAGTGTCGACACCAGGCTTACGTGTTTCTAGGATCAGATATAGAAAACTTCCTGTTTCTTATATTTTCACCTTTAAAAACTTGAATAAATAACTCTTTATTGTTAAGGGCCAGATTATTGTTGGCTACGATACATGTAACAGTTCACTTGATGAGCGTTACTGCCGTTTGAGACCCTCTTTTAATTGGCCTCCTCGTAATCCACACACAGAATCCTGTGAAATAGTGTGAATTTTAAGTTGAGAGACTAAATGAAAGGATCGTCCAACAGCAGTGGGGAGAAATAAAATACTCCTAATTAAAAGCAAAAGAATTGTGTGATCTGAATTAAGATTCAGTTGGTGGATACTGAAGAGTATTTTTTCTAGAAAGTATTTTTAGTGTAGCTGTCCAGTATAATTGCTTTGGGAAAAACCTCATCTTTGTGTTTGACGGTATAAACTTTACTAGTTCTTTAGAAACCAAATACTAAGTTAAGGACTTGTGCTTAACCTTTGTTTCATCGGACATGTTTTCAGAGAGTTGAAGCAGCATTTTATTGCTGGAGTTGATCATGACAAAGTTATACTTACTATTCTTTTATCTGTTTCAGGATTTTCTATGTAGTTTTAAGTTCTGAACATTTCACCACCATCTATTTAGAGCATTATTTGAAACTCGTTCCAGTTCTCTTCATTCTTACGCATGCCGATGTGCTAAACTACTCCAGAAACCAGCTCAGCTCTCACCATATTTGGAGGCTGTTCCTCTTCTTTGCTCTTGGGCTGTCTTGGATGGGGACTTATGTCTAAAGTAACAAATGAAATATGTGACAAGAGCTGACTGCCAAAACTGGGATCAAAGCAAGTTTCTGAAGGGCTCATTGGAAAACTGTCTTGAACTTCGGAAGGATGACTCAAAGCCACAGTCTAAATAGAGCAAAATGTAGTGAAATAAACCTCAAGGTGGGAACAGAGTTCTTGAGTATGGGTGTGTGTGGGGGTGTCCCTAAAAGGGAGGGGGAAGGGAAGCAAATAAGGAGACAAATTTCCAAATTCATAGCAATTGGGATGGGATTGTCAGGGTGTTCTCCCTCTGCAAGCCCACGAAGCTTGGCAGTTCCTGCTTGGGCTTACTACACACAAGTGTGTTAGCTAAAGAGCATTCCAAATAAAAGGTAGCACTTGATAACGTCCTGCGGGACATCATCAACTTGTCTGAAAAGTTGCCAACTTTGGAGGTGGTTTCTGTTAAATACATTCAGTGTTTTTCTCATCTAACTTCAAAAGATGAGAACGTTCAGCTTCAATTCATTAGTTTCAGCCAGTTCATCTGAATAAAGAGGAAACTGCATTCTTCCCTGTATCCATCTAAGAAAAATGTAGACTTGAAAAGCCAGCTGCTGTAACAGTAAGGAGATAGTTGTACTTTGTGGCTGAATATATGTGTTAAAAAAGAGCTTGCATTGAACAAAGAGTTTTTCTGTGAAAAATTTAACCAAAGCCCCTGTCATAATCACAGTATCTCTCAAAGTCCCAATATTTTATGGTGTTCAGAAATAAAGAAGTAGGAGAAAACCATTCAGCAATGAAGGTCTTTAGCAATTGGGAGTTGTGCATTTAGGCAAAAAGTGAAATGTTAATTCTAGAGAGAGGGGAAGACAGGTTGTTAGATAGTCCCTGTGCTGAAGATTGAAGAAATGCTAATATGTCAGGTGGCTGTGGAAGGGAGCAGCATCTCACTCAGAATATAAAAGGTGAAGAATGAGCTTGTTGGGTTTTCCTGTGATAGGCATGAGAAGCAATAACTGATTCCTTACAGGAGGCAATAACTGACTAGCTACAGTCAGCATCACACTTCAGGAGTGTGCTGGATGCTGTGAACACAAATAGTAACATTTCTCAGATTTTCCTACTGCCTAGAAAAAGTACACAAATTTTCCCCCAAAAATAAATGGCTTCAATTAAAAGCCTCTGATTTTATTTATTTATTTACGTACTTACTTACTTACTACCCAAAGTACAATTAGCAGGTACACAAAATATTGAATCTTTCACAGCTTTATTCGATTCCTCCTTTGACTTGTCTTTGAAATGAAAATTAATGGGGTTTAGTCCCATTTAGGCTAATGGAGTCAATGCTTTGTTCAAAGACTGATGTCTAAATAAGGAGTGATGCAGTTATAAAGGAGATACATTAGGTTAGTAGAGTTCTTTTTACAAACAAAGTCTGTCAGTGAAATGGTGGTCTTCTGGCAGGAGCACTTGTTGCCTTGTCCTGGGAAGCATCCTTCTCTCGGTAAATCCCCACGCAAAGTAGCCGGCATTCCTGCTTGGGAAGAGTTACTAGCATAATACTGCCCAGTTGAAATAACTCTCGCAGCAATCCCAAATACAAAGTGATACTTTTTCTGAAGTATTTTAGAAGGCAATGCTTTCTCTTTAGAGCACTTAAAAAGATACCGAGGGGTAAGATCATCACTTACAAAAGTTCCAGGATTTCACCTTTTTCTCATTGCTAACCTGGGACTGGTACTTGCACAGCTGAGTCAGTGTCTGAAAACCTTTGAGCAAGTAGGTTGTAGCCCTTGCGGTTTGCACGGTGGCAGATCCCAGCCTGACATTTGGATTATTGTTATCCTTTTGCTGCGGTACCCAGTGGAACCACCGTATATTCTATCAGCTTGTGCATCTCAACTGCTGGATATTAATTATTTAGACCATTGGAAAACTGAGCCTCCCCTGCTTCCCACAGGTATAAAATGCGTTTATTTTAGATGTGGCCCTGGAGTTTACACTGTCTGTTGCTGCCTGTGAGAAAAGCTGGCAGCATATCCGCTAAAAACCCCCATGAATCTCTTGTTCTCGGAGCCCTTCTCGTGAGCAGCGAGACTCAGGAGGCTCACTCCTGTTTAAAACTTTTTTTCCTTTTTTTGTCTCTAGACCCTCACTAAGTAGAAAGTTGTGGAATTCTCAATAAGTGTAATCTTTTGTTGTTGTTGTTGTTGTTGTTGTTGTTGCTTCAACATTAATGCCAAAATTTGGCATTATAGCAGGTCAAAATGAGTTTAAAAAAGGTGACTGAATTTCAGTTATAACAGTTATTCCCACTTCGCAGTGGGTTTGATGCCTATCTTAGATCCAGGGCAGCAGACCCTTACCACACCTCTTTTCAAAGTAGCAATCAGCTGTGCTCACAGGGAGGAAAATTTAGGGCTGAATACAAATCTTGGTGCCTAAGAAGGAAATATTTTGGCTTACCTTATGGTAAAGTTACACAAAAAATAATGTGTTTGTAGCCCAGGGTTTTTGTGAGACGGCAGTAGCATCAGTCTGTTTCTTTCTGAGACCTTTTCTTCCTCTGGCACACAGCTAAGCAATTCCAGGCATTGATTTACACAGCTTCAATTCTGAATATAAGCTTTTTCTTCAGCTATTGAAATACTTTCTCACATGTTGGTGCACCTGTACTTTCAATCTGGCTTCAAATCAGTACAAAGCATGCACTTTGGCAAGTTGTAAAAATTAGTTGAAGAATAATAATAAATAAAATGGCATAGTGCCCGAGCATGCTGTATTTTCTTTACTAATATAATTGCTCATTGAACATATATTCCAGATACAGTTCTGTATATTTATGTATCTGAATAACTGCACTTTTAAATTCAAGAGTCAAGTAGCTACTTTGTATGCTGTGCTTATCTTAAATAGAGTTTGATTTAAAACATTTATCTTCCCCAGTATCATCTCCCATGTCAAAGCACATTTAAATCATGCTCTGTTCCTAATATTGCTCCTGTTTAAAATGGTATCCGAGTACAAAAAAGTTTGATGAGCGCTCTGTTATTTGCCCGCTTTGTAGTTATTAGCTGCTCTGTCATTGTTTTGAATATCACTAAAGTTGAGAAGGAGAAGCTTCAGCAAAGTAAACTTTTAAAAATTAAAGCCAAGGTCAGACTCCAGGGTTAGCAACACTAGAAGACTGCAATTTAAGATGCGCCCAATTATGCAAAATCATGTGTTGAGTTACAGCCCCATCGATCTGTGAGGTTGCCCACGTAAAATTATCATCAGCGGAATTTCAGGAGGGGTTTTCTTTTGTTTCACCCTTAATCTTGACAGAGAATGATGCAATTCTGGCAGTACTGGTCATTTTGGATGAGTACCTCAAAAGGAAAACTCTGACTCCAGGAACGTGTAGTCGGCACATCCCTTCAGTGGCGGCAGCAGAGCCAGGACGAGACTTTGAGATTCGGAGGCATTCGGCACCTTGTCGCGTTTTACTGGTTTGCAAAGGCAGAACGTTCAGGCAACACCTCTGAATCTAGAAATAAATCAGTCAAGGAACAGCAAGTGACCCACTAAGGCTGAGCAGATTTTACTAATTATATTCTTAACATTTAAACCAAACTTCATCTAAGTGGTTTTTTCCCAAGATCTTAACTTTTCCTTCTCCTTAGTGCAGCTTTTCCTTCAGATAATTGGAAAGCAGAAGCACACAGTGGTGCCAAACGGTGGCTCCCAGAAAGGCTGGAATGGAGAGGTCAGGCTCAGTTTACTGGGATGATTTATGCAGAAGTTAGGATAATTAATTTGCCAAAAAAAAAAAATCTACTTTGCTTCTCTATTTCTGGGTGAAAGGAAAACATCATGTGCTGTGCTTTTAAAGTACTTATCCCCAAGCCAAAACACTGTAGAGATATTTTGTAGTCTTCCTGCTTCAGAAAACATCAAAACTTTACCACCATTATGTTTTCTCAACTCCTGTGTGGAACCGAGGTATACGGTTTCATAATTTTGATCATTTGTAAGAAAGCATTCTTAATAAGGGAAACAGACAGATTATGTTCAATAAAAACAGAAACACAGCTCTGAATATGTTTAAACAAGTTTTTGCATTAATAAACAAAACTACTGGGTGTTTTTTTCAATCACGCAGACATAAAAAAAAAAAGTCATCAGTACTTACTGAAGAATTTGTACAGTGCTCAGGGCAAGTTACAGCTGGATCCTCTTACAAACTTCAATCTTTTCTAATAAATGACTCATAAAACTATTGTAGCTATGAAGCTTTTCAGAAAATTTATATAATTAAAGGGGATTTTCACCATTTCAACAAATGTGAAGTTATTGTAAATATCTTCTTGTAACAAGAGGAAAAAAAATACGTGTTGTTTTTGCAAAGCCTTTCTCATTCAAGCAGCCCAGAAATTGAGTTTCTAAACTGACCAACTTACTACGCTAATTGTTCAAACACTTTTGACAGAGTGGCTCTTCCTGCTGGGCACGGCCAAGGCACCGGGAAGGAGTCTTGTGCATCTCCCTGTGTAATTAGCTGAGTCTATGGGCATTTGCTGTCCAATTAAACCTGTAACAGTTCTACTGAGCCAAACTGCCTTTTATTTTCTCATGCAAGGAAAGCAGAAGTATTTGTAAATACTACTCAAATTCTATTGAGGCACTGACAAAGGAAGTAAATTCTAAACCCTAGCTACTTCTGTCACCCTCCAGGACCTGCTCTCATCCTTTGATGTTGTTTAGCCCCCGAGATATCTCTTCTGCCTTCCATAGGTGAAATCCTGTTTTAAGCTCTTCGTCCCATCAGTAGCTTTTCCTTCCCCTCCAGGCTCTGCCACATCAACGGCACTTATGTCTGCTACCTGCTCAGCTGTCAGTGTCTGTGTGGAGTCAGGAGACCATCTGGTGAGGCATTAGGAAAAACCACCGCTGAGAAGACAGTGACACAGAAAAAGCTGAATTTAAACATCTATCATCTTCTTCATGTCCACTCTGGTAGAAGCAATCTGTGCAATAAGGCCCTTAGCAAGTCTGACCACGAAGGCTGAATTATTTCTTTATGACCAAAGCACTAGTGGGAAAGAAATTCCCAGTCAATTTTTAAAATATTTAAGGACTCACTGGGATGGGACGTCTCTTTTCACCAAATGCTATAGGGACATTGTTATCACAGAATAGCTCAGGTTGGAAGGGACCTCAGATTGGAGCATCTAGTTCAGCTTCCCATATCTTTAGGCAACATCACCTTTCTGTCACAATCTGCTGTAATTAAATAGTTTCTTCACAAGAATGTAACCAACTCTCATGCTTTTGTGTCTCAAAAGGCAGAACTGAACCAGGAACATCTTTTAACATGTAAAACCAAAAAAAGCCCTCCTTGCAATCCATTATTTGTCTATGTTGTCCTATTTATGTTAACAGGACTACATTTGTGAGTAATGGGTATGGGATTAGATCATCTTCTAATCATCTTTGCTGCATGGTTGGAGACTAATTAATTCAAACTGACATTGCAGAAGTCCACAGAGGTGTGTAAAGGTAAGTATTGTCTCAATGCTGACATTAAAAGTGAATACTACTTCTCGGAATCCAAGAGCAACCTTTTATAAAAACTAATGTTGACTATAATAAAAGGTAATATTAAAATTTATGGTTTTATTCTGATAAAATAAAAAAATATTCAAGCTATATTAGCAGCAAAATTATTACAGAAGCAACAAGAACAACCACAAGCTTTATAAAAAAATATTGTAATACTGTGTGACTGTGTATTCTCCAAGGGTCATGTTAGAAAGCGCCAGCTTGTAAAAAGGATAAAACTCTAAATATACTGTCAAATAAAGTTCCTATTGACAATGAGGGAGAAAAAAAATTAAAAATCACTTAGATGTAGAATAAAACATGGAATATTCAGTCTATTGATTTATCTAGTGATATTAGAGAGATAAAAATGATAATAATCTAGAACTTGGCAAAGAATTTAAAATGTTGTGAGGTTACCATTAAATGGGTATTTACCCAAAAGTCAGAGGAGGTAAAGGGAATTGGGCTGACAGAAATGAGATAACATCTATTTGAACATAAGTGAATAAGTAAATTCAGGAACCAAGCGGGACAATCATATTGTGCTATCCCATAAAGCTCTGGATATAATGTCGGTAAGTGATGCATTCCTTAAACTGGGAAAAATCATAGTCATATAAAATTTATATTAAAATAATATTACTGAACTTTTATGAACGAAACCCCAAATTTGATGTACCAAATACTCAATAACAAATTCTGTACAGCATAGGTAAGGTATGACAGCAAATGAGGTTAAGGAAGTAAAAATGGACACTACTGCAACAGGAGCAGAAGCAAAATCAAGAGTTTTTCACTCTGAGAGGACCAAGGGTTCTCTAGCCCAGTCTTCTGGTGAGAATGGAGGTGTGTCGTTACAGTCTCACAATGAAGCCTAGAAAGACCACGCAAGCAGTTCAGAGATAATATGGCTTTTCTTATTCTCTGCAGCTTTCAGTTCAGTGTTAGAAGGACGCACCTTTCTCTATGCATGGTCACCACCTGAAACTACCTGTTTCAGGACAGCAAGCACGCTAAGAGACCTCCAAGAGTGAGCAGCTCTAAAGGCCAATTCAAGCTTGCCATAAAAATTAATACAGACAGAGGTGCAGTGTGGATAAGTAAGTGGATCTATTCAATGCGTACAGAGGTTGAAAACACATCGCAGTTTTGGGGTTTTTTTTAATGACTGAAAAGATCCAAGGAAAGGTCAACCTTTTACAACCAAATGCTTTGATCACACTCATCAAGCTCATCCAAGATAACCCAATACTTGTTTTCTCTAAAGACGAAAATTCTATGAAATTCATCATTTTTACCTAAAGGTCAACAAATACCTACCATAAGATTAGACCAAAGCTACAAGCTACAGGGCAAAAATGTTTCTTTGAGCCAAATTGAGCTGATTTAAATGAAAATAGTAAAAAAAGTAATTTAAATAATATAAATAAGCAAGCAGAACACCTTTAAGACTGCTATAACTTTGTCTTAAATGTGCTTATATGTAGGGCACACTATATCTTGTATCTATTATTTAGGCACTTGTATATTTTTTTTAATATTTACATTTATTATGGGTTGGATAATGATTGTATCCTCATTGGTGTAGAAGTTATAATTCCAATGGATAAAAAATCTAGGAATTAATCTTGTTGATGCTACTGAAATAAATCACCCTAAGTAGGCTAGATATATAAGAAAACAATATAAATTCATCTAAATTCAATTCTTAAACAAAGGGAATATTGTATTTAATTAGAAAATTGAATCAATTTACTTACATTCATCCTTATCCATAATTTTAGAGATGATAGATCTCTTCCTTTTACACAGACAGAAAGAAGAGAATAATCTCTCTTCCATTTTTCAATTCCTGTTTGATTTTTTCAGCTGTGGATGAACTAATTACTAATCAGAATTAATGAAATAAACTGAGGCCAAAAAAAGTATTCTTATACAATAGAAAAGGATAGTGGTGTCAAAACCTGGCTTAAGACATCAGCAAACTGATACAGATGTTTTGCCAGTACTTCAACTAGCTCAGTAGCTTGACTTTCTTCAAAATTTGGAGAAAACTTGGGTGAATATATCTTAATTTTAAATAGTTTAATAGATGATATTAAGATGGTAACTAACAAAATTATTGTGAATTTATTGAAATGCAATTATTCTTGACAGATTTTTAAAAATCTAACTTTTTAAAATTGTTTCTGTTAATCACCCCACTTTATAGTGGATAAGTGGAAAACAAAACACAGAATATGAAAGTCAAGGTACCTAATCCACCTGTCGGAGACTTCCTTAATTGTCAGAGTCCAGTGCAATGTCTGCTTCAGCTGAAACCAGAAGATCGAGCACAACAACAGCTCAATGGGAGAGATATAAACCAAGCATGAGGAGGAGATGATCTGTGCTCTGATTGCCATATAAGCAAAATCACGATTTTCTTAATACTGAATGAAAATGAGTAAAAAGCATTTTATCTTGATTTAAAAGAGTGGAATTCAGCCACAGTACTGATGATGCTCATAAATTGTTTTCAATTCTCACATTTTATCACGCATGTGTCATTATTTAACCCCTCCAGATTCCCCTAAAGTAAGCTGATATGGGCTTAGGCTGTAGCTTGTAACTTATGTTTGAAATCTCAAGTCACTGGACTGAAGCAAAACTCGTGGTTCAGGAAGGCACGATATTTTCACACAAAGAAAGCAAAATCAAAAGAAAAGAACAAATGTCCTTTTGAAATAGACTTTATTATTTGGGTTTGCTGGACTCATGTTTTTTCTAAGGGAGACTTAGGATACTTAATGTACAGTAATTAAAAAATTGAGGACTTATTTTGATACTTCAAGATACCATAAAGGCTTATGCAAACCAGAGTTCAAATTGGTCTAGTTCCTTCGAGCTGTTAGAGCTAGAAAGAAGTTTTACAGTCTAGGTTTTTATGAAGTGTATTATCCCAAATGAGTCAATCTGAAAATCACCGTAGTAAGACCTTGTTATATTTGGCTGGGATCTGCAATTGTTAGGAGTCAGTCCAAAATTCAGTGAAGTCGTGGATTTTCATCAAGTCGGTATAGACTAATACCATCTAGATCTGTCACACTTCAGCTTACAATGACCTTTCTTTACATGTATGTGCATTCCCTTTCTGAATTCGATTACCAAGATATCTATTTCTTAAGCCCTACAAAGTACTTTTCTTGGGAAAAATACCTTGCCTGTCAATTTTTCAACCAGTGATTATAAGTAGTCATGGTAAATCCTGCAAACTACAGTGAGACTAATCCTGGGAGAGAAAGACTTGTGCAAGCATCAAGAGCACAGATATCCAATTTTTCCAAAGAAATGCAAGAATATTTAAGTACTTAAATCATACACGAATACCAAAAAAGATGCACCAGAAAGTTTAGGGAGTTTCTTTGCATCACTTTTCTTGAGAAACTATTGGGCCAATTTCCACCTGAATTTATCATCACATACAAAATTGCTGCAGTTAAGAAAATTGCTGTTTGATGTATAAAGGGGTGAATTGTTCTTCTGAAAGCAAGATATTATAGGATTTGGCAGTTGTTATATTAGGGTTTATGAACTGTGAATGTTCTACAATGTTCTCCTGTACCTAGTGAGTTTGAACTGTTGATACATCTCTGAACGAATCTTGTAAATGGTGGTCCCATGGGCGCACTCCAATTTTGGAACCTTTGTTACAGCAAATGGAATAAAGGTTTCGATAATCAAGTAACATATATGCTCACTGCAGCATGTAAATTACACCACTTCTCTTTCTCTAAATTAACTTCACAAATATTTGATTGACACCACACACTTTGTATATGGTTATAGAGTTTTCTTACATTCAGTGGTATGTGTACAAAAGTTTTTTGCAATGCACTTCAGATTATTAATTGATGCAAGTGAGTCTAAGGATGGTAGTGAGGTATTTAAGTTGGCATTTTGATTGACTGGGCCAAAATAATGTGTAGACTCCACTGAGCTAGATTCTTTTCTGTAATTAAGATGCTTATGTAGTTCCTTTCAAAAATGGAAGTGATACTGGCCTTTTTAAATTTTATTTTAATGAAGGGAAAGAGAAACGAGAGCAGGATAAAGAGCACATTAGTGATTAGAGGGCTTGGCCAAGCTGTAAGATATTCAGGTCCTCTGTCCTCTTCTGCGTGAATGTATTAGGGTCCCCACCACCTGCTCTCCAGGAAGATGCTTTTGCCACTGGCTGCAATAACCTCAGGTGCGAGGACACTCCACTTCTGCAGGTAAAGCTTTGCCAGCATTGCAGAAAGCACACAAAGTATGGGGCTAGGAAAGGAAGGAGGCAGAATCTCAGTTCTCTGATTCAGTAATGATAGTATTTGGTGCCTTAAAGCTACAAGACCTGTTGATGAATGTTCGGTGTTAAAGGCGATGCCAGTCCTGTTTAGGCATAATTTAGAACTAGGCACTGAACCCTCAGGGGATGGTGGTGGTGCTGGGCTATAAGCATCAAGGAAGTTTTACTGCTGAAAATACAGGTGCATATGTGACTTGAGGAGTCAGATTTCTGTACCTGAGTGCCTACATTTTATTCTTGTCTTGCATTTTGTGCTTGCATCCTTTGGCAGGTGATGGCTTTGGTGATTTGCCACAAATCATGCAGAAAGCTCTAATGGAGAAGGAACCTGAACCAAACCAACCCATCTTTCAGGCTAGTGATATAATCAGCAAACATCCTCTGGCCCTGCTGCTCTGGATGACCACTATGAAGAGGATCAGGCTTGTGTGTAAGTTATCCTCTCCATGGCTGATCCTAGGGGGTCCGCAATGGAGAAGGCTAAAAGGCTTAACCAGGACCCGCTGGTGTGACCAAGCAGCTATTTACAAATAGCTGTGGTAAAACCCACAAGTCCAACAGAGCAGAAAACCCTGTAGGAACACTGAAAACTGCCCTGGAGTGGTCACATCCACACAGACTGGCAGAAGTAAAAAAAAAAAAATACACAATGGAGGTGTGCTCCACGATCTTAGTTACCTCCCTCAGGAGTCGTACTCTCCCAGTATGACAGAGCCTTCAGTTACAGGTCACAGGCTTTTCCTTTTCCTGCAAAATCTCTGCTTCGTTTGACCCTTCGGAACCGATGGTGGGCTCTGTGCTTCCACCTCAGCTGCTGAAGCATTAGGGTCAGTTCTTCTCACTCGCATGTTGTAACATAATTAGTTAACAAGTATGAAACATATCAGATGCAAGACTGTTGACTATAAAAGTCTCTGAGAAATGAGTCTTTAAAGCTTGTCTCCTCTCGTTAATTGAGAGGGGGCAGGGAGAGAGCAAGAGGTATAGCTTCAGCTCTTCACGTGAGCACAGTACCTCCTGTGGAAAAAATCAGATGTGAATAATAAGGCAAAACTAATTCTGTTATTTCTCATCTTTGGAGCATTTGACTTTATAAACATGTTCCTAATGTTTCTTAATCTATAATTTGATATAATTTAAACATAAGGCTATTTCCTGCTGGCACTGGGAGAAGTTATGAACTCACCCTAATGCAGGTGAATAAGCTCACACCTTTGGAGAGTAAGTGACCTTATTAACGAATTTAAGAGTAATGATGCTGTTCATTGGCGTTCCAACAGACATCGAGATGTCAGCAAGGTTAGGGATCTCATGATGTATGCTCTGGAACAGCCTGTTCTTACGGTTTTAAGAGACATGAGCTGGCATGCATATATTTGCCTCCGGGGCTTTGGCTTTGTCAGGCTTTCCTCAAACCTACGGGTGCTGCTCCTGGGAGACTCTTCCCTGCGCAGGGCGAAGGTGCAGCACCCAGTCGTGCTCTGCTGCATTCCAGGAGTGCTGCCTGAGCCCAAAATAGAAACTCCTAACAACCAGAGGTGAGAACTTTGTTTTGTAAATCAAAGAAAAGTGTTAGTTACTAAGCTGGGGGAGGCCACGGGAAAATAGTTATTTAGCAGTAGGTCTATCCTGGAGCGTAAAAAAAATATACACACAGCTCACAGAGTGTGGATTATAAATTTGCATGTTTTAGATCAAATTCTGTTCTTAACATCAAGAAATTCTGTGCAAGCCCAAGCAACACTGACAAAAGCGGTATTGCTCTGTAGTTCCTCTGACTGAAGGGGTCATAATTTGCCCTCAATTACCTTTAGCTAAGCACGGATCTAAACTAAATCCTTGGAGCTGACCCTCCTCAGATTTGCAAAATGTTCAGATGAGGTCTGCCTTTAAATGTGGCACCCAGCTCCCATCTCACACTTTAACTGCAGTAAGTGTCCCTTTTGAGTTTACCTGTGCATTTGCAGTTGGAGAACTTCAGAAGATAAAAAGTTAATATGATATAAATTTAGGTCCGACATGCTTGCACTGTGAAGGCAGGTTAATCAGCCTCTTAACATCCTGTATTTCCCCTGGCAAGTAATGACATTATGCTTCAATCACATCAGCCTTTTTTTAACACTGCCCTCAAGAAAGATTTGGAAAAGATAAACATTTCCCGTAACATTTTTTCCCCCCTGACTTGCATCAGCTATATATGATTTATCTTTTAATGTGTTAAGGCCAGCTCAGTACTCCCTGCCCAAGATAATCTCTCATTGACTCCACCAGGAGATTTTCTCATGGCAAGAACATTAAACAGAACGCCGATTTTATTTTATTTTTAATGTGCTTCTGACAAATTTTTTAATTTTATATCTCCCTTTTAATTTTCATTTCTGTCTCGATGCAGTAGAGATAATTTATTGGGATATAGTTTCTACACTATTGTTTCAGCCCCGCTTTAACACCTGCCATGGATGATAAGTAGACAGCCTGGCTACTGGTGTAAATTATGGAAGTGCGAGTATTGCATTAGCATTTCCATAACATTGCCAGCCACAAATTACTTAATGGTACCCGAAGTCAATAGGACATTAAGAGTATTATTGTGGCCAGTAAGGAATGTACAATTGAACGTGGGGTGGGTGTTTGCATCACAGGTGTGTAATATGCCATCCACTAGTATATCATGAAATGTGACTCTCCCTCCTATGCTTTGCTTCTAACTTTATTTATTATGGCAGTCTTTGTGCGTAGGCGCTGAGCTGAGTCATTTTTTGGATGGCAGGATTGCTGTTATCAATGATTTTTTTTCTTTATTCACATTGGCTCTTACAATATTTTCTGCTAGCTTCAAATATTCACCTTTTTTTGCTACAAAGGCACTTTGACAGTTTAAGAAATTGAAAGCCTACATCAACCTTGCCTTGATATTGTAGTCAGTAGCAGGTAAAAAGTTATTACATTCTTTTCTTTGTGTACGGTGGGGACAGTCCTAAATTTTATCATGTATTTGCTAACTTTAAATTCCACTCTTGAAAATGCTTGTATTCATGATTACCTGTAGCAACAAAAAAGAACACATGAAATCAGTGCTGCTATTTTTGCTATTAAACATGAGGAAAATGAGGTCCTGAAATAGGATGCTATAGAGAAATTAGATTTTCATTGGTAATGTTCTTTTATTTTACTCATCAAGATAGCTGTCATAATTAAATGCTTTAATTGGAAACTGGTTTTTGTTTACTTCTTGAGAAGAAGTTTTGATATTTTTGCATGACTTCTGCATGAGCTTTGTTACAAAATGACATGATCAATTTAAAACAGTTCCCCTAATGATTTTATGAGGCTTTTGAACCTTTTTCCTCATTATGTGTAGTTACTGGCACGTAACCAATTGCAAGATCAAAAGATAGTTTTGCTTACAGTACGTGTTATGAAGCACAGTGACCTTGTCCTCTTTGATTTTTCGCCAAGATGCTTAGAATTTGCATCTCCCAATTTATGCCAGTTCTGATGTGAACTTTGCCATCCAATGATATTTAATACGAGGCACGGGGGAAAGTGGGGGTGTTTGTTTTTGTTTTGCTATGATGGGTTGAACAGACAACCAGAATCTCCATCCAGGCTGACCCGGTTGCAAAGCCCTGCTGTGGAATCGACCCTGCAAAATTTCCTAGCAGAAATGGTTGCCCTACCTTAGAAACTATGGGGCCAGATGTAACTTTTGAAGGATAGCTGAGAAAAGCAAAGTAGACCAGCCCCTGGGATCCCTGCCCATCCTTCAGGAAGCATTGTCTGCCACAGTATCAGACCTTAATTATAGTAATAGAAATACAGTAATGCAGCAAGAAGAGAGCAGTATCTACTACCTTCAAGTTCAGAAAAATCATTTTGTCCCTGGGACAATGAGTTTCCAGGGATCCTCAGCCAAGAGTGGGTTTTTTCCACAGCTCGGTACCCTCATGTGTGAGGCTCATCTACAAAGCAGTCATATTTCTGGCCTGCTCCGTGACAGTTACTTTGCATCAACTCTAAATATACTCAAGTGTTACAAACACAGCCAATGCAAAGTGGCAGAAGGTATTAAAATCATGCTTAAATTGCTGCCAGTGTGTTTAGTTCATTCACAGTCATTCCCATGAAGCAGGTGGTTTCTAGAAACATTTATTTTCTGTGCTTGCACTCATTGCAATGCAGACTGAATGCCTCTGCATAAACAATTAATCTGACTTCTTTGCATCAGGCACCCTTTTGATAAATACTGCTGTTGCAACTTGTTTGCACAGGGTGAAGACCTATCACTTAAAAACATTTACTTGATATATTTACATATAATTCTGCATTCTCTCAAGACCTGTTGGCAGCATTAAGTTATTCTACAATGTCAGCTGTTACAAGGTTGTGAGTTTCTTGGCTCTTCAGTGTTGCATAGAAACAAAGCACTTGCAGATGCTTTGCCATTTGGCTGTAATGTTGCTTTCCAGTTAACAAAAAAAGCATTTCTTGGATGTCATATGAGCATCAGTATCAGATTTCTGAGCGATTAGACTGGTGGTACAGGCAGATCTAAAACTGTTGCTACTGCGGGTGTGTACTAAACCTTTAGTAAGGTCTTTGATGTTCTACCTGAGTGCTTACAAACTGTTACCACCTTAGTCTGTCAGCATTTTTGATGTTCCAAAATGTGAAAACGATAACCACATATCATTAGCAACCTGTTGCTGTTCAAAGATAAAAGCCAGCGATGGCAGAAGCAATGTTAATAGCCACACTGTTATCTTAGAGATGCATTAGCTGAGCTGTGCCACGCACTAGGATTTGTCTTGCCATCCATTAAAATAATTAATCAGCAAAATGGCATGTTAATGAGCACTGTAGAGATGCCTAGATGGGTCCACAAAAATGATCCTTTATGCCTGAGGCCAGATTCCGTTCTCACTTACAAAAAGGAAAATGCAAGGGAATTCTGTTGGCTTCGATTGCATTGTTGTTCTTACAGCAGCACGTGAATAAAATCACAAGCAGATCCATAAAACTGAGGCAAAGTATAGTACGAGCAAATGATTTTTAGAATGATTGTTGGATTCATCTGAGGAAGAAAAAAAATGTGGAAACTGTGAAATATTGCAAAAATTATTTTTGTTAGTAAAAAAGTAACTTAGATAGGGCTGTGGCTGCAACTAAATCATCTGTCACTGAAAAGTATGCAGGCCTGGACGATAGTTGGGGAAAGAAAACCCCCCTAAATGTTGATAGGAAAGTGCTTGGAAGCAAAGTGCTTAGTAACAATCAGAAGAGATGACAGATTGTATTATTGCACAACAATAAGTCTTCAAGGTATTAGAGGTATCAATTTACAGCGCTTTCTATACCATCATTACCTGCCACAGACTGACTCTAATCACGGCAATAGAAAACAGGGTAGCTCCATGGGTGTTTGTGACTTTCTCTGAATATTTATGAAGGTTATAAATTAAATCAGGATCTTGCTCTCTGTTCTTAGCCCATCTGTATAACCATGAAGGCCAAATGAAGCTTTTAGTCATTATACTTAATTGGATGAATGGCCTTCAAAGCTGTCAATAAGTGGTGTGTTCACAGTAAGGTAATTAATAATGCTATTTCCTTTTGGAAGACATATCATTAGCCATTATTTCTCGAGATACAACACTGATGTCTTTATTCAAAGAGGTAATTGCAGGTTACCCACCAATTCCCCACCAGTGACATCATCTTTGCAAACTGAATCTCACAATCTGTCACTTTTGAATTCATAATTAGGATATTTTTCTCATGACAAGTGAATGTTATTGAAAGAAATACCTACTTTGTCGTTACAGGAATAAGCACAGCCATACTGAAGAGTGAGGGGCTTGTAACACAAATAAGGCTTGTGAGTTGTGAGACTGAACATCTGGGACCTCCAGAATGACTGTATTGAAGGATCCAGCAAAAGTCACAAAGGCAAATCAGGAGCTGTATCACAACCAGGGTGTCACCAACAATTTTGATGGCATACTTGAACAGACATGCCGAAAAGATTCTCTGCTGCAGAACTCATTTGCTAATTCAGAGTATTTTATAATAACACAAAAAGAGGTTCTGTTAGATTGCCTCCGTTCAGAGAATTCATAGTACACAGTGTGAATGTCCTTTTTAACCCCTCTTAATTAGCTAATGTGCTACGCAGCGCAGTTGATTTCTGACCCTATCCTGGGAGGTCAGAAACATGGATAGCGATGGGATCTGTTGGTGCTTTTTATTATGTTTATTTCTCTGGGCAACCTGTTCCGGGGCCTCACCACCCTCGTAGTGAAGAATTTCTTCCTAATATCTAATCTAAATCTCCCCTCCTTCAGCTTAAAGCCATTCTCCCTTGTTCTATTACTGCTACCCTATTTTAAAATGTATGTGTACAAATAACAAGAATCCTTCACCAAGAGGTGAACAGCTCTTGTTAATGTGGTAAAGTATACAGCTAAATTATATCTGTTTATGTCAGTGTGAAATCCTTAAAAACAACCATAGTTTTCAGCTGTCTCAGGGAGTTACTCCTCTTCCTTTCGCATTGGCTGTTCAGGTTTTTCAGCATCTTGAGAGTTTCGTAAAGGTATAAGCGACAGCATGGTTTATACACTGACTTTGATCTGCAGACTTCAAACAAATATGCTCTGCAAGTATTTGTCACAGACCCAAAAGTCTAGCAGGAGCTGGAGCCCGTTCTATACCCAAACCCAGACATTTTGGTTCTCTTTTTATATCCTCACCAATAGCAGGAACATATTTAACATGGTTTCTGCTTCCCTGATCCTCACTGTTTTTTTCACCTCAAGTCATCTTTCACACACATCGCCTTCTTGCATCTTGGCTCTCCGAGCCGCCCGAAGCCCATCGCAGTGGTGGGGCAGTGGTGAGGTGCCTGTGGCCGACTCCATGGACCTGTCCCCACTGAACATATTGGCTGCTCCAGTCCCACGCAGGGTTGAATAAGAAAGCGAAGAGAACCACTCTGCAGGTATGTCTTTGTCATACTCTTTTTATAGCCAGCCTCTCTGCTTGCTGCTCCTCCACTCCGGTTAGCATGCAGGCAAGCACGGGCTGTATCTTCCAGGCAACGGCTAAGATCTCAGGTACTGTTTCAGCCGCAGGGTAGTGTCAAGGGCCATTTCGTATTGCCTCTCAGCTCTTAATTCTGCTCTTCAGCTGAGTTTCTGTCTGCACCCAACTACATATGTGCTTTGGAAGGGAGCTGGCCTTCAGCTGACCCTATGTCAACTCGTGTACCCCAAAGCATTCGAGATACAGATGAAGGGTTGCAAAGGGCTTCATTTAGACAGCTAATGGCATGGCTAATCCCCAAGCAAGGCACGCAGTTTGGAACAGGTTCTGAGCAAAAATAGTGTTGATGGCCTTGGTATTCTTGACCCAGGACAGGAAGATTCATTCTTATTTCACTGTCTAGCTTTGCCACACTAGCAAGAGCTGTCTATCAGAAAGCTGTAATGTAGTGGAAACTCTCTGGAGTTTCTTTCTTGGTGGTTTAAAGACATGGTGCTAAGCAGTTTCTTCTGGTAAAATATTTTAAGTAGTGACATAATTTCCTTCAAATAACTATCATTTTCAAGCCCAATAAAAATGAGAGCTTTAGGGCCTGCATTAACTCAAACAGCCCTTTGGAGAATGTCTGACATTTTATGAATACTTATTGTCTGGTTTTTCTACCTACTCTTACATAATGAAATACCTAACACCTGGAAATGTGTAATGATGTCAAGAAAGAAGATCTAACACCTAGCGCTGCCTGGAATATCAGGCATCAGAATTTCTCATTTGTAAACAATATTTTTCTTACAGGGCTTGCAGGTATCAGGAAATCTTTATCTCAAAGCCACTGCAGGAAATGTTCAGACCTTCAGTGGATGGGTGCACTGTGACTGATGGCATACTAAAAAAAAAATTACCTCCCTACGTTAGAAATGTAGGCCTTGAAAAACTATAGGCAGCATGGTTGTGAATGGCTCTTGCAGAAGCACTGTGTGAAAGATTACATAAAATTCTCTCATGGGAATGAAGAGATGTCATATTTCAAATTTAATACAATAAAAATTGAGTTCAGTGCCTGATCTCTTTTTTCTTATCTGACTATATTTGCTATCTAACTTGCTATGTGGAAAAGATGACACTTTTCTTCCCCCCAACGATCTCATCTCTCTTTAATATTTTCTTTTTTTTCCTTGCAAACATCCCAGTGTAGTATTTACCTATTTAAAAATCTAGGGAGAATGCTAGTACATGGCTGCATTTAAAAAGCAGCATTAAAAATACAACTTCTTGATTTATTAAGGAGAATGAAGGTGGGTTTTCCTCTATGCTAATTCCTCAAATTTATGACAAATTGTAATGCATGCTTGTGGAACAATTAAGACATCATTATCGAGAAGTGAAAGTCTGGCAATAAAACTTCTTTGAATTTTGCCTTTTAAATACACAGAGTCGAATCCTGGAAGTCTTTCTTTAGTAGAAATACTTGTGTGATAAAAGACTGTTCAATACATGTCCCTTTATCCAAATGCATTTCCTAGATGATAGGGTAGATAAAATTATCAAACCCATAAGTGTTTTATTTGCAAGAATAAAGTGACTGTTGAATGAGGGTGGGTTTCCACAGCTGTACTAGCCATCAGCTGCAGTCGGTGCTGACTAGGGGGGATGAAACACGAGGCCAGCGTATGCACGCACGCAGGAGTTGATGCAACCACTCCTGCAGATACGAGTGGGACATGCTCCTTTCGGTTGTGCCCCAATGCTCCTGCAGGCTTGGTCAATCAGTGTAGGACTTGTTCTCCCATTTCTACATCGGGGCTAGTGTACATCACAGACAAAACTCAGAACCAAGACTTTTATGATGTCTTCTCTCTGGTTTTTGCCCAGCTCAATTAGCAGGATAACAGTGGGCAGTTGGCCTCTGCCCTAAAGAAGGTTTGGCATTTGGGGCAGCTATGGAAGCTCTTCCAGATTCCTGAAGCAGAGCTTATCATGGGGCAGTGGAGCACGGCCATGATACACTGTTGAGTTATTCTGGCGTGATACAATTGCCTCTTGATAAAGGACCTCAACGGTTGTCTTAAAATCAGGGTACACTAACATATAACAAAGCCTTTTACTTGCCAAAGGCTGCTTAAAAGAATAAACATTAGGGACCATGCCCTTCCCTCCAAATCACAGATATCTTTTTTGTCCGGCTGCACCTTTGGCTAAAGATGTGTGTTTCAGCCCTGCTTCTGTGGCATTTAAATCAGTAGGAAAATCTTATTCTGCCTCACAGGAGAGGATCTGGGCATTATTGCTTAATAACGCGCACAACTGAAAACACTGGCCCTAAGCAGCGTTACTTCACTAAAATGAAGCAACTGGATGGTTGTTTTGCACAATCTCGGCATGTGCTTGCAGATGGCTTTGTGCAACAGTAGCTGTGCTAGGATGATAGGCATGATTTGTGTCCTCAATAGCTATAAACATATCAGTAGAAGGCGTTATTAATGATCATAAGCCATAATTATCGGCAAACTGCTAGATGCTCAATCCATTGATTATATTAAAGAACCTCTTAGAAAGGTGTAAAGCATGAGTATTATCACTGTTGCATAAGGAAATAATTATGTAATGAATATGTAATTGTGTAATGCATAAATAATGTTAACGATGCTGCCAAATGTTAACTTTATTAATCACTAGAGGGCAGATTATAATCCATGCTGGGTACTTTCCTGCTCGCTGCCTATGTCACAAGGAGGCAACAGCTCTCAGCAGCTTGCTCGCTGGTGTGCAGGCAGGTGAAGGCAGGTGGAGGCAGGTGGAGGCAGGTGAAGACAGGCAGGGTGGGAGTGGAGGGAGCCAACACTCAGCCCTCCCCTACGCAACCAGCAGCAGAGCTGAGAGAGAGGGCACAGAGAAGTAGTCCAAGTTCAGGAAGTCTGATGGACCTTGCATCCTTCTGTTGAAACAAAAGGGAGACACAGACCACACTGACTTTTAGTAGAAATCTGGTTTCTGGCATTATATGAATGTGATTTTTTTTTTACCTGGTTTCAAATTTATGGTAGAGTCAAAGCTCCAATCCAATAGCAAGAGCATTTGTGATAGTATAGCTCATTGTATGCAAAAATGTTTACAAGATCAAGGCATTTATGATTATTTTATAAGCTCACTAGTCTTTAATATGCATCATACCCCCTGCCTTTTTTTGTATTTTCAGAATTTATGCAAACATGTATATTTACTGTAAATTTTGCCCAGTAGCAAGTTATAAGAATCTACATTGTAAGCTTACTTTTAGTCTGTACTCCACTTCCAAAACAAACAGACTCAGTTTTGGTGTTAACATAAAGCCACCCTACCTATGTATATCCAGGACAACCATGGGGGATCTGCTCTGTGCTATTTAACTTAAACCAAAAGGAGTCGAATGAAGTTTGAGCTTAAGACAGTTCTTGTTGTTTCCTCCAAACCGTGGCATGCCGATAAAATCAGTAACATTTCAATCCGTTGGATTTTTAAAGTAGAGAGAGACTAAATATAGACATGGAGACCTCTCGCTCAACCTGCTGACCCTGAACCAAGTGGCTGGAGGTTGCACCGACAAGAGCCCCATTGTCCTTTTCATTAATCAAACCCACTGAGCCAGGTAAATCTTTAAACAAGATGAATGGGCAGCATTTTTAAAAAGTAAAATAATTCACTAGGCTTTGGATGTGTTTCTCTTTAATTAGTTTGATGAGCACAAAGTCTGAAGCCTTGTCAAACACCCAGTATTAACTTCTGATGCTGACCTAGAAAAGGAGCGTTGCAGAGGTAAGAGAATGAGCAGGTGAAACTAACTGAATAAGAGATCTTTTCTGTTAAAGCCTTTTGCCAGATGAAAAGAATCATTACCACAATGATACTTCTAATTATACTGTCATTAGGGTACTACTGCAGGTTCCTATGGTGCATGAAGCTCTCCCTCTTTCAACAACTTGATCCAAAAAGGGTAAAATATAGGTATTAACCCTTTCACTGGACATAAAGCTGAATTTTTAGGCAAGCTAAAAGAACACAGTTTATTTTAAAGTCAAGTCATAATACTTTTGAGGTTTCTGGAGAATTTACAAGGGCTTTTTATTTTAAATTCAAGTAGTAAACAATACTGAAGAGTAAATTACCTAGCTACTGTGCATTCTTGCCAGAGGCCAAAGATGGGGAAATGATGATGTGTGTTTCTCAAGATAGCCAAAAAGGAAAGAAAACATCTTTTATTGTTGATCTAATGGTTGCCTGACTGGAAAATGTGAGGTGAAGTTTCTGGCACAAAGTTGTTGTCCAAGCCATTGAAAAGGAGCCAAGAACAGATAACCCACTGGGCTGCAGAGAACAGCATTGTTCAAGGTCACTCTCAATGCATGAAGCAGCTGTTTAATCTACGAAGTGAAAAATGCTTCCATTTTTTTATAACTTTCAAGCTGCAGATGATGCTATAGCATGACTGCAAGGCTTTCTCTTTAGTGTAGAGGCTTGGACATTCAGCTCTTGGATCTGAAAAGGATTAAAAATCACAGGCACGCATGCAGCTACGGTCCAAGGTGCAAAAAATTATGTGCTATTAGACTTTGGATTGCAGGTCCAAGTTGACCCCAGACCCTTGTCTAAGACTGACCTGGAGAGGAACATCATTTTCTTGTTCTGTCTAGTGCAAACAGTGTCTTTTCTTACTGTTCTGGATAGAGTCTAGCTCATATTTCGTTCTTCAGGAGCAGATGGTGGGACCGTAGCCTGTTCTGGCATATAGAACAAAATCTTGTCATCTTCAGCGTTTCAAGAGTAGGGGACTTGAACCGTGTGGGTTCCACATGTACAGAGTTACTAGAGCGTTAAATAGGCTGCAGCTCTCTCATAAGGACCACTTAACTTGGTGGGGTGTCCCCAGGCAGAGGCTGTTTCAGGCATATAGCTTAGGTTAGTATTTGGGATCCAAAATTAGAAGCCTATCATCAGAGGAAAGGGAGAGATACCTAGAGGAAGGAGACTTGGAGGACTAAGTTATGCCTGAGGCAGACGGCATGAATGTTGGGATGAAATTACAATCTTTCAGTGGAAGAAACTGAGCAAGGACGGTAGATCAGAGTAACAGATACCGCAACAGCCAAATACATAAAGGCAAAAGGAGAAAGGGCAGCTAGGAAAAAAGAGATAAATTTCCACAAAGGGGGGAAAAATAGCGGTGTTCATGGACCCCTGTACGTTGAGGGAATGGCTTTTTTTGTGATGCTCAGCCAGTGACACTGCAGTACCACAATGCAGTTTATGGAATTTTCGCGTGAGGATGTGGCTATGGAGGTTTTGTGAGTCCCAGAAGCTTCTCTTTGATGACTAAGTAGTTATTAGCTCTTTTGAGACCAAGTACCATTTGGATAATTGGTGAGTGGACTGTGACCTGAAGTACTGATAACTGGAGGGAAATAATTCAAAATTCTTTTCAGTTTTACTCCATACTGCTTTTGTTTCATGTTCACACAGCTCAATCTAAAACATGAATCATTATTTTCATAAGAGAAATCATAATTGGCATAATTTGAAGAAAAGAAGTAGTAACAGTTGTTAATATGGGCAGAATTCAATTAATGAAACACCAAACCACATACTGTGGCTGATTTGTTTCTAAAATATCCTCTCTTCTACTTTAATAAGCAAATGTATTGTCTGTTGTGGTCAGTCTTTTAAAAAGGCAACAGGGTTTACCCCTTCTGCCCTATTTTTTTAATCTTTGCTGTGATCCACAATTTGAAAACAAAGGGTCCGTTCCTTTATGCCTGAAACTGGTGGGACTTCTGACTAAAATCACAAGTGACTTCATGCACGATCATAGAGTTGTTCTGATTTAAGTGACATTGCAATGCTGCCTGGCATGTGCAGAAAAGAGACCCTTTCACAGGACACTAAAAGCAAAAAAGCCTGGGAAACTTACTCCGAACTTTAATGCCATGATGAGGAACACTTCCAGTTTGCAAAGGAAGCAGCTCCATCGGTGACTACTGCTGCTGAGGACCTTTTCTGAGCCTGCGGAGCTAACACGGCCTGTGTCTCACCTTGCTAACACGCTCGCGTTCCTGGTGGATTTCCCGTGCATCCTTTGCAACCCCATAAGTGAGGGTGCTCATGTGAATGATCCCTATGCTCTTTTTTAGAGAAAACAACTGCACTGGGAAAGGCCCAGGGCTTGCAGCAGTCCAGCTGGCTCACCTCCTTTGGACTCCTTCAGCTGAGCCCGCAAACCCAGAGGAGCAGTAAGGAGCAGCAGGTCTCTGAGCAGCAGAAGGCAGTGCAGCTGGAAGAGAACGTGCTGCAATCAAAAATATCTAGGTGCACTAAAAAAAATAGCTGTATTTTTACCATGGGAGACAGTGCCCAATGTAACCCTACATCAGGCAGCCCTCGGGGAGGGGTGGAGAGAGGAACGACTGGTTGGCATATGGAGAACCCTGAATTAGCCAGTTAGCCTAGGTCTAACCCAGCCTTTAACTGAGTCTGACTTAGCCTCAGTCCTCCACTGCAGCGAAATCTTGGGGAGATACACATTTTCAGCTGAGCTTTATGGTTCATCATATGCCTTTGTAAAGGACCATAAGGTGAGATGCTCAGGCCACGTCACTTATTTTTTGCATAGTATCCGACGATACTTTAAGAAGACCTTTTAGGATCCGTTTTTCTTTTTAAACTTGGAGTGGTGTCAAATTATTTTCAAGTACTTTAAAATATTTTCACTTACCAACTACTGTTCCTTTTCTAAGCAAAATAAATGGTTATAGGCGGCCCTGAAAATACAGCGTTCATTTATCCCCGTCTGATCCCTGTGCAGAATCCTGCTCCGTAATACGCCGAGGTTTGCTTGGCCCCCTCTGCTCCCCTCCCCTCCGCTCGCTGCTGATGGATGTTGATCCCGGTCTGGAATAAAACAGCTATCCTGGTGACTTTGCGAGGCGTTGCCGCCCTTGGAAAAGGAGGGGAAATCGTAGGTGAGTACTTTAAGAAAACAGCCTGACGAGCAGCACCCTGAGATAGACTGTGCCGGCCTTTCGTTGGCTCTATTTTTCTGGTTGTTTGTGCAGTGAAATCACATGATGACATAAGTTCGCAGTTTACTTTAAATATGTTCTCGCTGGAAGAGTGCCTCACCCTTAACTGCAGGCATAATAAAATGGCTTAATTCACAGCTTTTGAAAAATCTCTTTTTATCCATTTTTTTTAATCACTTTGGGCTGCAAGGAATTTTTTCTGATATTTTTCTTATGCTCTCACCAGCGCCAGCCTTTAGTAAACTAATTTCCAAGTACAGGAATTGTAATAGGGCATTCTTCATGAACTGCAAAATTACCTCAGTTATTACCTGCCCAGTCATTTGTTCCTGTTTAGTTAGTAAGTGGAAAATATTTTACAACTTTCTTCAGACAATGTTCCTCTTTTTCAACATTTACGGGGCCTTCATTGTATAAAATGATTCTATGATTCTATAATCTCTGCACAAGATAAGAGTTTAATAAAGAACACCCAGATTTTTTAAATTTCTGTATGTCTATAACACCTATTTTGCCAATGCTTATAGATTTTTAGGTGAGTTTAATTTTTAAACAAAAAGGAGATATGAACCTTATTTCTGATATAATTAGAAACCTAAAATGTAAGTTTGCTCACTGAAAACTGTATCTTGGAGTTCTTTTGCAATACAAGTTAATTAACTGGATTTAGATATTTGCAAGATGATATATTTAATGGGATTACTGCTCATATAATGTTCTCAGTGACTGATTTGGAATCTAAGCTGAGGGAACAGAATACCGAATTTCCAGCTCTTTGAGAGTTAATGTTGTGTTAAAGAAAAGTACAATCTGAACCTTATTGTTCATGAATAGCAAAGTTATTCTAGTGAAATAGAGCCGGTGCCTACAAGGGCTACGCGAGGCAGATGCCGGCGCAGGAGTGCGCAGAAACCGACATTCCTGCAAGCGCTCGGGGTCCAGATATATCCACACCTGAACTCCTGGCAAGTTCAAGGCAATTGCGTATCTCATCAAAACATAATGGCCCTTTATTCAGACCCTGTCTCCCAAGTGGGATCAATTAGATGCTTTGGTCTGCGGGCTTGAAAATAAACACTCATGTTTTCATTTATGTTTAGAATGAAAATGAAGACATATGACCGTGTCTTTTCTGCCCGCTCCTGTCATGTTTTGAAACTGCTGTTAATTCATTCTTTCAAAATATTGATCGTCTTTTTAATAGAAAAATGGGGAAAGTTAAAGGATAACTTGCTCTGGGGAAAAATACAGTAGCCCTGACCAAGAATATTTCCATGTGCCAATATATCCCACATTAGCGTCTATCTTCTTTTTAAGGCAAATATATTTCTGTGTGTCAATTTGGTTCACTACAATGTTAGAGTCTCACTCCTAGCACAGGATTTCTCTAATGAATATGATAATTTGAATCTTACGATCAGAGTACTACTTTTAAAAGAAATTTGAACATTTTTTGTTTAAATGCTATTAAGTGTTTCAATATTAGCTCAGTCAAATAACTATTAGATTGGGGAATTTATATTCTCACTTTAGTGGATGGCTGTGTCATTCTACAGTTCTTCTTTATTGTAATATTTTTTAAAAGTACTTCACAAGTAAAATGATAATTCATGTTTAACCAACATAGATTTTAAAATTTAACCAGTGTTCAAAAGCTCCAGTGAGTTCAAATATCTTAACATTTTTATTTGTGAGAGTAATTTTAATTTTCAGCTTTGCTAAAATGAAGTCTAAAAGAATTAACTGGATAAGATCATTCGGTTCACAGCGGTTCACCAGCACGCGTGCTGGAATGCCGACAAAAATCCCACGAAGAGAAGGAGATACTCACATACCTGCATGCATCTTCCCAAAATCAGAGCTAAAATACCACTGGAAATTATATTGTTGTTTGGCTTGGGGTTTTTTTTAACCAGTTTTAGCTTATTTTGTGTAACATATTTTGCCTTTAACATAAGAGCCTTGGTTTGGATGCGATCACGTACTGTGATCAGGGGGTTTTAGTGACAGGGATAGAAACAGCGAGCTTAGCTGTACGTGCACAGTCAAAAGTGAGCTGTCAATCGGAGTTGTGCCAAGGCAACCTTGAAGTCTCATGTTTTACATGATGGTTACATTATAAGTATTTCATTCTAACTATTTCAGTAATTCAATAAACTGCTCTTATTAAGCTAAATTTAGATCTGTTCTGTTTATAAATGCATAAAAGTATGCCTGTCTGTTTTTCATGATTTGTCTGTAGTCAAGACAACTGTGAAATGTGCCCTGTAATACAGAGCAATCACTAAATAGACCACAATAGATTAATAGCTTACAGAAACCTCTTAAAATATTCTCAGCTCATATATTTGTGACGAGTTTGTGATCTTAAAGTATGATATTCTGTGATTTACCAGTAAAGGAATTTGAATTGTGCATTTATATTCCTGTCCTGTAGCATGATGTTCTTATTTCTGGCTGGGGATTTCACTGATGCAACCTCAGATACTGTTTTCCCTGGACTGCACAGCAACGCCACTGTTTGAGGGGGAATTCCAGAGCCAAGGAAGAGGTTTTCCTCGGTTCTTCAATTTATGCTGTGTGTATTATCACTGTATACACCACAGGAAAAAGCTGATCATTTAACAACTTTCTTCCAAGCGTCAAAGTGTATCTGTGAGTTTACAAAGTCAGGGTTTTGTAACGTAGGGATTTAATCTTCAGGTCTTTTCAAAGCACAGCCAGTTATGGAAATAGCAAGCAGCCGTGTATGAGTGCACAGCAATATTGCATGCCTGGGAATGGTGTTTGCCGTGTCAATATGAAATTATAAGGAAGATCTCAGGTAGGCTGGATTCAATGAATCAACGGCCATTTGTCAAGGACGCTGGAACAAGCATTCGTGGGGTTTTTCTTTTGCTCTCAGTATGTGGAATTAGTGTTCTCCAGGATGCAGTTACAGTCGTAGGCACAGATAGCAGGGAGATAACAAACTAATGCTTGGAAGAAGCAGATTTGATCAAGGCATGTGAATGAACAAGGCCAAGGATAGTACTTCTGATTTAACAGGGCTGATACCGGTTGTACTTGGGGAGTTTCTATCAGCTGATACTAAGGGTAGTTGTTTGTGCAGTTATAAGAGCAGCTAAAAACATATTGCAAATAAGTCTCATTAATTTGAATAGTCTATAGTTAAAGAGAAATATAAAATGACATCAGACTGAAGGAACTTTGAAGAGACCGTATACAAGACACACATCACTTGTCAGAACTGAAATACTTTGTGAAGTCAAGTGTTGCCAGAATGTCTGAAAATGTTTTGACAGTATCAAAATATATCTTTTGGAATGAACTGATGATGCGATTTTGGCATTTCAATCCAACTTTTAAATTAACTTTTTTTCAGTATTCTGTTCCATTGAAAGTTGGGCTGAAGCTAAGTGTAACGAAACATCTGTGTTTAAATTAGTGTAATTTTTCTCCAGTTACAGAAAGAACAGTAGTTACAAACGTATCTTGACAGATGTATTTTACAACTATCTTCTCTCTTACATCTTCTATCCACAGATAAGTGAGAGAAATACAAAGTTGTATTATTGAAAAGGCAATATCTGAGAGCACCAAAAAAATGTGATGCTGTATTAATCAAAGAATAACTTAATTCTGTACTAATAACAATTTAGAAAACACAAAATGAAGCTAGAACATTTGTGAAATTATCATCCATTGCACATATTAATTGACAGTGCACTCCAGGAATTAATTGATACGAGCATGGGATCTGGCAGTTATGGCAGATAGCGATGCTCTTCTCCGAGAAGAGGGAACAAGCAGTGCTAGTGCAAGATGACAGCATTCTCGGGCTCCTCGGTGAGAGCTATGAATTGTTTTTCAAATGCATCATTCACCCTCGCAAAGAGCCGTTGGAGATCCTTGGATCAGGCCTGAGAGCAGTTAGGTATTCACTGTCTCCATTTCAGCCCAAATATAACATGCAAATGGAGGAGTTCATCGGGAATGCATTTGGCAGCCCTGGGCAACCAGCTTTTCCCAAAATGAGAGCCTGTGGAAAGCTGTTTTCATCTTTCCAAGCCACTGGCCTTATGGACTTCAGTGCAAATAAGTTTCCAAATAATGAATCTGCAGTTCAGTTTCTGGCCAAGGCGAACGAGCACACATTAACTCATTCAGGAAGGAGATGAAAAGCTCACATTCAGGATGCATTAATCTGAAAACAAGTGTACTTTTGTGTCTGGGGAGTATTATTTTCATTGCCATCAATTTAGAACATAGATAGACTGTGATTCTAGCTTCACTATCAGGTTGCCCTGCAGGCTGAGACCCCTCCCCAGGCCACTCTATTTAATTTAGACTAATCTAAAGCTAAGTGAAACTTTGTACCCTCTCTGATTTCTCCCTATGATGGGGAACACTCTGATTTCCCCTTCCCCAGTGACCTGCTTGGAGTGGCTGGGGAACTGGGGGAAGGAGGGGTACTCAGGAAAGTGACCCCCAGGTAAGGGGAATCATTATTTGTGCCAGCTGACAACCTATTAGTAGGTGGCAAAAACGTTCAACCAACTTCTTCTCTAGCAGTTATTCTGTTAGTTTGAATTTTCCTTCACTTTTACGCTATTCTTTTGAAGGTAGCCTTCGGTACGTTAATTTTTCAATGCATTGCACATTATCTACAGAGATAAATCTCCTGCAGAGTGGAATGAAATCCGGTACTTAATGCTACTCTTACACAATTCTTGTGATCCTACACTTGCAGTGAAATTTGATGTGGCAGAAATCGGGCTCTGTGTTTTTCATGTTGATTTGTTGTGGGTTTGGATTTTTTTCATGGAATAACATTCTCAGTAGGGTGAAGGAAGGAGTCAGCAAAACAGATCTCTGATTCCCATAGGCAGATGAGCTGAGGACAACATGCATCCCTCATTCTCAACGTTCTTTTAGAAGAATGTAACCCTGAAAGGAGAGAAGGCGTCTATGTGTGTGTGTGTGACTTCACACGGACATGCCTTTTTTTTTCTTTTGCCTTCACATTTACTGGTAGTTTCGTGAAACATGCAGTGAGCAGGATATGGGTAGGTCTCATAGTTATTGCACAGAGTCTGATGACAATAATAGATTTTACACCATTTGCATTCTTTTTTCTGGACAAATTTTAATTTACTACAGCAGTGCAGCTCCTTGTGAGATTCAGCGACATCAATATCTGCACGAGAATCTGTTTTGGACAATGTCTAAGTCAAGAAGACTTTTGTGGCTTTGCTACATCTTTCCTTCTTGTCCTTTGAAATTTACAGATTAGTCCATGCATGAGACCTCACAGAGGTGTCTTTGATAGACTTGCTATCATTTCGGACAATTGGGGTTGGTTTGTTTGCTTTCTTTTTTTCTTTTTTTTTCTTTTTTTTTCTTTTTTTTTTAACCTACTGTGATTACTTTCTGTGGATAAGCCAAGTGAAGAAAAAAGATTATAACCAGGTCCTCAACTGGCAAGCACTCAGCAAGCAAATCAGCAGGTTCACACACACAAAGAATCAGGTCGTCATTAAATTTGGGCTCTTAACTTCTTATTTGAAGAAGCAATGAGATGCAACTGCCTGTGACTCTTAATCTTTTACAAAGCAAAATTTTGGGTCTCTGCTCACAGGCAAGAAAAAATGATCTGCAGCATTACTAAGTTTAAATGTGTTAATCAGTAAATTTTAATTACTCCATCAATAGCCAATGAATAAACAAAAGTGAACAAGAGCTGCTAGTCTGAGCAGTGCTTGGAAAATATCTTAAAACACTATTTAAAATGGAACAATTTGGAAATATTCAGCAGGTCTTAAAAGGCACTGCTAAAGTATCCAAATTTTCCTCAAGTCTTTGACTTTAGTGTTTCCATGAAAAAGGTGTTAGATGTGATGAAATTATTACACTTATTAGTTTTAACTGACCTTGAATTTTCATGACCTTGCCCTCTCATAACTGCAGCTGGAAGAGTTCAGAGGAATTATTTCAAATTTAACCGGTTTCATCAGATTAATGATAGAACTGATGAGCTCCAGATCACATCTGGAGGATGGAGGGTTCTGGTTTTCAACAGTGCAAGGGGGAGATACCTTAAGGGAAGAGAGGTCTTAAATTTATCGCCTGGGTGCTGCTGGGCTACAGCTCTCCTGGTGATGTTTCTGAACATCTTTTCATAGCAAGAGAAGTACCTGGGGTGCAAATCTCTTGAGGCAGCCTGGGTGCAAGGGGCACTTGCAGTTCAGTCATCGTTTTCTGACGGTTGTTCAGACACTTTACCCAAACTTGCCAGAAACACAAGTATAAACTTGCACAGCAGGAATTTTCCTCTTCCTTTCATCAGTTAGAGGACAAATATAATTTTTATTGTTCTGTCTAATGTAACTGTGGGTCAGCTTCTTATTGTCCTCATAGATGATTAATTCACCTATATTCTTTATCTCATTTTGGTCTAATGACAAAGATCATGGACAGACAATTAGCAGCAACCATGCTGCTAATTGAAATGAAAAGGGCCTGATTATGTTTCTCATAAACAATTGTGTTTTTCTGATTTAGAGATGCAATGCAAAAAAAAAAAAAAAAACCAGC